>OY856410.1:1260619803-1261219803 GCA_963693085.1 Alisma plantago-aquatica | reverse complement strand
CAACGATGTCTGTTGGAACTGGTTCGTTCACATTTACGTCATCGGAGGCAATTTCTTCTTCCACCCAAGCACTGCTATCGACATCTACTGGTTTCGATTTTGAAATCACTCCATGCCAGTGCCATTCTGTATAGCCTTGTACAATCCCGTTGCATATGACATGAGTTTTGATTTCCTCACCAGTGTTGACTTTCAAGTTGTTACCGCAATGCCTACATGGACAGTAGAACCTATCTGTAGGTTTTTTCCTATGTTCCTCGGAAAATCTAATAAACTGATCAAGACCAGATATAAACTCTGGGGTGCAACAATTACAAATCGACATCCATGATCTATCCATTCTATGATCAGAGAAAACAAGTATATATTAGGAAACAAGTATATATTAGGAAAAGATTAGGGTATACACTTACATCCTAAGTGTATAATGTGATGTCATTCTTATATATAATAAATGTGTACCACCTATCCCATCCTTGAGTACCTAATCTCACTAGTAAGTGTATAATGTGTATTGGGCTTTCCAGAAAATTTCGGCAGTATTTCCCCGCTGTTCTCTAAGTACATATGTACTTAGAGAACAAACGGGGAAATGCTACCGAAATTTTCTCGAAAACCCAATACACATTATACACTTACATCCTAAGTGAGATTAGGTGTTCAAGAACAGTCCCAAACTGGGGACTATCCAAGATTTACTCCTAATGAGTCAATCTTGGACGGGTTTCTAGGCCGACAAACACAATAATAGATATGTACAATGAAGCCGGACTTCATACAAACAGTATATAATTTAGTGATTGTTCATTCTAATTTATACCAATGTACAAGTAATATAAAGAACAATGATTTTTCACTTTCTAGGCCAACAAACACATGTGATGTCATTCTTATATATAATAAATGTGTACCACCTATCCCATCCTTGAACACCTAATCTCACTAGTAAGTGTATAATGTGTATTGGGTTTTCGAGAAAATTGCGGCAGCATTTCCCCGCTGTTCTCTAAGTACATATGTACTTAGAGAACAAACGGGGAAATGCTGCCGAAATTTTCTCGAAAACCCAATACACATTATACACTTACATCCTAAGTGAGATTAGGTGTTCAAGAACAGTCCCAAACCGGGGACTATCCAAGATTTACTCCTAATGAGTCAATCTTGGACGGGTTTCTAGGCCAACAAACATAATAATAGATATGTACAATGAAGTCGGACTTCATACAAACAGTATATAATTTAGTGATTGTTCATTCTAATTTATACCAATGTACAAGTAATATAAAGAACAATGATTGTTCACTTTCTAGGCCAACAAACACATGTGATGTCATTCTTATATATAATAAATGTGTACCACCTATCCCATCCTTGAACACCTAATCTCACTAGTAAGTGTATAATGTGTATTGGGTTTTCGAGAAAATTTCGGCAGCATTTCCCCGCTGTTCTTTAAGTACATATGTACTTAGAGAACAAATGGGGAAATGCTACCGAAATTTTCTCGAAAACCCAATACACATTATACACTTACATCCTAAGTGAGATTAGGTGTTCAAGAACAGTCCCAAACTGGGGACTATCCAAGATTTACTCCTAATGAGTCAATCTTAGACGGGTTTCTAGGCCAACAAACACAATAGATATGTACAATGAAGCCGGACTTCATACAAACAGTATATAATTTAGTGATTGTTCATTCTAATTTATACCAATGTACAAGTAATATAAAGAACAATGATTGTTCACAATTGATGTTAGGGTTTCATCAATGTTAGGGTTTAATCAAATCAAATTAGGATGCTAGAATGGATTTAAATCAAATTAGGGTTTAAATCAAATCAAACACGGCCGTGGCTGTGTTGGCCTACCACGGCCGTGCTGGGCAGCACGGCCGTGCTGTCCAGAATGGCCGTGCTGCCCAGCACGGCCGTGGTAGGCCATTCTTCTCAGTTCTCTGTGAAAGAAGTGGTGAAACTTAGATTTAGATGCAATATTAGGCGAGCAACAACAACTGACCTCCCAGTAGTGGTGGCGGTGACCGGCGAGCTCCAGGCGGCAGGGCAGGCAGGTGCAGCGGTGGCCGGCGAGCTCCAGGCGGAGAAGGGGGCGCAGAGAAGGGGAAGAAGGTAGCAGCAGTGGCGGCGGAGAAGGGGGCGCGGCGGCGGCGCGGCGACGCTGTCGTGGAGGAAGAAGGAGCTTTCATGGAGGAGAAATCGGCGGCGTGGTCGGGCGACATTAGATAAGAAAAGGGAAATCGGCTCGCAATGAAACAGAAGAAAGGGGAAGAGTCGGGCGATCACGGGATATTAAGTTCCCAAATAGCGTCGGTTGTTTCAAACAACCGACGCCTAAACCTCTTTAGCGTCGGTTGTTTGAACCAATCGACGTCTAATTGGACGATATTTTCACGAAAATGTTTGGCGGGAACCACTTTCAGCGTCGGTTATAGAAGGTTAACCGACGCTGAAAGTGACACTTTTCGCGCAAATTTTCATCGCGCATAGGCATCGGTTTCTATCTACATAACCGACGCTGAAAGTGACACTATTTTTTTTTGCTTGAAATTTGGATTTCACAAGCGACTTTAGGCGTCGGTTTGTTATTAACAACCGACGCTATATTCAAAGCGGTACTCGTGTCTGGCTGGTCTTCGAATATAGACGTCGGTTTGCCTAAATAACTGACGTCTAATATTTTAGGTGTCGGTTTTCCTAAAGAACCGACGCCCAGAAAAGTGACACTGAATGTTGTTTCTATAGTAGTGAACCTTCATGAAGGTTTTGATCTCTCTAAGGCCATCAAGAAGCTAGATGTGGACCCCAACAGTCAGTGGCTGAATGTGATATGTATACTTACTGGTTTCAAAAGGACGGTGTGTTTCAGGTGTGATCAAGAGTATTTTCGAAAGCATCTATGTTGAGATAAAATGCTATATCTGGTTTATTATAATAGTTGCAGAAATTACCAAGTGCTAAAGGTTGTAGGAATATATAATTAGTAGTAGAAATTGAACAAGGAGAAAAGATTGCACCGCAGTTGCCAGTAATTATAGTTGTAATCACTGACAGGTGAAGTAAATCACCAAAAATTAATTTTTTAGCATTTAGGATCTATTCACAGTTTTAATGAAGACACATTGGTACATAACAGGGTCTTAGTATAACTCTTGTCAGCTCTTCGTTCATGTGATGTAGCCATTAGTATGATTCTAATATGTTAATGTTTATATTCAGAAAAAGATCACATGAAGGTGGGGCCTGGAGGGGGAGGACTATTTATCATATGACATGCCATAGTGTCATATTAAGCACAAAAGATTATTAGACCGTGTAGGGTTATTACATCTAGCCTATGGAATGGAACTGTTTATAGGCATGGTGTGGTTGGAAAGCTTAACCTATTCACTCATAACTACAAGGCTAAGGGTATGTCCTTGATATATAGTGGACGTTGCATATCTCCACGGCCTTAAATTTTGTGATGTCCTTTAGTGATGTACTTCTTTGATTTTAGATGAAGAGTCTAATTCTCTAGAAAGATCAGACATAACTTTCCTAGTAATTATGCTACTAATTATCAATCCAAGATAGGAACAAAAAAGAATTTGGCTTCAGTTCCCAAGTTAATTCCTCCTATAAAGACAAATGGAATCCGAAATTTCTTCTTTATAGGAAAATTGTAAATGAATTGTTGATAATGGATGCTTATAGCACATGACATGTACTGAAATCTACTTTAATCCACTAAAAAGAAGAAATTTGGTTCAATGTCATTTGGACATAATGGTAAAGGAAAGCTAACTAATAGGGGTAATGTAGGAAATTCTTTATCATTAATAATGTCCTTTAGTTGATGGCCTACATTTAACACAAAATACGTACAAGTCAACTATGTAATGATGGTTGCTTTGTAGTCTTTTCTAAGCTATCTTACTTTCAATGTCATATATGAGGGACATAGAATGGTGACTTGTGTACTATTGTTCTTATCTCTATGCCTATTCTTGATAAATGATTTCTTAGTTAAAATAATATGTTTTTTGAAACAAATGATTGGGTCATGTAAATACACATAAAGAAACTTAGGGAAAAAAAGGACTTGGAAAAGGGACTTTCTAAGATAGATTTTGGAAAGGATGAGATTCCAACCTTGTGCACAAGCAAAGATAACCACATGTTCCCTTTAAGTATATGGAAGCTCTTAGTACTAAGAGAGCTCTACAACTTCTTCATATTTATCTATTTGGATCAATTTGCAAACTATAAATTTTAGTTAGTAAATATTGCTTATTGATTGTAGATGCTTATTTAAGATATAGATTACCTTATTTTTTGTTGCTAAAATTAGTACCATGATAAATTTTAGATATTTTTCTATATAGTTATATGAAATGAAGCTTGTTGTAGAATTCTTTACATAATCATCAAGGGGGAGAATTTGAAAATAATTTCTTCGAATCATTTTGTGTTGAATCTGGTTATATGCAAACTACTTTTCCCTTCAACACCTCAAGAAACCAAGGTTAAAAAAATGATCTTTGTAAGAGATGTCAAGAACCATGCTTTTTGAATGAAAATCCAACAATGTTTTGGGCCAAATCAACATACATGACTTGCATTGTTTGAAATTTTGTTTATCCACTATTCAAGAAAACCATATGTATTATGGAACTACATAATACCTTCTATTGATTACTCTCATGTATTTAGTTGGCCTTGTTTTGTCCTCAATACAAAATAAGGCTTTAATAACAACAAATGTTGATACTTTTCTACTATATTGCATGCTTGTAGGAAAACAAGACTTAGAAGGACAATTGTCAAGAACTAAAGATGAAGAAAAAGATGAAGAAATACAAGTAAAAGAAGAATTTGTGTCGTGCTTGTTGAGACTCTTCCTCAAATCTAGGATCAAATAATGAGGAGGAAACTTGACATCATGCATTTAAATGACTCATAGACTAATATGATGAAAATGATGTACAATAATAAGAAAGTTCTTAAAATGATGATTTGAGGTATCTCTTTCAACTTATTCCAAAAATGAGCTTATTGAACTTGTTCATTACTTTGAAAAAGCTATAAAAGACAAGCTTGTAATGCAAGGTGGTTCCAGTAGGTTTGGTGATGGGAAAGGCGATTGGGGGTGGCAGCATGGAGTAGGAGGACGATGGCGATTCAGAAAGAAGGAAAGGAGTATCGGTCCCACTGGGATCTATTGGAGTCCACCTGGTCTATACAAATTTGAGAAGAACCACAAAGGAGGTAGCACAAGATGGGAGCAGGCCGGAGTAGGTGAAGGATGTGGATGGAGGGATGGGAACCTTTCCTCCTCTGAACCAAATCGAAGGTAACACAAAGATGGGAACGACAGAAGGAGTATCATACAAAAGATATTCTGGGGGGAGGCATAAAGGAGAGTCATGGATATATCAAGATAGACATGCAAGATCTAGATTTCCACATCATATAGAAGATATAACAATGTTGGTAGAGGAGGGATTTCCAACCTTCAACATGAAGCAAGAGGCCATGAAAGAACTATTGAACTTTGACAATTTGCTATGGTGGTGAAGCTTCTATAAACAGAGATAGATTTCCTAACCTTACATGATAAAGTTAGATTGCTATGGAAACCAAATGGAGGATTCAATGTAAGAGTTTTTGCAAAACATTACTATTTGGTTCAGCTACAAAAGGAAGAAGACTATCTAAATGCTTTAGTGGGAGGGACATGACCAATATTTGGATCTTATCTCTTAGTTAAAATATTCATGGGAACCCTACTTCAATTAAAAAACATGAACCCCACAAAGTTAGTAGCATGGGCAAGGATCCCTAACCTACCAATTCATTTATATCAAGAGGTTCTATTAGATGAGATAGGGAATCATATGGGCATCATCAAAGTCAACGTGTATCCCAGGTTAAAGAGGAGGGGGAGGCTCACGAGGATTGTGGTAGAGATGGATGTGAGGAAACTGCTAGTACCAATAGTGGCCATTGTGGTTATGCATAATGTGGTGTAATATGAGAATATCTCATTTATTTGTATGCATTGCATACATGTTGGTCACTTGGATGAGTATGAAAAGAATATAGTGCACAACAAGAAAAGAATCATCTATTGGTAAAATAGATGCGATGCAAGAGAAACTGTAGGATAGTACAAGTAGGATGGAGGTTTTTCAGAAGATTATCCCACATAAGCTGAGGAAGCAGCTACAAGGGTGCCAAGACAAGGGCACTTTCAAGAAAAATAGATTCCAGGTGCTGGAAGAATCTAAAAATGAGCAAAAGGAAGAGGAAGACACATAAGTGGAAACATATAAAAGAGAATTATAGGAAAAATAAATTGGAGGGAGAGTAAGAAGAATGACAGAAGAAACAATGAGTAGGCAAATTCAAGATAGGAGAAGAACCAAGAAGGAAGGTTACCACTCAATTATGTTGGTGTCAATAATCAAGCTCAATAGGAAGAAAAGGTACTCACAGAAGATAAATCACCCCAGGGAGAAGAAAAAAAATCATACTACTATAGATCTACTTAGAGATTGAGTAACTCTTAGAAGAGATTTGGGTGAGCACCCCTTTGTCACATGAGATTTTAAATTTTCCCCAAGTGGATGTAGATCCAAATTCCTCAACCCCACTAGTAGCATGGGTAGAGGGTCAATAGGGATCCACCTGAGAAATAAGAAAATTATGGGAACACCTATGGTGAGAAATGTTTCAATCCAAAAAAGAGGTAAACATACCTTATTGTAGGAGCCAGAAGATGAAGTAAGAAAGATGAGGGAGTCCACTCTTATTAGTTTTAGATGATATCTATGGCTTGGAGTGTCCTAGGTTTATATGCTTCATATACCAAAAATGTAGTGAAAGAGATGGAGTCAAAGTATAAGGTATTGACTATGGAAATTGTTGGACCAAGGTGTAGGGGCAGTCGAGCCTGGGATTTTGTGTAGCTGGGTTTCAACCAATCTCATCAACCAGATTCTGCTGGCTACTTGGGATGTATTTTGGTGATATGGAAGAGTAATAGGCATAGGATTGAGATAGTTATATGCAACAAACAATAAGGTGGGCTACTGAATTCATTTCACTTTTGTGTATGGAAGTACTACACATGGAGGGAGAAGGTTGCTTTGGGAATAGTTAGAGGAGGTGGAACACATAAATTAGTGGTTGTTGGATCTTATTAGAGACTATAATGTTATTTTGAATAGGGAGGATAAAGTGGGTAATGTGAGATTTTATGAGGGCAACAATCAAGATTTCACGGATTCCTTGAATGCTTATAACTTGTTTGATCTTGGGCCAAGCGGTCCTCGGCTGACATTCAAGCTAACCTTGCCCCCACAATAGACTAGATCAGGCATTGGGAAACTTGGCATGGGTGATGGACTATCAAGAAGGCAAAGTTCAAGTGGTACAAAGAAATCCACTCTAATTATCCTCCATTTGTGATATCTAATTAGAATGAAAGGAGACGAGGGTCATCCCACATCAAAACCTAGTCAAGATGATATGAGGAGAAATAATTTCAAGATCTATAAATGAGTAAATGGGATAGATATTTACACTTCAAAGAAGAAGCTTGGGACAATATGAAAAAGAAAAAGGAATGACAAAAGGAGAACACTTTATCTTTGAAGATTAAGTTAGCTCAATTCCAAATTTCTATTGAGAAGCGGTGGAAAATAACATGATTGAGGGGCAATACGAGTAATCTAAGATCCTAAGATTAGATGAAACTGGGTGGAAACAAAAGGAGAGATGCAAATGGTTGAAGGTGAGTGGATGCTAATATAAAAATTTTCCATTCCCTAATTAAGCATAGAAAATGGAGAAACAAAATTACATGTTTGAAGAATAAGGAAGGGAGGTGGATTGATGATAGTGGAAAACTAAAATAGCTAGTGAAAAACTTTTTTGAGAATCTTTATAAGGAGGATACACCAGAAGAGAGGAAGGGTTGTACTTTTACTTAACAAATCTAGTAGATGTCGTGTAAAACACAAGACACATAGATAGAAGTTCTGAAGTCCATGGCACCAATGAAAGGCCCTAGTGGAGTAGGGAAAAATTTTCTTCAAAGAAATTGGTGCAAAGTGAAAGATCAACTGGTGCAGGTGGTCCAAGGCCCTTTCAAAGGAGGGATTGATCTAGAACTAACAAATTCAATGCTGGTGCGAATTCCTAAAGTTCAACAGTATGAGAATTGTGGTCAGTTGCACCCAATTTCTCTTAGTAACATTTATATCAAGCTCTTGTCTAAGGTGATTGTAGGTTAGATCAAACCTTGCTTAAATGACTTGATATCCCCCCTCCAGTCGAGCTTTGTCCCAAGGTGTAAGATTGGTATGATATCCTACTAGTCTAGGAGGTTATACATTCTATGAAAGTAGGGCATGTAAGGCATCATTCCATGGTCATCAAGTTGGATCTTGGCAAGGTGTACGATGAAGATGAGTTGGACATTCATTGAAGACACTCTCAAATGCACCACCACCTTAGATAATCTAAGGAACATCATGATGCAAATCATATCTTCAGGGGCAATGTTTATACTATGGAATGAAGAGTTTTCACATCTTTTCAGACCATTAAGGGGGGTGAAGCAGGGATACCCCTTATAGTTGTACATTTTTGTGTTTCCTGGAGTGTCTAAGCAAAAAGATAGAGGAGGAGGTGATGAAGGGGAAATGGAAGACCTTGATTTTGACTGAGAAGAAGCTGAAGCGCACATGTGTGCTTTAATGATGACATCTTTTTGTTTGGAGAATCCACGATAAAGCAAATCATCAGGGCTCAAAGAAAAATCACAGATCTTCTTCTCACTAACTACTACTAGAACTACATAGAACCAGATTTCCAGGCATGCAAGAACCAAATTTCCAAGAATGCAGGAATTAAATAGATTTTTGATCTTAGATTCCATTTGGGGGTCCCAATAATACATAAGAGAAAAATAAAAAGAACATTATAATTCCTTTATCTCATCTTTTCAAAAAAGGATATAGGGGTTTCAAAACATGCCGCTCTCTTTTAGTGGCAGGGTTACACTTAAAAATGTGTTCTACCAATGCTACTAAACTTTACTGTGCATTCTACACTCCTCCCAACAAGTGTTTGTCACAAGATGGACCAGTTGATGCACAACTTCATATGAGTAGGACTAAGTATTTAATAAGAACTAGTCCTGTTAGTTGGAAGAAGGTGGTAACACCATTATCAAATGGAGGTATGGGCATCCACATGTCTAGACAAGTGAACTCAGTGCTTGTGACAAACCTAAATTGTGAGTTCTTGTGTGTTAGGAGCTCCCCCTAGATTAAGTTCATGAAGGATAAATATACTGGAATGAACACGATAAAGAGGAATTGATCGCATGCATCTAGGAGTATAGTAAGAGGATTAGAATTAATATCTACAAACTCTAGGATTGCCCTAGTCGTAGGGAATGAGGCTGCGGTGTGGACAAATGAATGGATGGGAGAAGGGAGGAGGATCCCATGTATCAATAATCATAGGAGGTTTCTAATCTTAGAGTGGGTAGCATGGTGATAGAGGATGGAAAATGGGACTGAGACTTACTCGAAGCTTGGTTCATAGAAGAGTGTGTTCATGATATCATGAGAATGCCCACTCCATAGAGGATCTATGTGGAAGATGAAATAATCTGGAAAGGGACAAGGGATGGACCTTCTCTAAATACTTGACCTACAATTTGTTAAGAGGAACTCACTCTTATACAAGTGAGATAGGGTGCGATAAAGTATAGAGTATAGGATTGCCAAAGAGGGTGAAAAATTTTATGTGGATGCTCAACCATTATAGGTTGTTTATGAACCAATTCAAACTGAAGAGAAAAATGACCAAGTGCCATGTGCAAGAGATGCATTTAGGAGGAGGAAAACAATTTGCATATAGTACAAGATTGTGCCCAAGATGGGAAGGTGTGGAGAGCCCTCATTCCTCAAGGAGAAAGTGACTTCTATAGTCATACCTTGGCAATAGATTGGATTAAACATCGCTTGATTGGGAGGAAGCAATGGAGTACACTCTTTGCAATCACATGGTGGTTGCTTTGGAAGGGTAGAAATATGACGATCTTTCAAGGAATAAAGAAGATTTTGAGTCGATAGGGCGATGCAAAATTGAATCCAATATTGTTGTACATACTTTCACCATTGCTGACACTTCTAGTAAGCCAAAGGTAAAGTAAGGTTGGTTGGCTCCCTCACTAGGATGGAGGAGTCTAAGTGTGTATACTGCCACTGATGATATATGGGGTTGGTAGGATGCAAATTTTTCGTGGAGGAACTCAAATGGAAAGTGGTTGGGTGGACATCTAAAGAATTTTAAAGGGAAGGACCCTTTGGAAGGGGAAATGTATGCCATTTTTCTGGGCCTAGCTGAACTTTCTTTTGTGTTGAATCATCATTTTATGGTGGTAAGTGATAGTAGTTTAGCGATCAGCTATACTAATGACAAGAAGGAGTGTCTATAGAAGTAAAAGCTTCTATAGACTACAATTAGGGACCCAAAAGAAAAGAGATTCTATCACCTAGCCGATCAACTAGCCAAGAGATGACTAAAACAACTAGAGAGAAATGGGCTTTCAGTGGAATGTCCAACTGAGTTGCTACACATCCTCAAGAAGGAAGGAGGTTAAAGACAAGTTGGTACTAGACTAGATATTATAGAGTTTCATTTAATAGTCTGTAACCAGAGGATTTTAGTCTACACTCCCGAGTTAAAAAAGGAAGAGTCAAAAATCTAAAAAATGAGGAAGGACATGCTTCAATTGTTAATTATTTGAATGATGAACTTAGTCATCATAATGATCATTATTTTAGTGAAAATAAAAGAATAATTGATATTATTTCTTAAATTAGTTTTTAGCAAACTCAAGTTTCTACTCCTTGACATGGAGAAACAACCTATTCTTTGCTGACATGTTTATTAAGATATTATCCTTTAATATAAGTTAGATATGAATGATAAATTTCTGTGCTTGAAAAAAAAAATCTTACTAGTACTAGTGGATGTTTCATTTATGATACTAAAGACTCTTTGATGTTATACAATGAAAATGAAAAATCATAAGAGATCTTTAGATAAGTTTTTTTCCTAATAGTAGAAATATGTTGACTAATATGTTGCATTCTAAAAATGATCATGTAGGTACAAGTAGTCTTGATTATATTCGAAGAAATGAAAATAGGAAGAACAAGAAAAGACATATTTTTCTTAAAATAATTAATCATATAACATTGACCATCAACAATTCAGTCAAAATAAATCTCAACCAAAATTTTAACTATAAAGTTTTCTTCTAGATCTTGTTCAAGTCATTTTTAGTTTCATTTTGATACATGATTCCTTTGATCTTTTAGGTCTAAAATGAATTACCTAGCATGTCACAAGTAATATTTTCTGTGGATATCTTTATGTTGGTCCACGTTTGAGCTCAATTTTTTTAAGAATATGAATTTAAGGGGGAGCTTGACCTTATGACTTATCTTGTCATTTTTGTTAGATTGTGCTTAAAATAGTTTCTCTATATTAGTTATGAAATTACATACAATAATATTGGTCTAGAGATTCTTTATTGGTTTCTCTTTGATTTTCATGACATCTCTCTATCATGGAGGACTTAACATTACTTGCATTGGTGTTGAGATATCTTTTGAAAATTTCTTTCTTTTACTTTTTATTGCTCCTTCTGACAATGATTGACTTAACATTCCTTATCATTGGTTTGGGGTATTATTTCCAAACTCTAATTTTGTGATTAATGGGATTTATTTATCATGAAGGAGTGTAAGTTCCTCTTTTTGATATTCATATATCTTTTACAATTGTTCCTTGATCTTACAATGGATTTTTGTTTCTCACGTTTTGCCATTGAAATTGTTACTTTCAATCGATAAACGGTTATTTCTTAGGTATGTGGAGCCCTATCATATGATTATTTTTTTTAGTGGGAGTAACTCCCTTGAGGTGTACTTTGGTAAGTATGCTGCCTTTTTTTTTAACTTTGTCATAGTAGGAAAAAATGTGAGATAAATTTACTTCACGAAGCAAATCAATTTTTTGCTCTTACTTTAGTTACCCTAAATTTATCTTTAAGAAGTATTTGAAATTATTAAAAGGGAGATATTACTTATATTTAACCTCCAATTCCCAGTTGGTTAAACACTAAACTCTTCCTAAATACTCCAAAAAAACTATTTTAGCTATTCTTAAGTGATTTCATATATAAGAGTGCCATATAAACACCCAAATCACACTTGAGAATTGCCTCTACCCTCTATCCCTCTCAAGCTTTAAATACTAGTTTGCTACATTTAGTTTCTCCCAAGTAAGTCTAAGCTAGCCCTAGCTCAAGTGTCCTAATCCAACAAATATAACTTTGTCTAAATCCATTGAAGTTGATCATTACTTGTTCATTAGTGATTTATATTATATAACTTGTGATATTCAAACAACCTTCTTGTTTCCTATTTGATTTGTTTCTTTGGGCCACTTCTCATGAGAAGGCCATGCCAAAGAGCCTTAGAGATACTTCTTGTGATAATACTACTTCCAAAGATGATGGAGGAGATTGCAATCTTCTTTGTATAGGGTGGTCTTCCAGTTCCTACAAAGAAGTGAAAATTTGTTATTTTTATTGAAATTGAGGTTGGTCTTGATCCATAAAAAATACCTATTTTTTAATTAAGTATCGATATTGAAAAGGTAATAATATATAAGTTAAGAAAATATGATGGGAAATAATTATTTAGCAGACCTACAAAATTTCATGCCAGAATCACTATACATTTTTTGATGTCTTTGTAGTTGCTTCACTTAGTGATTACTTGCTTTGCTTTCTACTACATATATTCTTTTAAGCAAGTTATAGTTAACCTTCCTTGTGTTTTAGGTTGTATAAAATCAAATGTTTTCTATTACCATCTATATATTTCAATAGTTTCCACAAAATATGAGAACTTGTTAACATCTTTCATAATTCACCTAACTAGATAAAATTCATATTTAATATTGATAAATTGTAGAGAAATTCATGATTTGGTTAGATATTTAGTATCAACATGTAGTGATGATAGTTATCCATTTCATCCTTTTCATTTTTAGGGGTTTACTTTAGCTAAATTCCTGATATTTATTAGCAACATGTTGTGATGATAGTTATCCATTTCATCCTTTTCATTTTTAGGGGTTTACTTTAGCTGAATTCCTGATATTTAGTAGCAACATGTTATGATGATAGTTATCCATTTCATCCTTTTCATTTTTAGGGGTTTACTTTAGCTGAATTCCTTCATACAAATATGTGCACACTTTCCAGGTCAATTGTAAGGACTGAAACCCGAGAGGGTATCACTCCTTACTCAATTGGATTATAGGAATAGTCCTGGGGTGTCACTCCTTACTCAATTGGATCATAGGAATAGTCCTAATACCTAAAACCAACATAATTTTTCACAAGGGATAATATTTTTTTTTCAATTTAGTATGTTCCGAACACAAAAGATGGCAGCAAGGATGATACCCATATGGGTGAATACATGGTGTATAAGCTATATCACTAATCTTAGACACTAAGCAAAATACAACCACTTTAACTCTATATCCCAAGGATCAATAACTACACTTGTGTATTTCTTGAACTACTTGGTTGTACTTCCAATATTTTTTTTACCTAAGGGGTTGGCAGCAAACCCCACAAAAAAGAAATAGTAGAAAATGTTAGGTAAATATGCTCTATGCATAACATAGCAAATTGGGCAATAATAAGAAAAGGACAACAACAAATTTATCAAGGATACTAATAAAAATAAATATGAAACAAGCTAAGTGAGTGTCAAAAGGATAAGATTCCAAAAATGTACTTGATATAAAGAAAATAATCAATTCGAGAGACTCTTTCCTTTGAAACAATTTCATAAGAATGAACAAATAGAACAATTGCATGTTGATTACCATAGACTATCATAATATGAAAAATAGGACTAGAACACATATATTATAAACCAAGGGCAAGAGGACTAAAACCTTTTCCATAACAATAAAGTATTTGTAGAGGGCACTAAAACCTCTACGCATGAAAGGATGACTAAAAGCTCAACATCTGGTAGGGGAATAAAGCACATATCCTAAATGTATCACATATGGTAGGGGAATAAATCTAGTGCTTTCCTGGTGAATAAAACCCAATGCCCAAAAATATGGTGTAATTACTTTTAGAAGTGACTAGTGAAAATCACACAAGCATAATAGAATATGCAAGATCATAAGTCAGTATCAATAACATTCATGTACCTAAAAGGGATAGGAAATTCGAGGAACAACAAGTGGAGTCATATGACATATAAATATATATCTCACATTTCTAATACTTAATGAGAGATGACGAGAAAAATGATATTTCAATAAGATCAATTCAAGGAATAAGCCTAATATTGAAGATTAGGGTTTCAAATATCAAATAAGTCAAGTGAGGAAAAATAGGTGATTGCTAAATTATGAATGTAAGAATGAAACTTACATGATTTTAAGACTAGATCTATCCAAAGTCAAACCTATTTTTTCAATAGATCCTCAAACCACTTAATACTACATATGAAATTAGGGTTAAACTCTCATTAATTACATAAACCTAAAAATTGTCTTTTTTATCATTGAATTAGGTCACATCATACAGAAAATCTTGTAGAGAAACCTCTCATGATAGTAAACCATCTTTTATTTAATTCTTCTGACAAACCAAAATTTAGATATAAAATCTACAAGTGTAGGTCAATCTAAAAGAAATACATATTGAAATTAGATGATGAAGACCACATCATTAGATGGATAATAGTTTCATGATTCCAAAACATATTTTATTTGATTTTTTTGATACATAAATAAGTAGTTATGGATTTATAAATATTATTATAGTTAATAAATTTCCTATAAAAAATATGAACGAAAGGCCAAAACACCTTGCATCCTAATATCAACACCTTAGGCATGACACAATCATTAATGCCAAGTCAGATACACATAGTCCACACATCATTGATAAATAAAATTGAAAAAAGGACTATACTACCATTGCAGACATGATAGAAATCCAACCATGTTGAGGGAAAATGAGGTAAATCATATGAGGCTTACTTTCTTCTTTGTTTTCACAAAGAACATGTCAGAAGGAGTGCAATCCTACAATCAAATTAGGGAATCATGGCTCCTTGTTGTAGTATATGGTCCTTGTAGACTCCACAACGTCGTATAAACACAAAGATCCCATGAGAAGGCCAGAAGGTAAACAGAGAATGAAAAGCCTACTACCACAATTATTAACCAGAAAAGGATGGGGAAGACGGCTATATGCAAATGTGAGGATAGACTATATTAATAGGAGAGAGTGATTCATGACATACATGGAGGTTTTATAGAGTGTTTCGGTTGTCTTGAAAGTCTAAGTCACCAAGACAGAGTCTGAGTAGAAGGTATGAGTATATCAATTTTAGAGGATGATGAAGGGTGGTTGAGGATTGGATGAGGGATTGTGAGACATCACTTGGAGTTGCATGAAGGTTAAAATCTAGGTGCTCATATTTTGGGTGTTGGATTATCAAACGGGTTCAAATGAAATAGAAATGGGAAGAAAAGGGGAGTTGTGTTGCTATAGGCATGTAGAGACATAAAAATCCTAGATAATCTAGGATTAGTGGCTTTGGAAAGGAGTGTTTCAATGCTAACACCAAAAGGAGTATTTATATGGCTCTTGAGTGAAGCCTCCCCAACTACCTTACACTTGAGTGTCGTCTACCATGGATATGAAGGGTCTATGAGAAAAGGTAGATGAAGAGTCTCATGAGCCTTCAACATTCCCATCAAAGGTCGAATGTAGGACTACCACCGATGTTATGAGTATGTCCAGCCATCAGAGGACATGTGCATGGAAAGCATAAATATAGAAGCATAGAGTCCTTGTCAGTACACACTAGATATTCATCTACAGGCTGATTATGTCCAAAAATCAGAGCGTGAAGCCTGCCCAACCATTGATAGGTCAAATCTAGTCAGCCATCAGGGTCCAGTATCGACTGGGCATTAAAGCACATTTCTTTGGTTTGGAGAGTCTTCCCAACCATCAGAGGCAAGACCATGCATCAATGGAGATTTGGTATGTCATTAGAGGGTTGATTCATGGATATTCATTGGTGGTCGCTCATCAATGCCTGATTTAATGTCAGACATTGTAGTATGAAGTAGGGTTGGTCTTTGGGAAATATTCAATGCCCTTTTTGTCAGTTGAAATGGAATGCCCCAAGCATGTGTGTGGATACGAGCTGGATATAAGTGGTTGACCTATGCTAATTTTTTTTAGAAATAAACCCACATGAGGGGGTATTAGTGTGTGGTCTAGGGCCTGAACCAATGAAGCATTTAATCGACAAAGATGTCAACTGATGAAGAGAATTATTAATGAAAACCATAATCCATTTTCAGAAATTTTCTATGTCTTCTAGTCAGTTAGCATGATCATTGTCTCCTACACTGGTGCACATTATATGAGGCTTAAACCTACCATTAAAACCAAATAATTGGATCAAAAATCCTAAAAACTTAGAATGAAATTAAGAAAACCTAAATGTAAGATATCTTAAAGTATAATGAGGGATTTGAATGCAGAATTAAGTTTAAAATGCAACTAAAATTGGGTCAAATATGCATTCATTAGCAGGTAACAACCTTAGATATGTGAAACTATAGTTTAATAAATAGTATCATCTGATAAATCAACATATTAGGGTCTTTATTGATATTCTCTTTCCTAATTAGATTACTGTATCTAGGATTATCCAATAACTATGAAAGTTAGTTACTAAACTAATTTAAGTATGTATCATCCAATTTTGAAGCTAGTTTCTTATTTTTAAACTATCCATCTAGCTATTTAATGATACTAAGTGTAATTATATTTGAATGTATATTATTCAAATGAATATATCTAATAATCTAGGAATTGGTTTCTTTTGGGTTTATTTTCCCATTAAACATCTTCCTTTATGTCTAATTTTTTTATCAATATTAGTTTACTTAAGCTTTATTTTTAAGTCATTAAGTGTCATTTTGATTTAGATAAGCCCAATCCAACACTCAAATAACGCATAGCATTCTTTTTTGAATTATTAGATATTCACATCATTAATACTAATTTGTAAATGTTCAAAATCATTTTCAGAATTGTAAAACTCATTTTACTAATTATATATACTATTGGGAGTAGTGGGAGTTAAATATATTTATGCATTATCTTAATCAAGATCATTCAATAATATTTGGAAAGTGATTTCTCTTATTTTTATCTTCTCATGACACACTTTCTTCTATCCATATTTACAATTATTCTCTTTATCTAATCAACAATCCTTTTTAAGACATGTCATCTTAATAATATACATTGTTCTTCTTTATGACTATTGATATATTATGAATCATGTCCACATGTGTGGATGAGTTTGATCTTGCCATTATTGAATTTGTAGTTGTATTAGTGATATTTGTGAGATGCTACTACATTGATATAAATGTATCAAGATTAACGATGCTATTAATTAAAATATTAGTATTCAAACTATAGTTTACACTCCATTCATGTCTTTATCAACTCAGGTGTAACAATTATCTACGTCAAATGAGTTAGATTTTTATATGCAAAACTTAAAGTTTTTTTTTCCATTAGTGCTACTCATCTAAACAATATTTTTATTATCTACATATTAAGGTCTAAAGGGTAGAAATTACACCATTTTTGGGGGTTTTTTCCTGAACTAAGCCCAAATGCATTAAAAACCATGGAATAGAGTTTTTTTAGGATTGAGAGGACATAATTCTATATGTTACTGTAATCCACCTCTTAAAATTATTTTGTCCTCAAAATCTAATATCCTTTCACTATCAACCAACTAATCTCCACCCTTAAAAAGGTTCAGCCTAATGAGTCAAACTAAACAACTCCAAAGATATTAGGGTTATCTATCTACATTTACTAGGTGTGTTTATAATGCACATAGATCATGATATAACTAGATGGTTTCAATTAATTAGGTCTAAGTTGTTATGTCTCATACAACCCTAGTATTCACATTAGAACATATTAATCCACACGGTACCACTCTCAACCTAACAGAGGAAAAGGGGTAGTTCCAATAAATCTTTAGTACAAGCCACATCTTCTAGTTGCAATCGATTGTCTAAAATTAGGCTTTGGGATTACTTCCCTAACCCATTATAGGGTTTCACTTCCATAACTTCACAAATGTATTCCTTTTGACTTGGTTCAAGAATACATCAATAAGATCCATGAATCTTTTTTTGTACATATAGTAGTATCTGGAAAATAATTTTTGGCAATATTAATACACAATCTGAAACAAGAAGATGGACGAAAAATTAATATGTGAACCAAGTCACAAATATTCCATTTTAACATATCCTTATCCTATTATTTTATCATCCTCATTACTTTATTCCAACCTAAATCCATATCTAGTAATAAAATAAGAATACATGGATTTCTAATCCTGGATAAACATATATAGGCACATAGGGTCCAAACAACCTAGATTAACTACTCCAAAATCCCTATGGGTACTTGATCATATTTAATATCTTCTTCCATTCACATATATGTAGATTCTAAGGTAAACATCTCATCTAAAGTTTTCACATAAGGTAAGGTTATATAAGAACTCATTCAAGATAAAATTGAAATATCCAGAGAATCGACACCTTGGATGTGATACCATATTCTAACAAATGTGACCTAAGAAGGAATCCATTCCTTACTCAATTGGATAAAAGTCATAATCCCAATGCCAAGTACAATTTAAAGCAAGAAGTTGGATCCAAAATCGCCACTGTAACATCCCTGACCTGGGTTTTGGCTTAACCCTAGAAGTTTTTCTTAAGCAAGTTATTTACAAACTTGTTCTAATCTTTTGAAAAGTAATTAAGACTCTTTGTGAAATTTATTTTCAAGTGTGAGCTTAATTGCAAACTAATTGTGCATTATATGATAGTCTAAGTGTAAAGTGCAATTTACCCAAGATGAGGGGTTACATTGCAATATGTCACATTTTGAATGTGTCTAAAGTATTTTAATATCATAAGAGATAGAATGATGCTAAGTGGTGGCTTGTGGAAAGTCGGAATTCCAAGTATTGAGCTTGTTTGAACAATGCTAGTGCTTTGTGTACCAATTTTGGTACAAATTGTAATTTACCCAAAATGTAGGGTTGATATGAAAATTGCAACCACTAGTGTGTCCCTACTCCCTCTATGTATTATTTAGAGGAGAGAGAAATAAGTAAACGCCATGATTGAACCATCTTTGACTAATGGTACTCTTGGTGATGAAAAGTCTAAGAAAGGATTGAATTTGAAGCCCTTATTTGAGTTGTATCGGGTTGTAGACTTGAAATGGGAATGCCTGTCGGACAAGGATCCATAAAGGGGATCCCATATCAGTTTTTGGACTCTTGGAAAAGGACATGACGACCGAAGAACCTCAGGGAGGTAATCCATGACGAGTTAGATGCTCCTTGCAAAAAGTGTATCGGATTGCATAAATTGTAAGATAAAGATGAGATATCTTATCCAACAAGATAAAGGATGGACAAAATATCATCTCTACATTATCCTCTAGACTTTTTCATGGCAATATATACATGTGTACATTCATGGACATGTGTCAACCATGCATGGCCACGTGTCACCTAGTAGCATATGGTGAAGACACCTCTTATACATTCTCTTTCATGAACCCAAGTATGTATGCCTCTCCTTGCACCTACTAATAGAAGTTTACGAACCCCACAAATCTCTTCCTTGGAGATATCATGCATACCCTCTTAGATATCATGCATAGTAGCTCAAAGAGCAAGGGGAGCTCGAGCACCAAGCTTAAGGTAAGGCTTTGGTCATCTTCAACCTTGGTTGAAGCATGATTTCGGGTTATAGATATTCCTCTCTTTTCTTCTTCACCAAGTTCTTAACTATGGTAATTCCTTGTATATGGAGGAGTTGTGAGCGAGCCTTGGACCTTGGATAAGCTTGTATTCAACCTTAGCAACGTGAAGCTTTGGATCTTGGAGCTTTGAAGTTGTTCATAAGGTGGGTTATATAACTTGAACCCAACTATGTTATTATTCACCTTCAATATTGTTGAACTTGGTGATCTACTTTCAATTTCGAATACCTTAGAATATTTGATGTTCCTTTGAGTTCCAAAAGTATCTTAGAATTGTTGTCCATGATCTAGAACAGTAAGAAAAAGAATCTAGAGGTTGATGATGATGACATCATCAAAGTCTAACCCAATATGGGTTGAAGCATCTCTAAACCCGATATGATGGAGTGAATACACCATTAGCACGATATGGTGATGAGTAGGTACCCCTTGCACGTTATGATCATGAATTGCACACCTTGTGCATGATATGTTGTTAAGAAAACACCTTGTGCACGATATAAGGTCAAGTGTACACCCTATGCACGACATAAAGTCAAGCATATACTCCACCTGGTATATCCAAACCCTAGGTGATAAGTAACCTGACATGTTGATATGTACACACCATAAACAAGATATGGGGAGGAGTATATACCTCATGGGTGATATGAGTAATACATATACAACCCTTGAGAACGATATGGGGTCATATATTCACTTTATGCCCGATATGGTGTTATGTTTATATCTTAACCTGATATGGATTGAAACCCTAGTTGGAGATATGAAATCCAAGATGATGGATAAACTGATATAGTGGTGAGTGATACCACATGAATGATATGAATGATATCTCATGGACGATAGGAGTAGCACTTACTTGTACCTTGTGAATGATATGAGGTCAAATTCATACCCCATGCACGATATGGTATACTCTACCTGATATGATGGAAAACCCTAGATAATATATTGAAACCTGATATACCCTATCCTTTGTGTAATGGATTGTTGTAAAAGAATTCAACTAGATACCTAGTTTGTCATGTAACTATATGATAGAGTTGATACTTGAAGGTATAAAAGGTTATGATCCTAAGGGTCTACTTAACATGGTAACCCGATATGTTACCCAACATGGAGACCTGATATGATAATTCAAGATGGGAAACTGATATGGTATGAGCTACTTGAATGATACCATGATAAGGCATATACCCTATGCACGATATGGTAGCAAGTAAACCCTTATCCCCGATATGAGGTCAAACACCTAGCTCATACACGATATGAGAATGACTTGAGGTGATAAGAACTAAGTGATAGCATCCTGACATGGGTACACGATATGGAATAGGGGATATACCCTAAAACCCGATATGGTCAAATGGGTACACCATGATGCCCGAGATAGATACACGATATGGTAGTAAGGTGTATCTTAAAACCAATATGGTAGCATACACTCTATGATGCTCGATATGGTAGGAATATTTCCAATCCAATATATTTTACTAAGTGACATATGATGTATGTTGAAATTAAATGCAACATTAAGGTGAAATAAATGAATGCAATTGGATAGTTGTAACTAAGTTCTCTCAATATCCTAGTGGGGATGAAAGAAGAACTAAGATTCGAATGATACTCATATAATAAGTATATAATGATACTCCTGGTATGAAAGGAGTATGGATTAGGGTTAACCTTTTATGATGTGACTTTAAAACTCTAAGTGATTATTAAAGGTAAATCTTAAATGAAGGGTGATGTTATGCACTTGAAAACATAATCGATTAGATTGAGAAATCCTAACCCTAATCATGGGAAGGAAGTATTTTTCTTGTTTCACATAGTGATGATGTGAATTTGAAATCCTATTTGGTTAAAATAGGTGATCCTAACCCTAATAACGGGAAGGATGTATTTCTCTTGAATTGCATAGTAATGTATTTCTCTTGAATTGCATAGGATCAACATAGACAAGTATGAGCTATGATTTTTTATATGGTACAGATTTAAATGAGCCTTGTGAGCCATGTTAAATATATGTACAACAAGTATAATGATTATACACTCTGATATCTTAAAATATAGTTGTTGCCTAGTGAGAGGTGACAAGATAATTATTGAACCATGTGAGCTATGTGAATTACTTGTACAACAAATATGTTGAATACCTTGGTCTGAGGACCTAGAGGTAATAGTTACCTATTACAGAGGTAACAATGCTCAGTGATGATCTAATGGTTTTAATACCTAGATCCAGTAATCATGATGATGATGATGTGAAAGGATGAGAATTTCTAGTATTGTGATAAGGGACTGAGATCCCGAGTGTTATACATTCAAAGTGTTCCAAAGATCTTAAAAGTAATATACCTTTCTTTATAGTATTTGTTATAATTTATGTGTGAAACTTGGTTGATGCTAAAACATACTATAATGTACCTAATTAATCAAGTTAAATCTCATCATGTAGTTGCCTTGACCATAGATCCATTCAATGTCAAAAATTGTTGATGGTGAAACGAGTTTGACTCAAAGAGCATACTTTTGAATATGCGGGGGTGAAAGATGAAGTATATCCATACGTCCCAATGAAGAATCGATGTCACACCTTTCTTATTTATCACAGGATGATGTGAATCTCCCGACCAAATGAGGAATTGATGAGTAAAATACTTCTTCATTATGTGTGGTATGGGGATTGAAGTATAAAATCTCCCAACCAAGAGAGGAATTGATGTTTAATCTTCCTTATCCTTATAATCTGGGAAAGTTACATGGTCTTCTCCCGAAGAGAGTACATGCTACAGTAGTAACTCTATAGAGAAATTGTCGTTATACTCCGGCATGATATTTGTAGATGACACAAGATGTCCTACCAGCAGATGACATGAGATGTCATGCTAAGTCTAGTGGTCTCGTACTGATCGAGACAGGTGAGGTCTTGACAGCCGGTTGTATCATTGACCTTGTATGGTACCAATTTCGACTTACTAGTGGTCGATTAGAGCATGAATGGTATACTTCATCTCCTCAGGGCATAAGTGTGATAGTAATATGTAATCAGTCGTGTATCGTATTTATTTAAGGATCGAATACGGAAAGACATTGGTTGATGTACACTCCTCATATACATCTTAGTTGGATAGATGTTATTCATGTTTCTTTATATTCCCTTATATAGTGAATAGATGATTTAATGCTCTACCATAGATATATGCAATATTTCAAGAGAAGTGGTTATTCTGTTCAGCTTATAACAGTGATTAATCCTGCTTGTTAATATAAAAGAACCTTTGCTCAGTTTTATACTGCTTAACTGTGATAATAATATAGTTGACGAAGAGTTATATCTCTCACTAGGACAATTTTCTCACCCCATGGGATCCCCAATTTTCAGGTGGAAGTGCACGAGGAACTAGAGACCCTTCTGTAGAGGGAGAACAATAGCTGGGACAGCAATAATAACTCAGGTTGAGTATACTATTTGTCATGTCTTGTATATAGAAGTCCTATGTGTCGTCTTTGTATTCTCAGGTCCTTGGAGTCAGTACGTAATGGTTTCATGAATGATCTAAGATTTTGGCTTGTATGCCTCAAGGTTTATGTTGCTTAAATATATGTTTTGACAGAGCAACTATTATATGTCATCCTCGAGATGAGATGAAATAGTGTATGTACAATGTGAATCACAATATGTATAAGTTTTGGATCTCTCAGTGAGAGTTTCCTAGTATTGGATATCCTTGCAAAATGGTTTTAATTCTTAGTGATTTTTTTTGTTAATCTGATGTTTATGGTTATTCTGCAATTATTATTGGTGATGACTTGATTTGTTTCAGGTCGTCACAACCACGGGGATCAATTAACTATATTCCATTTTAACATTTCTTGATCCTATTGTTTTATCATTTTCATCACTTTATTCCACCATAAAGTCATATGTAGTAACAACATAAAAATACATGGATTTCAAATACTAGATCAATATGTATTGGCAAATATGTCCAAACACCCTAGGTGAACTGCTCCAAATTCATTATGGGTACTTGGTCATATTATACATCTTTTTACATCCTCACACAGGTGGATTCTAAGATAAACATTTCATATTGAGTTTTCACATAGATTAACGGTTGTGTAAGAAACATATGGGAGATAAAACTAAAATGCTCATAGAACCAACCACCTTGGATTTATGAACATATCATAAGGATTATGACCCAAAAGGGTATCACTCCTTAATCAATTGGAAAAAAGAATAATCCCAATTCCCAACACCAACATACATTTTTTCATGGGATACTAATGCTACTTATTCAATTTGACATGTTCAAAACACAAAAAAATGATAGAAGAATAAAATATACCTGACAATACAATTTTATAAGATTGCAAGGTTGACACCCATATGGGTCAATACATGAGATACCAGCTATATCACTAATCTTGGATGCAGAGGGTAATTCAATGAATTAAACTCTATCACTCAAGGATTAATAGCTACACATGTATAGGTCCTGGTCAACTCAATCATTTATCCAATGTCCTCCTTACCTAAGGGGTTGGAAGAAACCCCACACAAAAGAAGAAAAAATGGACAATCTTAGCTAAACATGTTAGGAAATTGGGAAATAATAAGGAAAGGAAAGAAACAAGTTTGTCAAGGATCCAAATTGAAGAGAGATATGAAATCATCCAAGAGGTTTTTAAAAGAATACAAGTTTAAAAGGTAGTTCATATAAAGAAAATAATCAACAATAGGGATCCTAGCCTTTTGAAAAAACCATAATCATGGCCAAAAAATGCAATCACATATGGGTTACCGTAAATAATATCATAATCTAAAAAGAGGGCATGGTACCTATATTTTTGAAATCAAAGGCAAGAGAAAAAAATACTCAGTTCCAAATAGATATAGTATTTTTAGGAGGACTAAAACCTCATTTCAAGACAGGAGGATTGAAATCTTAGTGCTTGGTAGGGAAATGAAACCCAATGCCTAAATATTATGGTATAATAATGAAACCCAATGTCAGAAATGCGATTAAGATCCAATGCCTAAAAATATGGTATAACTAATTGTAGATTTTTTGGTCAGAGTCACACATGCGTAATAAAATAGGCAAGATCATAAGTTTAGTCCAAATAACACTATTATGCCAAAAAAAGGATGAGAACATCAAAGTCATAAAAAGTGGGGCCATAGAACCCATATTTCCAATACTTGGTGAGATATAAACAAAAGAATCTCTTCACGGAATTAGCTTCATTAAGAAGATCAAAGTTCCAAGTATCAAATAAGTCAAGAAGTAAAAACAATGGGTGATCACACAATTATGAATGTAAGAATGCAAAATACTTAAGTCCTATACTATTTATCCAAAGTCAATCCTAGATCTTCAATAGAGCCCCAAACCAATTAATACATACATATGAACTTAGGTTTGAACTCCTATTAATTACATAAACCATTAATTTTTTAGTTTGCTATAAAAGAACCAAGTCACATCATCCATGACGTTTTGTAGAGAGGATTCTCACATTCCAAGACATAATTTATATTATTTTTGTAACTTACTAATGTTAAATATGGAATTAGGTGATGAAAACTATACCATTGGGTGAAAAATAATTTTATGACTCCAAAAACATATTTATTTCATTTTTTATACATAAATAATTAGTTATGAGTTTTAAAGGATTAATATACATATTGGATTTCCTAAAACAAAATTTAGGCAAGAGACTAAAATACCATGCATACCAATATCAACACCTTAGGTGTGAGACAACCATTACTATCAAGTCATATACATAGTATGCACAACGTCAAGAAATTAATTTGACAAAAGTGTGCGGCCACCCTTATAGGCAAGATAGAAATCTAAGGAAAGCAAGGGCAAAAGATGTAAATTAAAAAAGGGGTTGCTTTCTTCTTCATTTATGCAAGAAGCATGTGATGAGCATTGGGTTTTAAGATTTTGATACCCAACATATTACTTGAGAACCATGAATGTTACGTAGATGATCAATATAAAATTGATGAATTGAGTATCAAACTTTGGATCCACTTCACCAAAATAGTGTGATTCTATGTACAATTGATGATTGTGACAACTATTAGCTTGATTATGATGAGAGGTCTAATCTATAAAATTGGGTGGTTGTGTGGATGAACATCCATTAGTGATATATATGAATCTTAATGGTTGAATAGTGATCCATGGATTGTATCATGATCATGATGAGTGTACTAAAGTTCTAATTATAGTTAGATATCAAATGAATATTATATTTATGCATACTATCCCTAAATGTGATGTTATTTAGACAGAGTATTTGACAATCCAAACGTTGGAGTTTTGGAAGAAATCTTGGTATAAGATAGCTTAAATGATGATAGGATTATGGTTAAATTTTGATGAATAAATTATGCTCCTAGAACAAGTTATTAGGTTCTGATATTGCAAGTATCTGACAACTTGAAGCATTGAGGACTATGGTCATCATAATATTATTCATTGTGTCTATATTTGGGGTGTGACATTTGGGGTGAAATGGCCATGAGGATCCACCATCTCGCAACTCTAAAAGTTTAGTAGGAGGCGGGCTCCATCCAATCACTAATGAATGAATTAACTGCGATGTTTGTGGGAATATCGTTTGCAACTGTTGTACCTCTCAGATTTGAGTGATCCCTCATAGTTGTTTGACAACTAGAGTTGGGATACCAACCTCCCATCTATAAGAACATCTCCACTCATGTGACAATAGTGGGTCTCAGAAGAAGGAGAAGTAGAGGGTATGAAAGCTAGTTGGGTGTGAGGAGAAGGGCTACCACATATCCCCAAAGATATGTGGGAGACTAGTGTTGTAACAACCCTGCTTCCATGTAACCCCTAATCAAGGGAGACTAAGAGGTCAGAGGTGTTGTCCCAAAATTCAGGATCAATGGTTTAACAATTAAGGATCAATGGTATTAAATAAAACTTTGACATACCTTTTCAAAATAGGATCTAAGACTTCTATCCATAGTAGAAATCTAACTATATAATCCTCATTTGGATTACTTAAATTCATCTTCACAGATTTTGCTTTACTGTTTGCCTTTTCAGATAATACCTAAAATGCTGACAAACAAAATTTCGGTTAGTATATTGCTATACTGGTATGTGGGGAACAAACACAATTTCATAAATAGTTTCTAACAACCTAATTATCACAAATAAGTTATTAACAATCCAAATTACGCTTTCAATGTGACATTCTCAATCGCTATTGCCCTAAACCCTGGATTACCCTCTCTTAGGGTTTTGTCCTTGCAAGGGACATAAGGCCACCTTCTCCATCCTAAGCTTGGTGCATGGGGTCACCTCTCATGGTGCCCAATGGTCTTACCTCCGTGGATTGACCGATTAAACCTTCCCTCTGGGGCTTGGTCATGCAACATACATCAGGGTGGCATGTAGGTTCGAGAATACACATATATACTTAATTGTGATAATCATAGGGACTTTATAGGATTGCAGAATTGAACATCCAAAAGTTTAGGTTGCAATCAATCGAGAACCACTCGGGAAACACCGTGAAACTAAAGGTGATTATTCATAAGTAACCACATACCTGCTCAGCAGATTCAACAAGCTAGTAGCAATTTCAACCAAGAAAGCAATCCAAGCAAGTAGTTCAACCACACAATCAAGAATCCTAAAAATCACATGTACTCTAAACTACACACTTTATCAAAAGATTATATCTATTCAACTTGAAATTGCTTCCTAGGGTTTCCTAATCCTTTTTAGGGTTTCGTTAGGGCTTTTCTACACTTTTCATCATTATAACTACCAGAACCCTAAAAATAGTAAAATTGAGACCAAACCCTAATTTCCTAATTACCATCTTCCTAACAGGATTAGGATCAACTTAGTATTACTTTCATACAAGAAATATCAAAATATATCTCATTATAAACCATTAATTACCTAGGTTAGGGTTTCTAAGCCCATTAATGCATATTAAAATATTAAAACCCTAAATCAGTATATTTAGCCCATGTATTATCTACTTATATATTCAAATCATCTTTTTATTATCAACAGGTTAATAGACTCATATATTATTTATATTAAACATCTCAATTTCATAGAATCCTCAAATTAGGGTTTTTCCTCATTATAAAGCATTAAGGTTAGCAACTTTAAATACTTTTCGAACTATGATCAGATTCAATCTCTAAATATATTTTTATTGAATTCCTTGTCTTCTCTTGATCGTTTTCATATATAGTTTTGCTATTTTTGGACGTTCGTAGAATTTTCTATAATTAAAACAAGATGTATAATTTTACCTCTCATTTGGCCACGTGTCGCCTTCCTATTGGTCAGCACTTTGGTCCTCTCAGCGGCTCGCAACAGCGGGGTCCGGGTCTTAAAACATTGCAACAAGCCCTATTTAGCCCTGTTTCCTTTGGTTTAGCATGCATTCTTGTCGGGGACACGATGGTAAAACCATCGGCCTTCATCTTCTACCTTGCAAAGGTCCCTATGCATTGCACAGTGTCGAGCCATGGTCAGCGGCAGAGTTGACTCTGCGGTACACACCTTCTGCTCGCTCAAAAAAATACTACCACGACCTCCGCCCAAGTCCCCCGAACTCAGCCGCGGTCTCAATTGCTCAGATGCTCTCTTGAGTGGTCGGGACAAAGAGTCTCTTCTCCAGCGAGAAGCATAGCTGGTCAGGGGTGCAGGTCAAGCGCTTTCCCCCAATTAGTTGCGCAAAATGAATCGCCTCCCTCTCATGAACGTGATGATGTGCTTTGGAACACTGCACATGGTTCGTGGCCCCTTATATATATAGTTCCCTTTATAGCTTCTGAGAAGCCCTGAATTGGGCAAAATGCATGTAGACTACGAAACCTGGGGAAACTAGGGATAGATCGACTTATACCGGTCTCCTGACTCCATTGGACTAGTTTCCTTAACCATTCCTCCATTATCTTTCAAGATAATTGTTTTGGAAAGTCCACAACCCAAGCCCCATGTTTCCTTGTCCGATCGAGGAAGGTGACAACATAGCCACTATTGGATCTGAATCCAATGGTTGTAGTGTCACGCGTATATATCAGATATAATTCTATTAGGAAACAAAATCATGGCATTTGATACTTTCCTCCTATATTATCCATACTTTATGGATTTTTGTAAAATCCATATCCCCCAAACCACTCATCCAATTAATCCCAAATTTTAAGGGAAATTCTATAAGGACTTAATCTACTTATATTCCAAGTTTGAAGCTGAAAGTCAAAAGAAATAACTCCCTTTCTTTATTTGCAAGTCAAAGATTTATAAAGCATGTATTATGTTTAAAAACACATATTTTCTCTCTCCTTATTTCCTATTTTCTCTATTTCAATTTTTATAAACATTATAAGGCAAGTGGAGTCGAAACCACTCTATTGTGGCCACCTAATCTCATTCTAGAGATTTCTATATATTCCTCATAAATACATTGCTTAATATCCATTATCTTTTATCTTTCTCAAATATTTGGACTTTTCTTCTTTCTTATATCCATTATTGGATTAACATAACACTAGAAATCATGAAATTCATATCAAAGGGGAAAATTTCAAAGAAACCCATTCTTTCTAGTAAAGCACACAACCTTCTCAATTCAAGTCTATGTTCATATAATAATGACATTTCAATTATGAAAACATAAGTAAAAATTGAGGTTGTAACAAGTGTGGTGTTTTAAGAACACATTGTAGTTAGAAAACCCATCTTCGGGGAGGTATGAGGGTGTTCAGAGGTGATGGCTTAGATGTTTGATACCCCCACCAGTTTAAGGCAGTGTCGTGATCCTTCCACAGCCAAGACAGGATAGTTTCCTGGGATCTCCATAACGATTGCCTATGAGGAAAATAGTAGGATTTGAAACCAGCTTCATGTTAGTTGACAGGGTGATAATTTTTCCATCTAACAATTCATATCACTATAGAAGAGGAGTTATTGTCAGATTCCTACTGCTTGCTTCCCTCTCACTAACACTATCTTAACATAACAAAGCTACATGACTGATGGAGATCACGGTGAGAGAGAGAAGATTTTTGCAAATATGAAACACTTAGGATATCTAATGAACTAGTTGGATCAAGATCCAAAGATCTTCCTGGGGAACCATGGTGCCTATGACTTTCCTGGAGTGGAAGTGAGCTCGAGGTAACAATCTGGCTTCAAGGTGGGTGCTGGCAGCTTGAGGGTTCTTCACCGAAAACCAATCCTCTGCGTGGTGGCACTCAGACAAGATGATCGGTGTGCATGCAACACTGCATGAGCTTGATCAGGATTAAGGAAGGGAAATAGGGTGGGTTCGGTCTAGGCAAACCATCCTTTAAACCGGCCAACCTAGTCAAACCAAGAATGTGAACCACACAAGGTAAATCATTTATTTATTTTTAGAAAATAACCCAAACTCATAAATGAGATAATAAATATATTATTTGGCCAAAAAATTACCCTAAATACCTAGGATTTATAAAAATGCATAACATCATAGAAAACCCTTAGATCCCAACTTCCATGTCCAAATTTTATAATATTTATTTGGAGGAAAATATCTTTGTCTAGCGTGTTATAGAGAAAAAATATCATCTGATGGATAATAAATATGAGAAAAATATCGTTGAACCCTAATATCATTTAGAGACCATCTGTTGACCCTAATTTGAACTATATTTTCCAATATTATGTGTTTTATAAATTAATTATATTCACATGATATAAACCCCATATTAATTCTAGAAAATAGATAAAGCATCAGAAAAATATGCAAAATATGACCAGACATTAATAATAACTTCCTAATTATCATAAATGTTTTAGATCAATTGAATCTAGGTTTGTCCTAAAACCCTAATTGGACCTAAATTACAATTAATAATGCTAAACATTGTTTCAATGGTTATTAATTGTTGTTAATCAGGTGATGACCAGAGACACCTAGAGGATCATGGAAATGTTAGGAATCTTGAAACTTAGGTACATGGGACTTACCTCCTTGATGGCTATCGAGTCCATTTAGACTATAAGCATATATTATAGCTAATATAACCTATTTCACCTTTTGACCTGTCTTATATGCTTTTATAAAGATCTTGGCCTATCTACTTGTTTAAGCTACATTTTTATTTTGAATCATGTTTTTAAATTTTCTTGGACGTCTTGCAAATAACTTTAAACATAAATGATATGCCCATTAAGCCTACTTGAATGATGATGTTGATATTGGTACATGTGACCTACTCATGTTAGAGCGTGGAGCTTGAACAAAATGGTTACCTCCTCCTTTGAATGGAGAGATGGAGCTAGGTGACCTCCCCTATTTTGTTGGGAGATGAAGCTCTAACAAACCGATGCCACGTGATGAGATAACTCAAAACTAAAGTGCATGATTAACAACTAAACAAGCACATTACCACAAAATAGGGTACATTAAATCCTATCTCATATCACCATCATGTGGAATCATGTTATGTAAAGGTCCACAAACTATACCATATCACATATCAGGACAAGTATTTACATCTATATAGTGGCCAACTACCACACACCTGATCATAGGTACAAGCCATATATACAACTAAGGCATACTACTAAAACACATATTAAGGTACATATCATCTAAAAAACACATCCTTCCCGGGACCTCAGAGTACTGGGATGAAACATAGGACTCTACTACACAACACATCAACTTATCCAACCTTCTGCGTCCACTTATCTCCTAGCTTCTCTTCCACAACAACACGATCTCTACCACGTTGTGCACAACTACCTAAAAGAGGTGGCGAACCACGAGGGTGAGACCCATGTCCCAGCGAGAGATATAACTCTCATCCAACAACTATTGTAAACATATATTATAACTAAGCAGGAAATAACATTATTAATAGGATGAGAAGATTCAACTAAATGAATAGTTCAACTGATTACATGGGCTAAGAAGGTTAAGTAGATACATCAGATAGTAGAAATTATTATGCATTTAGAAGGAATATGAAGACCATATATAACAGTTACTTTCTCTTACCGTACTATAATATAACTAAGCATTATAGGAAGTGAGACAAGGGTAAACATCCAATGTGAAATGTGTTAACCCTAAAGAAATATATTACATGGATGTATTACGTCTTTTATTAAGCCCTGGGGAATTTGAGTCATACCACCCAAATTCTAATTGAACACCGCTTGGTCACAATTAAGATCAAGGAAGATCCAGACTCCAAGATATTATCTGGCACTACTTGGTCAGTTACAACTCTCAACACAGTGACATATCAGTCAAACTGCCAACAATGACTTATAGTCAAGCTAGAAACACCTAGCCCACCTTGGTACAGGTCACAACGCTAGAAATTGTGGTATACAAACCCAATCACTGAGGTTCATCGAGGTACAACTATAGTTGTCCTCCAATCACATATCATACATATATAATCACTGAAACACAACTATATTCATTCTCAAAAAATTGGGGTCAAGATGACAAGGACACACATTCACTTGCACCTTGCATACTCAATAATATACGCTCTGAGTTTCCCTTAGGAAGACTCGTTTCACCATCCAACAAGTTCTGACACTGGGATGGATCTATGGAATAGGGAACTACATGATTAGGGCTCCACTTGATTAGTTGAGACAAATGAGTGTCTTTTAACTGCATCAATCAAGTTACAAGCAAACCCTAAAAAGATTCTACAAGATAAGGGTAGATTGTAACTTCAGAACATATAAAACAAATGAACATAAACCTAATCACATCACCACATGGTATTGTTTCATTGTCATACACAAGGCCATCATCATTATCACATCACCAAGGGATACCAATCCCTTATCACATCACTAGGGGATATCACCTCAATTAGGCACAAAGCCTCTATCAAGGTCATATGACCATTCACATTATTCACTGCAAGAACACCATCATTTCTCCATGTCCCATCAAAGGATGTTGTGTTGTCACCATACACAGGATAAATAAGTTGGCGTAACCTTTGTAATAAGAATCATGAAAATCACAAAATAGCCGATTAGGGTTACCGCAATTAAGAGAGAGAGACATTACATCATGATGTTAACTGCACATAAGTATTATCATCTCATACAAGGATTAGGGTTTAATTCACACAGTCACTGGATTAGGGTTTCAAGTCAACATATAAAGCAAAACCCTAGAAAACATCATCTTCAACATTCTTGGAATTCGTTAGATTAAACACCATTATCATAAACAATCGATCATGAAATCAAGGAAGCATAGTGACCATTTAAGTTGAAATTGTCTCTAGCAACCTATTAGGGCTAGGTACCCTAGTAACCATTAGGATTGTTTGCCCTAGTGACCGTTAGGGTTAGGACCCATCATAGCGACCACCAAAGTCATGGAAACCACAAGAAACACTCCAACATAGAGACCAACATGAATAATTAAAATAGAAACATCTATAGATTCAAAACATAGTGACCACTTCAAGAGCTCCACACATAGGGACTGTTAGGGTATTCCATGCATAGCTAATGCTAGGGTACTCCATGCATAGAGACCACAAGGGTGCTCCAAGCATAGATACCTCTAGGCTTAACTTATGTTGGTGGCCACATGGAAAATATAGCGACCCAGAGAATTTGGGTAAGGGTTATAGCGAGCAAACCAGAACCTAAACTTCAATGGCCACTATGGCCTTAGAAACCACATGACATCAGATAGATAGTGACAAAAATAGATGGTTCATCATCAAGAATCCAAAAAGTCATCAAGGTGTAAACCACATGAAGAAGATGAAAACCAAAACCCTAATTATGATCATCATAAGGGACAACATAGAAACCATGATAAGAGAGAGAAAACCAAACATTGAGCACATACACACAAGAATTAAAACCTTCATCTCCAAAAAGACAACCATGCAGAAGATTAGGATTTAGCCAAAAGAAGCTAATTGCACAAAGATCTTTATGAATAGTAAACCCTATAACATGATATCATCACCATACTACTTATAATCACGATTTTAGTGTAGATCATTAAAATGCAAGATGAGTGTAACAATAATGGATGGGGAAGTTATATAACTTGCCTTGAATTATGATTTTAGAGACTTCAAACAACAAGATACTTCAAGGAAGAGAGGAAATTCAAAGCTTGGTTCAACTCCACGGCCAAGATAACATCACCTCAAAGAAACAAGAACAACCCTAGGTTAAAGAAATCTCAAAAAAGAGGGCACAGACCTTAGGCCTAAAAGAAAGGGAAGAGAGGAGATCTTCATCTCAACTTAGGTAGAACCATGGATTCATCCAAGAGAAGAAAGAGAGGCAAAGTTTGTAAGAAAATGAAACCAAGAAGGATAGATCACTTACTAAGATCAAGGAATGACAAAGAATCACCAAAGTAGAGTTGCTCCAACCCAAGATCACACATGAAAGGGGGAAACATCCACCTTCCTCAACCTTGGTGCCTCCTTCTCCACCAAGCACTAAAGAGGGATGAGCTCCAAGGATAAGAGAGAGCAAGAGGGTGTAAAGATATCACTTGCATGCTAAGAGAGGGGTATATATACCCAACACTAAGAGAGAGGTAAGGGAGGTTATGTGTCAAGCCACTTGTGCCGCTTGTCTACCAAAAACTTGGCCATGCAAGCATTATGACCATGCATGCATCAAGGGCGATAAGATCAAGGAAGGCTAGCAACCATATTGATCCTCAACACACTTTGATAGAAGAAGAAACATGGCAACAAACAAGATAGCGACCTTTATCACCATGCTAATCAAGAAGCATAGCGACTAAGGTCCAAGAGAAAATGATCACCAAGACTAAATCACATGCCCAAAACATCTTCGACCACTACAAACAAGACCAAAGAAGAGCACATTGGTCGCTACACACAAAGGGTAAACATCCATGGTCAACATCAACTAAGGCATCCATGCAAAACCCTAACTTCAACACATGATGCCACCTCATCAACCAAGGTACAATAAGGCGCCCCTATGCACCATCCTTTATCTAACATGATGGTAAGACATAAGAGCACAAAAAACATGTGAAAAATTACAAGATAAGCCCTAAAAATGGATAAATCACAACTTGACGCAAAACAAGCACACATATAGCATAACTAGCTCAAACAACATTCAAACTGGACCAAACTGAAAACATATGTAGGTCACATGTTATTAAAGCACATCACATGATTAGATTAAGGTTTTAAGGATCTAATTATGTTAATTAAGTAATATCAAGCATATATCTAGGTCCGGGGTCTTACAACCATAAACCCATAACAAGATTTGGCCCCCAGAATCCTATGCGAAAAGAGATGGATACTTCCTGTGCATCTCATCCTCCAACTCCCATGTGGCTTCCTCCATACCACGGTGATGAAAAAAAAAACCTTAACGAAAACTATATCCTTCTTCTTCAACTTATTCACTCTCCTATCTAAGATCATCACAGGACCTTCCACATACAACATATCCTCTTCCAACTTGACCTCCACATGCTGCAACACTAACTTGATATCTGGATGACACTTCCTCAATATGGAAACATGGAAAATAGGGTGCAACTTGTGCAAATCTGGAGGTAGCTCCAACTTGTATGTCACCTTCCCAACATGTGCTACAACAAGGTAAGGTCCCATGAATCTGGGAGCCAACTTACCCTTCCTACCAAACCTCAACACACCTTTCCAATGAGAGACCTTAGGGTACACCTTGTCTCCCACTTAGAACTCCAAGGGAATATGATGATTATAAACATATGCCTTTTGTCTGTGCCGGGATGCCTTCAGGTACTGCTGCATAACTTTGACTTTTTTTGTTGTCTATTGTACTAACTCAGGACCCAAAAGTTGATACTCACATATCTCATACTAACACAACAAAGACCGACAATGTCTCCCATACAAAGCCTCATAAGGTTCCATGTTTATACTCCTTTGGAAACTGTTGTTGTAGGCAAACTCTATCAAACTTAGGTGCACATCCCAACTGCCCAAAAACTATAGAACACAATCTCTCAACAAATCTTCCAAAGTCTGAATAGTCCTCTCACAATGGTGATCTGTCTGTGGGTAAAGTGTTGTACTAAACCTTAACTATGTGCCCATTGTTGTATGCAAACATACCCAAAAATGATGGGTAAATTCAAGACCTCTATCAAGCACTATCATAGCTGGGATACCGTGTAAATGTACTATCTCATCAACATATATCTATGCCAACTTATCTACTATATATGTTGTCTTCACAGGAAGGAAGTGTGCTGACTTGGTCCACCTGTCCACTATCACCCAAATGGAATCATGACCTTTGGATATCCTAAGGAGACCAACCACAAAGTCCATAGTGATATGATCCCATTTCCACTACAGTATAGGCAATAGTTGTAACGTCCCTATAAGTTTCTGATGTTCAGCCTTGACCTGTTGGCACACGAGACACTTTGCTATGAACTCTACTACATCATGCTTCAAACTAGGCCACCAATACAGATCTTCTAGATTGTGGTACATCTTGGTACTTCCTAGATGCATCACATACATCAAGGAGTGAGCTTCTTCAAGAACCATCTTCCTCAGATCATCAGCATCTGGAACAACTGCTTCCATGGAAACACACTATCCCACCCTCTGTCTCATGGAATCCCTCATGCTTCTCAATGCCAAGCTCTGATCAAATCTTTTATATCACAATATCATCTTGATGTACATCTCTGACCTGTTGCATCAAGGTAGGCTTCACTTGCAACTACCCTGTCAGACTTGCCAATAGGGAAACCTCTAAATGTACATTCATCTGACACAAAGACATCAACATGTCTCACTTATGGCACACCAGGGAACACAAATGTACATTATCATCAGATGATGATGAATAAGACATCCTACTTAAAGCATATGCCACCAAGTTTGCCTTCCTTGGATGATAGTGTATGGTGTAATCATAGTCTTTGATCAACTCCATCTAGTGTCTCTACTGCATATTTAGCTCCTATTTTGGGAAGATGTACGGAAGGTTCTTATGGTTGGTGAAGATCTGACACTTCTCTCCATAGAGGTAGTGCCTCTAGATTTTCAATGCATGGACCAAAGATACAAGCTCCAGATCGTGCGTTGGGTAGTTCTCCTCATGTTTCTTAATTTTTCGTGGAGCAAAAGAAATCACATTCTTATCCTACTTTAGCACGCATCCCAAGCTATTCTTTGACACATCATAGAAGACAATATAGCCTCTCTCTTTCTCTAGTAGTACTAACACCGGTACAATGATCAACTTCTCCTTGAAAAGCTGGAAAGAACATTTAACTTGTCATCCCAGACAAAAGGTACACCTTTTCTCGTCATTTTGGTTAGGAGTAATGCCACAACACTAACGTTCTTGATAAACCTCCTCTAGTAGCCTTCCAAGCCTAGGAAATTGCAAACCTCCATCAGTGTCTTAGGCTGCTCCCATTCTGACACTGACTGAACCTTCTTAGGATCCACACGAACACCTTGAGAAGATATCACATGCCCAAGAAACGACACCTCTTTCAACCGTAACTCACACTTCCTAAACTTGGCATACAACTTGTGCTGCCTCAACAACGTCAAAGCTTGAGATAATTAAGAGAAAAAAGTAACATGAGAAGTATAAAAAGAGAGGAGAGAACTATAAAAAACTACAATACTCACAAAATTTAAGGTAATGTACTCTAAAATGGGAGTAACATTAGTATTGACCTTCAAAATGACAGTAATATACCTCAAAATATAGATATTGTACCCCAAACATTGGTACTATACTCAGATTGGTCGTCAAGTAAAATGTTAAAATTAAAATTGCTACAGTAAATACTCGTACTATATTGGGTACAATACTCATGTTTTGGGATACAATGTGACAACAAGTAAAACATTAGTATTGTATCTCCGGAAATGAGAGTAATGTACCCAAAATATGATGCATTATACCCCAAAACATTGGTGATATACCCAAGTAGATAAATAAAAGGGGTACAATATGCGTAATTTGGGGTACATTACTCTAGTTTTGAGGTACAACACAAATATTTACTTGTCGATGTAATGTATTCAAAGAATGAGTATTGTACCTAGAAGTCATGTGTATGGTACCCCAAAACACATATACTATATTTCTATCATATTACAATTTTTCCAAAGTATGTCAGCACTAGTCTTTTTGGAAAGTATTTTTTACAAGGAATCAGTGCATTTCATTTTATCAAAAAATACATTCTGGATTTAAAGTTATGGACAAAACCATTTTCTCTCTCTTCTACTTCCCTCATCTTTTATAGATTTATTGTTGTTGGTTATACATGATAACATGCCCACTCCTGATCCCTAGAACTAGATGGGCAGACATGTCTATAGCAGTCTGTGTCTAGAATTTTTCAACATAAAATATGTCTCTACACACAGGAGAGTAGGAGGTAGTCATGCAATCTAAGTAAAAAGGAGTGACCCAGTCTATAAAAGTGAGTAGTTCTAGAGTAGATGTCTAGAGTTATAAAGATATGTGATACATATACATAGATATACGATAGAATGTTAAGTCATATATAATCATGGATAATACTATTTGAGTTTGATATCTGATTGTACAAGTTGTTTGTAAACATCTAAGTTGTATATGAGATCTAAATCCAAATTTGAAAATATGAGCTAGGTCTTAATGATGAATGTATGTAGGTTTTTCTTGTATTAGGTAATATAAGTTGAGATAAGGATGAATACGTATGATCCTCAAGATCTATTACAAAGGGGAACCCTAATGTTAGAATGAGATATGTGGTGAACTCTAGAGAGAGTGAGACCCACATGGGTAAGTTTAGAGGACCTAACCTCCAATATATGAATAATATGATATATATGCAAAATGATGTGTCCTAAGCTATATTACTCCCACATATATGAGTTGAGTCCTTATGCATGATTCCTATAGTTGATCTAAATCCTAAATATGGGGTTGGGTAAGAAATTTTATGGATAGAAAATCATGATGATAATGTCAATCCTTTGACTGAGTTGTCATATCTTGAGTGATTTAAGTTGGTGAGTCTCATCATTAGCTACAAGTGAGGTGAAATATGAAACTTCAGTCCCAAGAGTAAAATTCTTGGTGCATAAGATACTCATAAATGTTGTTCATTCCACTTCTTTCTTAATATATGATACTAGAAGCCTCACTTGAGCTATATAGATGATTTATATATGAGGAGTCACTCATAGAAGCTTAACCTATTATATATTCTCTTCCTACATCATACATGTAATATCCAAGTTTGAAATAGTGACAATAATGACTAAGTATATTCTCTTTCCCTTTGTATCATACATGAAAAATATAGGTTTGAAATCATGAGCTTCAATTAAATACCATTTGATCATAGATTACATCTTCACAAATAAAGTGCTTACTACAATCCTTCTTAATCTAAGCTTCTATTTTGATTATAACTCTCACACATTAGGGTGAAACCCAATCAAACATGTAATGTAACCCCTCCTCTAATGATCAAATCCTATTATGATGTTGATCATAAACCACATTGATGATGTTAAGTCTGGTAATTCTAGTAAATGATGGCATGAAACCTCGACATCAGCTTGTATGACATAATAAGGTGAAAGATGAACCCTTGAAAATATCTTCTCAACCTCAAATGTATGAACAAACCCTTATCCTTAAGGGACTATGAGGATTTAAATACTAGAATACATGAATGTCGTGTTATGGTGAAGACACTAAGTGATGCCTCAGTTTCCAAAAAAAAAGTTCCAGTCTTTATATGATGAGGTGGGTACACCCTAGATGATTAAAACCCTAAAATGAGATCTTAGAGTACATCTAGGAGTTTGAGAACTTTGGAATCTAGAAAAGGTGACCTATATGAAGTGGAACCTAGTTATATTACCTTACGTATGACATTAGTTGAATTTTGAGGATGAAATTCCATATAAGGTGGGATGAATGTGATGACCATGAATTTTAGGATTTTGATACCCAACATAATATTTGAGAACCATGAATTTTATGTAATTGTTTGATAAAATTAGAAAATTGAGTATCCAATTTTTGGTCCTTCTACCTAAAAAGTGTAATTTTATGTACGATTGATGATCATGGAAACAATTGGCTTGATTATGATGAATAGGTACAATTTGTCAAATTGGATGGTTATGTGGATACACATCCATGAGAAATATATATATATATATATATATATATATATATATATATATATATATATATATATATATGAATATTAATGGTATAATGGTGATCCCTAGATTGTATCATAATCATGATGTGTGTATTGATGTTTAATTATAGTTAGATATAGAATGAAGATTATATTTAAGCCATGCTACCCATAGATGTGATGTTATTTGGAGAGAGTATTTGACATTGGATTTTAGGAAGAAATATTGGTATAAGGTATATTAAATGATGATAGAGTTATGGATAAAATTTTAATGAAGAAATGATTCTCCTAGAACAAGTCATTAGGCTTTGATATTGCACGTAAATGGTAAATTGAAGCATTGAGGACTATATTCACTATAACTTATTATTATTTGAGCCTATCTTTGGGTTTTGACATGCTGGGCACAATGGGATGAGGATCCATCATATACCAACTCCCAAATTTCAGGAGGGGGTGGCCTCCATCTGATCACTAATGAATGAGTCAACTACAAGGTTTGTGGGAGTATTGTTGAACATGTCACACCTCTCAAACCTAAGTGACCCTCAGAGTTATTTGATGGATAGATTCGAGATACCAACCACCCCTCTTCCAATTCATCTCCACTCTTGTGAAAGTAGTGTGGATGGGAAGAAGGAGAGGAAGAGAGTAAGAAAGCTAGATGAATGTGAGGAGAAGGTGTTGGATCGATGGGCCCTAGGGGGGTGAATAGAGCTACACACACTTCACAAAATCGATTAGACCACCAATTTAATTGAAGTGCAAAAACTAATGCAAGAAGCAATTTGATATCCTATTCTAGCATACAAAGAAAGGATAAGAGATAATGCATGTCATGCACTTGGACAGGTGGTTTAGAGTGGTTCCACGTCCTAAACTTAGGAGCGATGTCAGTCCACTACCTAGAGTTGGTTAGACTCTAGGATTTGCAACTTGGTCCTCTTATATATCACGATAAGATTACAAGAAACAAAAAACCACACAACCAAGGGCTTAATTACACAAGCTAAGATATTCAACCTATCCAAGGACTTACCCACAAAGCGAGATTCTTCGGCCTTCTACAAAGGACTTACCCAATCTCACCTTTGTCTTCAGCCTTGCAGGGATTACCTATCTTACTTGAGCTTGCCTTGCACCTCTCCTTCACTTGGAGAGCTTGCCCACATTTCCCTTCACCAAGGGAGCTGGAGCAACGATCAATCTTCACTCTTGAAGATCAGCAACACATCTTCCCCTTCACTCGGAGAAGAACAGCAGCAACTCCTCTTTCACTCGGAGAAGAAGCTTCAATCAATCTTCTATTTGATTTGGAGGTGGGAAGAAAGAAGGGAGAGCTTTACATAGCACAAAGGATAGCTCTCATACACAGGAACCTATCTCACTCACGAAATTATCTTGAAGGTAGAGAGAGAAAGGGGCTCAAGGGCTTGGAACACTCTCAACTAATCTAGAACCAAGTTTGCAATGGAAAGAGCAGCTTGGAATGAAGTCCAAGGGGTTCTATTTATAGTTGAGGGTGGCCCTTTATATTGTGGGACACTTGGGTGCATAAGTGGTCGTTTTTCCTTCAAGAAAATGGCTATATTTTTGCCCAAAACAATTCACCAACGGTCATATTACTTTTTCTGCAAATTCCGTACAGTGCATTCGGTCGAGTATCAATGGGTGTAACTCAACCGATCAGGTAGCAGGCAATCCGATGTTGAATTGATCGGTCGAGTTTGTCCTGAGGAAACTCGACCGACCATTCCAACTGGAATTGGCCTACTACCCAATCGGTCGAGTTTTGTGAGTGCACAACTCGACCGATTGCAATCTTCAGAAAATCGACTCAGGATGATCGGTCGAGTTTCAGGGTGGGAAACTCGACCGACCAAGTGCCTGAAATGGATTTTCTAATTTGCAATAAAAGTGATTAGCACTTGGTGAATTTTGTCCCAAACATTTTTCTCTTCTAAGTTACAAGCATATTCATCGTTACAAGTGATTACATTTATGTTCTAAGGTGATTTACATGGAAATCATAAATTGCACACTTGTAGTCAATTTGGCTTGCACTTGGCCCATTCTAGGGCTTGTATATGTGATCCTTTTCATGTACCTAATGTCTGCAAACAATCTTTAACGCACATGTTAGATACATATGAATGGATTGGTTAAGTCATTATCAAAATATAGGTAATGTACAACCTCTAGGTCAACATTCTCCCCCTTTTTGACAATGACAAACGATTCCTCAAACATATTGAAAAGTATAAGAAAATTAAACCTTTGCCTTGTGAATTAGGGGGATTCATGATAAGAACAATTGGAATTGCTCCCCCTCAAACTATGCTTCCTCTCACCTGCATGTTAGGTTTTCTATACATGGCAAAACCAATTTTCATGTAATATGTAATCCTTTACATGTCATATGATCAACAGAAATTTTACAAGAAAAGGATCACCTAGGCAAGAGAGCAATAGTAAAACACAAACAACAATATGATTGAGTCTCAAATCATGAGATATATCTCCCCCTTTTGACATTATCAAAAAGGTAGGGGGTGTAGAAGAGCACAAATCTAGGTCCTCTCCAAGACTCAACCACACACATATGCAAAAGATATAAACCACATGTTTAAGGCATATAACATACAACCACAGAGGAGAAACATACAATCCAATTCAGAATCAAAATATAGCTCAACAAACACCAAGCATAAGATAACACAGATGTAATAGCCAAAGTGTAGCAATGATATTCCAACTTAGAAAGATGTTCTCATAAGCGACTACAACCATAAAAGCGAGAAAACAGAGAATAAGAAAATAGTACAGCTCAGACTAATGTGCCAGGATGTTGCTTATACAAAAGAGTCTAGAAAGATATATAATAGACATGTTAGACTATTATCTAAGACAACCTCCTAGACATCTAAGCTATCTATGTCAACTGCTTCCTCGTCATCGCCTGGGTTGTAGTCCTCATCACCATCCGAAGGCGGGGCAGCTGTGCCAGCAGCAGAACCAGCACCATCATCGCCATCCTCGACAGACAAACCATCACCATCAGCATCCTCGTCGGCATCCTCAGCCTGGTCGGGCATCTCCTCGTCAGCAGGACCAAAGGAGCGACCGGGCCAGCGGGCATTCTGCTCAGCCCATGACATGCCAAGAGCTAGGAGCTCCTGGGCCTACGGAAAGGATGGAGCAGAGTCCCCCAAGGACGCGAGCAGAGTGTCCAGGGGGCCAGCAGGTAGCGGTAGATATACAGGAGTAGAGCTACTAGAGGGATACTGAGGTGGAGCAGCAGCGGAAGGCTCGGCAGCAAACGGTGGTGGAGCAGGAAAGTAATGCTCATATGCATAGGAGGCATAAGCACTACCCGGATATGGCTGGTATGCTGGGTAGGGTGAAGAGCAGGATAGGTTCATGGTAGACATGATCGAACACAAATCCTGATGGAGGTGATCCTGGACCTTGCGATTGTACGCCTGTTCATGCATCATGTATCCAAGAAGGGATTCATTTGATGCTCTGAACGGCACACGGATAGGGCGGGGATGTGGCTGTGGGGGTGGAGCATGGGTGGAGGTAGGAGGGGCACCAGAAGTAGAGGCTAAGGCTGAGGTAGAACCAGAAGCACCAGGGGCAGGGGTAGGTACAGCCTTCAGAAGAGTGGTTTCACTAATGCACACTCCCTTGCGAGCAACTGGGTAATGGAAGTCAGAAAAGAGTGATTTGTCAGTGGCGAACTGGAAGAGACCACAGATCAAGGCTAGATAGGGAGGGTGGGTGCCCTTGGTGTTCTTGCCTTTGTCAAAGCAGGTCATATGATGTAGAATGTAACGAGCCCACTTGACACTGATGTTGTTCAACAAACAATACATCAAAACCGCTGTGTTTTCAGCAATATCCATTTGATTTCGCTTCGGATGGATGTTGCAGTTAAGCACAAGGGCTAGGATGTACTTCTGGAGGTCAAGGGAGGAGGAGGGAAGGGTGGACCTCTTCTTATAGGCCACGTCAGGCTTTTTCAAAAATCGATGAATATCCGATAAAGTCAATTCATGATGTTTGTAAAAACCTTCCGGGTCTAAAAGATCAAAATACTTGTCATAGCCCCGACGCCAAGTAGTGGTTTCTTCGTCTCCGGCAAGATAGAGATTGAAAGTCTCCTCGGAGATTTGAAACTGACGATCGGCGATCATCGATGTTAGGACTATTTCGGTATTTGGCGGGGGAACAATTGAATCATAGTTCCAGCGCATATTGGCATAGAACTCGTGAACTGCTTTTGTACTTGTTAACTGATTATTGAAGCAGTCACTTTCGATCGCAAGGGCGGAAAGGTTGTGTTTGGCAAGAAGCTGAGCGATGGAGTTGATATGGTTTTGAAAACAGTTTGCACTAACTAGGGGGCGGAAAGGAAAAGGAGATCGAGGAAGGAGATCCTTATACCTATTAACCGCCTATAGAGATACAAACAATGTGTTATCAAAAGGAATCAACCGATTAACCGATGAGGAGGCAGGAGCATTGCTAGGGGCGGCACGTTTTCTCCTATGGGAAGACATGGAAACGAAAACGAGAAGAGAAAATGTGCACACAAGCAAGACAAACCTCAAAAACCGAAGAAGACACACCACAGACGCCCGGGAAGGTCAAGAGCAAGGTGCTAGGTCACCCTAGGGTTAGGAACGGGGGAGGTTAGGGCTTGGGTTGAGAGTACAGGGCTAGGAGATGAGGAATCGGTCGACTATTTTCTAGTTGCAAGGGAAAATAGCCGGCCGATCCTAACTTTCAAGTTGGCCCAGCCCGCGGATCGGTCGAGTTCTGAGGGTGGACAACTCGACCGATCGGTCCACTGAAGAACATCTCTCGGCTCCTTATCGGTCGAGTTTTCTGGGGAGAAACTCGACCGAAGGTCAACCTGACCTAGCAGTCTAAAACTTAGATTCTAGCCACATACATGCCTATTAAATTTATTTTTCCATTCTGTTATGCATAAATAACATACCTAGGCACATTTTGCTCATCATTGGGCACTATTTAGCGATAAAACGTGAAATTCGATAAAAGCCCAAAACCAAGCAAAAACTATGCATATTGATAGGCAAATTAAGCACAAGCAAGCATGTATAGGCAACATAAGGTGAAGAATGACATGAGCAAGCATATAGGATAGAGACCACTAGCTAGATCACATAGCAATATCATTGAAATCAATAATGAGCAGTTTAGATCGAATAAATTGAATTGATCTCTAGCTAGAGGTTTTGTAAAAATGTCCGTCAGCTGATTTTCCGTGTCCACATGTGTGATATAGATATCTTTCTTGGCAATGTGGTCACGAAGAAAATGATGGCGAACCTCTATATGCTTAGCTCTACTATGCAATATAGGATTATAAGAGAGGTTAATTGCACTAGTATTGTCACAATAGATAGGAGAAGCATCAAAAAAATATGTTAAAGTCTTGGAGCATTTGCTTCATCCATAGGACCTGTGCACAACAACTCCTAGCTGCGATGTATTCAGCTTTGGTAGTTGATAATGCCACTGTGCTTTGTTTCTTGGAGAACCAAGACACTAAGCATGGTCCTAGAAGGAAGCAAGTGCCACTTGTGCACTTTCTATCAATCAAACACCCTGCATAGTCTGCATCACTATATGCCGTAAGAGTAAAATCCCTTGATTTAGGATACCATAGACAAAAATTTTGAGTTTTGGCTAAGTACCTCAAAATTCTCTTAACAGCAGTGAGATGCGACTTCTTAGGGCAAGATTGAAAGCGAGCGCACAAGCCAACACTAAACATAATGTCAGGTCTAGAGGCAGTTAAATAAAGTAAACTTCCTATCATACCTCTATATAGCTTCTCATCTACCTTTTCACCTTCTTCATCTTTATCAAGTTTGGCGGTGTTGGACATGGGTGTATCCATCGGCTTCATGTTCTCCATCCCAAAGTGCTTGAGTAGTTCAGTTGTGTATTTGCCTTGGTTGATGAAGTTTCCTTCCTTTGTTTGCTTGATTTGAAAGCCGAGGAAGAAGGTCAACTCACCCATCATGCTCATTTCAAATTCACTCTGCATAAGAGAACTAAACTCCTTGCAAAGATCAAGATCAGTCCCGCCAAAAATGATATCATCAACATATATTTGTATGATAAGAAAATTGTTAGAAGTTTGTTTTAGAAACAAAGTAGAATCAACTTTGCCCATGACATACCCATTATCTAACAAAAAGTTCTTTAATTTCTCATACCAAGCTCGAGGTGCTTGTTTGAGTCCATAGAGAGCTTTTTGTAGCAAATAAACATGATTGGGTAATTTGTCATTTTCAAAGCCCAGAGGTTGAGCAACAAAAACTTCCTCCTCGATTGTACCGTTCAAAAACACACTTTTAACATCCATTTGATAAAGCAAGAAATTTTATAACTAGCAAAAGTAAGTAGCATACGGATAGATTCTAATCTAGCAACAGGAGTATAAGTTTCATCAAAATCAATACCTTCCTGTTGGTTGTAACCTTGTGCTACTAACCTTGCTTTGTTCCTTACCACTTTTCCTTGCTCATCAAGCTTGTTGCGGTAGACCCATTTGGTGCCAATGATCTTTCTATCATTTGGTCTTGGCACTAGAGTCCACACACGGTTCTTCTCAAATTGCTCAAGCTCTTCTTGCATGGCAAGGATCCACTCATCATCACCACGGGCCTCTTTGATGTTCTTTGGCTCTAGTTGGGAGATGAAGGCACTATCTGCTTGTTCTTTTTTGTGAGCAGCTCGTGTCCTCACTCTCTCAAATGGATTTCCAATGATCAACTCCTTGGGGTGATTCTTTGCAAAGCGGGGAGTGGGATCCTTCTTTTCTTCTTCTTTTTCTTCTTCTGCAACCTGTTTGCCTTTGTCTTTGATGTTGAGATATTTTAAGATAGGAATTATTTTATCTGCAACATCATCATCACCAATATGCTTGCCAATAACAGGGTCAGTTTCAATAAATTTAACATTTATAGATTCTTCAATTTTAGATAGTTCAATGTTAAATACTCTATATGCCCTGCTAGTAGTGCTATAGCCTAGGAAGAAAGCCTTGTATGATTTCAGATCAAACTTGTCGAGAGAATCCTTAGTGTTTAAAACAAAACAGGGACATCTGAAAACATGAAAGAAATCAATAGACGGCTTCCTACCACGCCATAGTTCATAGGGGGTTTTCTTGAAAGTCGGATGTGTGAAAACTCAGTTTTGCACAAAACATGACGTGCTAACGGCTTCAGCCCAAAACTTCTTAGGAGTGTCATACTCAAGAAGCATGGTCCTAGACATCTCTTATAGCGATCTATTCTTCCTCTCAACAACTCCATTTTGTTGAGGTGTGCGAGGAGAAGAGAAATTGTGCGAATAACCCGATTTTTCACAAAAATGTTCAAAAAGATCATTTTCAAACTCTCCCCCATGATCACTACAGATAGAAACAACATGGCAAGAAGCTTCGTTTTCAACTCGTTTACAAAAGCTCGAGAAAACATCAAGTGTATCGCTTTTAGAAACGAGAAAGAAAGTCCAAGTATATCTAGAAAAATCATCAACAATAACAAGACAATACTTGGAGCCACGAAGCGTTTGTGTTCTCATTGGTCCGAAAAGATTAATATGAAGAAGCTCAAGAACTCTCTTGGTACTCATGACTCCTTTGGATTTGAAGGAGGATTTGGTTTGTTTCCCTTGTATACAAGGTTGGCATTCCTCATCCTTTTCAAAATCCAATTTGGGAAGTCCTCGAACCAAGTCCTTTTTGTTCAATTTCTTCATTTGATGCAAATTCACATGACCCAAATGACGATGCCAAAGCGAAAGATCATTTTTATCCACAACTAAGCATCTATTTAGTATGGGCTTAAGAGCATCGAGAACAATCACATAAAGGTTACCATTTCTAGTTCCCTTATATATAACATTGTAGGACAGGGAATCTAGAAGCAAGCATTCTACAACAGTAAATAACACAAGATAACCATTATCACATAATTGGATCACACTAATTAAATTGTGATGTAGGCCATCAACAAGCAATACATTTTTAATACATAATTCATTGCCTACATCACCCTCACCTATAACCTTACCCTTCTTGTTGTCCCCGAAGGTTATCGATCCTCCTTTCTTTTTCACAAATTTGTTGAAATGGCTGATTTCTCCAGTCATAAGCTTAGAGCAGCCACTATCAACAATCCATTTCTTTTGAACCTGCAAGAAAAGAGGATTTTGGAACCCAACTCAAACTTTGGGGTCTGGGGTTAGCTTGGGGACCCATTTCATCATTGGGTTGGTCCCCTTGGGCTTGTAAGAACAATAGGTAGAATAATGGTCATCACATTTGCAATGAATACAAACCATGGGGTTTTTAGAGCCGGAAGACTCTCCATTGAAAATTGGAGGTTCCACACTCTTTTTTGTACCCTTGTTCTTCTTACCTTTTGGAGTAGTCCCATTATATCCTAAACCACTAGTACCAACTTGTTTGGTAGAGTGCTCTAGAACATCATTTAGGGATTTCTTACCCGAAAGAAACCTTTGCAAGGTAGATCTTAATTTAGCATTATCATCACTAAGATTTACAAAAGTAGTAGATAAACTAGCAAGATCTTCTCTAGTATGCAAAAGGTCGGCCTCAAGACAGAGGGCTTTAGTAAGAAGAGAGTCTTTTTCTAGAGTTAAACTAGCAACTTCATTTCTAGGCAAAATAGGTCTAGAAGATAAATCATTTGTTTGAGCAAGCAATTTAGCATTTTTAGATTTAAGAACAACAATCTCTCTTTGATAGGAGAAGACTTCATCTCTCCTAGCATCATTAATAAGCTTGAGTTCTACATTTTCAGTTTTTAGAATATCAAGCTCATCTAGGCATTTTTGGTTTTCTATCTTAAGATTTTCAATAGTTTTAAGATATGTACCATTCTCAACCTCTACTCCATTATATTGAAGTTCAAGGTCAAGAAATTGCCCTTGCAAGGAATCTATGCTATCAAGATGTACTTTTTTCATTTTTATCAAGAATGTCAATTTTTGCATAAAGGTCATCAACTATTTTGCCTAATCTTTTCCTTTTAGATTTACATTTAGCAAAAGATGATTGGCATTCATTAAGCATGTCAATAAGAGTTTCCTTAGATAGATCATGTAAACTAATATCTCTTACTTTGCTTACCTCATTTACCTCAATTACATCTTCACTTGTAGAGGCCATGAGGGCAAGATGACATTCTCCATCTTCGGAGCTTGAGGAGCTTGAAGAAGAAGATTCCCATGCCGCATGAGCTGCATCTTTGGATCTTCTTTCCGTCTTATCTTTCCTCTTGTACTTTGCTTCTCTTTTGTACTTGTCATCCTTCTTGTGGCTGCTCTTATGATGGCTCTTCTTGGCCTTTGGGCAGTCACTCTTGTAGTTGCCTTTTTGACCACACTCGTAGCACCTTGGAGTCGAGGAGGAGGGCTTGCTCTTGAAGTGATTTCCTTTTGAGTAGTTGGCTTCATGATCATTTACACCTTCATCTTCACTTGAGGAAGGGCAGGGAGACTTCATGGCAAGTTGTTGTTGTCGGACCATTTCTTCAATTTGAGCTTTGAAGGCGGTGTCCTTTATCTTCTTTGATTCCTTCTCTTCTCTTTTCTCCTCTTCCTCTTGCTTGTCAAGCCTAGGTTCATGGGCTTGAAGGTTACCAACCAACTCCTTGGTTGATAACTCTCTTAGCTTGTAGACTTCTTCAATAGAGGTGACCTTTGGCTCCCATCACTTTGGAAGAGATCTCAAGATCTTGGCATTGATTGTACCTCTATCCATGACACTCCCAAGGGCTGCAAGGCTGTTCAAGATGACATTTAACCTTGTGTACATATCCGCTACCCTCTCATTCTTCCCCATATTGAAGTTCTCAAGAAGACCACCAAGCATGTAGACCTTGGCCTCCTTGACTTGCTCGGTCCCTTCATAGGTGACACACAACTTGTGTCATATCTCATGCGTCGTGTCCCACGAAGAGATGTGGTTGAACTCCGATAGTGTAAGAGAGTAAGAAAGCTAGATGAATGTGAGGAGAAGGTGTTGGATCGATGGGCCCTAGGGGGGTGAATAGAGCTACACACACTTCACAAAATAGATTAGACCACCAATTTAATCGAAGTGCAAAATCTAATGCAAGCAGCAATTTGATATCCTATTCTAGCATACAAATCAAGGATAAGAGATAATGAATATCATGCACTTGGACAGGTGGTTTAGAGTGGTTCCATGTCCTAAACTTAGGAGCGATGTCAGTCCACTACCTAGAGTTGGTTAGACTCTAGGATTTGCAACTTGGTCCTCTTATATATCACGATAAGATTACAAGAAACAAAAAACCACACAACCAAGGGCTTAATTACACAAGCTAAGATCTTCAACCTATCCAAGGACTTACCCACAAAGTGAGATTCTTCGGCCTTCTACAAAGGACTTATCCAATCTCACCTTTGTCTTCAGCCTTGCAGGGATTACCTATCTTACTTGAGCTTGCCTTGCACCTCTCCTTCACTTAGAGAGCTTGCCCACGTTTTCCCTTCACCAAGGGAGCTGGAGCAATGATCAATCTTCACTCTTGAAGATCAGCAACACATCTTCCCCTTCACTCGGAGAAGAACAGCAGCAACTCCTCTTTCACTTGGAGAAGAAGCTTCAATCAATCTTCTATTTGATTTGGAGGTGGGAAGAAAGAAGGGAGAGCTTTACATAGCACAAAGGATAGCTCTCATACACAGGAACCTATCTCACTCATGAAATTATCTTGAAGGTAGAGAGAGAAAGGGGCTCAAGGGCTTGGAACACTCTCAACTAAGATAGAACCAAGTTTGCAATGGAAAGAGCAGCTTGGAATGAAGTCCAAGGGGTTCTATTTATAGTTGAGGGTGGCCCTTTATGTTGTGGGACACTTGGGTGCATAAGTGGTCGTTTTTCCTTCAAGAAAATGGCTATATTTTTGCCCAAAACAATTCACCAACGGTCATATTACTTTTTCTGCAAATTTCATACAGTGCATTCGGTCGAGTATCAATGGGTGTAACTCGACCGATCAGGTAGCAGGCAATCCGATGTTGAATTGATCGGTCGAGTTTGTCCTGAGGAAACTCGACCGACCATTCCAACTGGAATTGGCCTACTACCCAATCGGTCGAGTTCTGTGAGTGCACAACTCGACCGATTGCAATCTTCAGAAAATCGACTCAGGATGATCGGTCGAGTTTCAGGGTGGGAAACTCGACCGACCAAGTGCCTGAAATGGATTTTCTAATTTGCAATAAAAGTGATTAGCACTTGGTGAATTTTGTCCCAAACATTTTTCTCTTCTAAGTTACAAGCATATTCATCGTTACAAGTGATTACATTTATGTTCTAAGGTGATTTACATGGAAATCCTAAATTGCACACTTGTAGTCAATTTGGCTTGCACTTGGCCCATTCTAGGGCTTGTATATGTGATCCTTTTCATGTACCCAATGTCTGCAAACAATCTTTAACGCACATGTTAGATACATATGAATGGAATGGTTAAGTCATTATCAAAATATAGGTAATGTACAACCTCTAGGTCAACAGAAGGGTCACCACATACCCTGAAGCTTTGACGGAGACTGGCGTGGTGTTTTGAGTAAATAGTGCAGTCAACAAACCTATCTCTAGGGAGATGTGACGGTGTTTAGAGGTGATGGAATACATGTTTGATACCTCCCACCAGTTTAAGGCAACATCATTGTTCTTCTATAGTCAAGGCATGATGGTTTCCTAAGATTTCCGAAATGATTTCCTAGGAGGAAAGAAACCAGCACTAAAGCCCAACTTCACGACTACATATGGGTTGATGATCTTATCCTCTAATGATTTAGGTCACTAAAGATAAGGTGTTTTTGCTAGATTCCTAATGCTTGATACCCTCTCAACGACACTCATACAACAGACTAAAGATACATAGTTGTTAGAGATTGATAATGAGAGAGAGAAGACTTGCTTTAATGTTAGGTACTCGAGAGATTCACTGTCCTAGCAGGATTTATACTTGTAGCTTGATCTAAGTGGCATTTTCAACTTTTATGGAGTAGAAGTGAGGTCGAAGTAACAATCTGGCTTCAAGGTGGGTACTTGCAGTTCATGGGGTTCCTCACTGGAAACCAAGTTTCTGTGCAAGGGCACTCATACAAGATAATTGAAGTCCAAGAAACAATGTGTGAGCTTGACCGCACTCAAGGAATAGAAATAGGCTGAAATTAGTTTAGACAAACCATCCTTTGAACCGAATGGCCTAGTCAAACTAAAGATGTTAACCACACAAGGTTAATCGATTTTTATTTTCATAATATTGTCAAAACTTATATATAAGATGATAAAAATATCCATTGGACAATAAATTGCCCTAAATACCTCTTGATTGATAAAATGCATAGAATCTCATAAATCCTTCAGATCTCAATTTCATGTTCAAGTCTGATGATACTTATATGGAGGTAAAAAGATCCATTTAGTGTGTTATAGAGAAACAATTATCATTTGATGGATAATAAATCTAAGACAAATATTATTGAAGCCTAATATTAGTTAGAGACAATATGGTGACCATGATTTGAACTATATTATGCAATATTAGGTCTTTTTGCATCAAAGTATAATCACATGCTATAAGCCCCATATTAATTGTAGGAAAAATACAAATCATAAGAAAAATAGAAAATGTGGCCAGACCTTAATAATGACTTCCTCATTAGTATAAAAATAAAAACACGTTTTAGATAAGTTGAATCTATGTTTGTCCTAAAACCCTAATTGCACATAAATACCATTAATGATGATGAACATTGTATTAATGGTTATTAATTGTTGTTCATCAGGTGACAACTAGAGACACCTAAATGATCATGGGAATGTTAGAAATCTCTAAATTTAGGTATGTGGGATTAGCATCTTTGATGACTGTCTAGACCATTTGGACAAGAAGCATATATTATGGTTAATATGATCTATTTCATGTCTTGACCAATCTTATATGCTTTTATAAACTGCTTGGCTTATTTATTTGTTTTAGCTACATATTTTTCTATTAAATAATTTATTGAAATAATATGTATGTCTTATGAATTGCCTTGAACATAAATGATGTGCCCATTAATACTGCCTGAATTATGATGTTGATATTGATACAGGTGACCTCCTCATGTCCGAGCGATGAATCTTGTACAAAATGGTGGCCTCCTCCTTTGAATGGAGAGATGGATCTAGATGACCTCCCCCATCTTGTTGGGGGCGATGGATCCATATAAATGATTGATATCAATATTATAAGAAAGCTAGAAATAAAATATTATCAAACAAACTAAGCTTTTGATTATGTTATTCTTTTTTTTCATAAATCCTGCCAAGCAATATTTTTGGGATCTTGTACATTTATGTTTTTTCTTCAAGTATTTATGTCCTTTATGGGAAACATGTACTCATCTCATTTGTGTTGACTTTGTCCACAATTTTAATAATCTTAGGTTTAGGGCTAGCATGGGAGAAAGGATGGCTTGTGAGAAAGTGTAGATATGTACCTATTGTCTAAGATCCTTGTAGTATACATGTTCTTAGACTTGTAAATTTCCTTTTCAATGTGTAGTTATAAGTAGTAGTAATTCATGTTGTAATAATTTACATTTTAAATATTGATATTGGTTTGGTGTATTCATTATAGTCTCGTGTTCATGAATGTGAATATTGCCGCAACACACTCTGAGTAATGTTTTTTAATTTCCTCCTCTTATCCCCTTCGGGGTTTTAGTAAGGTGTAATCCAAGGACGTTGTAAAGCATGGCACATAGAACGCAACCTCACAATAAAATTTGAGGACCAGGGATCCTCATTGCAGGATATGGTTCTTGTGGATTCCAAAATGTCATCAGAATGCAAAGACCACATGAGAAGACCATAGGGTAAACATAGACTACAAAAGGCTAATACCACCATCACTGACCCGAAAAGGAAGGGTAGAGGGATCTATTGCTAACTGTGAGGAAATACTAAATTAACATGAGGGTGAGCTTGACGAACATACATGGAGGTATTCTATAGCACTTTCAATGGTTGCAAAATTTTGTGTTGAAGGTGGGGGAAGATTGAATCTGGAGGAGGATGAGGGGTGGTTAGGTGTTGAATGAGAAATTTGGAAACATTATTGGGAGTCGAATGATGGCTAAAATCTAGGTTCTCATATACTAAGGGACTCGTTAAGCAATGTGGTTCTTGTGAGACATAAATGGGAAGGAGAGGGGATTCATGGGCCTATAGAGAGGTAGAGAAAACAAACCCTAAATAATATAGAATCAATGGCTTTAGAAAGGAGTGAGATATCTATAGAGAATGAAGTTGCATAAATATGTGAAAAGAAGAGAGAGGAATTGTGTAGGAAAATCATATGTACTATACGTGTAAAGGAAAGAGCATGTTAGAGGATTGAAGATAATAGGGCCACTATTAGATCAGATTTGATAAAAGGAAAGAGTACACGACGGTTATTCAATTTTGACATATGGAAAGGAGAAATAAAACAAAGAGCACGTGACATTATTAAATACGTGAAACTATGATATAATAAATCATATAATCTAAAAAACTAATATATTAGGGTATTTATTTGATATTTTGTTTCCAAATTAGATTATGATAGCTAACATTATCCAATAACTATGTGTGGAATTCTGTCTAAAAAAATATATGGAGAAATTCCTATCCTCTTGGTAGTAAAACTTCGTTTGATAGTCACATGGAAAGTGAAAGATAGGTGTTCAGAGTCACCACCACATTTTATATACAAAACAAGGAAAACACAATAAATCATTGCAGCCATGATGTAAAATGAGCTTCATCTGAGTCAAATAGATAAAAAAAAAGAGTAGAAATAAAATAAAACCAAAGAAATTAGGTTCAACGATCTTACTATGAGTAGGAGGGACTAGCACCCCGATTTCTACTAGTATTGATCCGTTTTTAGGTTGTTGCAAAGAAAAAGAGAGATTTAGGATGGGGGAAATGGAAAATTGAAGGAAAAACAATAAAAATAGATTTTTATTGGTGGGTGGAATTTTAGGGTAGGATATGTATGTGTCCTTCCCATCATCACCCTAAAGGTCCTATGTTTTAGGTAGTTGAGGTCCTAATTACCTTAGGACCTCCCACGATGAAGGTCCCTTGAAGGAGATTAGGACTTATGTGTATGATTAGAGGATGATCATCAGATATAAGCTAATAAAAGGGTTTAATTTTCATATAAATAAAATAATGATGTATTATAATAGAGAGTTCATCATAATAATAGATCCAAACAATTATAAAAGAAAATTGTAGCCGTTATAGACCAGATGTAGTGGTTATAGTAGAGCATCTTACTATTTTAATAGTTTGCAGATTCTAACAGAGGATGAGGTGTTAGAGAAAGGATCCTTTGATCCCAAATAACACAACAATAAAGATAGGGGTAGTTCGATCCTCTGGCTTTAGGAGGTTTGAAGGGGCCCGGAATGTGGATAATATGGGGTGTATATATAAGTGGATATTAAGGTTTGGGGTTCTGGACAAAACCTTCTGGAATAGGTGGTAGATCACGCCAACGCACCACTTTGGTGGGGTGTGAGGATCAAGGTGATCTACCACATGGCATGTGGAAGATGGCTTGGATCTGTCAATGTTCAAGGTGAATAAAAAAATTAGTTTCTTGATTTCCCAATAAGTTTAGGGATATTTGAGAGTTAAATTAAATTGCAAAGAAAGATAATTTGGGATTATCTCTCATATTTTTCATGAAAAACAATTGAATATCTGTGGGGCAAATGATTTTTTTTATTTTAGATAGTTCAATTGAGAAAATAACGAGAAAGAGCTTACAAGAAGCATTGTCAAAACCAAATTGCATTTTGGTCTGAAAAGAATTTTTCTTTATAGCAATCCCTAAATTTGGTAAAAGAGAATGAAATTAGGTCAATTAAGTATGAGAAAAATATGAAAAAATTATAAATGTGGAAAATGAGTGGGATGTGGAATGGACTCCATCATTATCTAGAGAATTAACATTAGTCATGAATTCCTTCAGAGTGAGCGAAAATGGGGTGTCAATAGTTTGCCCCTCTCTAAGGAAAGATTTGATATAAGAGTGAGGACTACAAGCGTGATCCAAGTCTGACCCCCAACTTTGGTTAGGGAAGACCAAAAAGTTGGAATCATAAAAGATGTTTTGACAAACCTTGTGGAGGGTGGAGAATGTAGGAGGTATCTTTTCCTTCTAGAGTTGATGAAAAATGCATTCACAATAAAAGAATGAACATTGAGTATAAATGATTTCTCTAGAGTAATGATAACCTTAGATTTAGGCACTTATCTGTATATCACAAATCATTCATTCCCATAGAAATATAATGACATTTAAGAGTCTTATTGGTTGTAAAAGAGACTCTCATTGTTGTTTCTAGTTATAAAATTAGTATATGTCTCACTAACTTATGCCTTAGTGAGAAAAACATGAATGTGAAGATCAGATATGATGGTGATTTGTCAAAAGTTGATAAAATCGAGATTCGATAACCATAGTGGAAATTACTCTACATGTAAGAAGATATATGAGAAAGAGTAATTATCCCTTTTCCTAAACATCTTTAGTATCTTTTTTTGGAGTGTTCCAGTTCAGAGTTAGGACCATGATTCTTAAAAAGGCATAATATGGGTACTTTTCCTATATAGGATAGTGTTTGGATCATCAAGATTGGTGACGTGTTTTAGATAAGCTCCCATAATCAAGGCGATGTTCTGTCTAGTGATTGTATCAGTTAACTATCTATTCTCTTTATTAAGCTAAGACTTATGTGTTTAGGTGATTATCTAGGTAAAGGCGGCCACCATGATGTGTCTCGCCTCTGATTCACCATCCATCCCCTACAACATCAATGAATGACTATCCTTGACTCTCTAGTTCTCAATTTTAGAGATTTGAGATTGAAGCCATAACTTAGGGCCATAAAACGGTTCCATATGCCTCAGAAATTGGATCTATCATGTATGCAATTTTATGTACACACCTAGATGTTTTGTATGCTTTGATCATGACAAGTAGGTACCCATCAGAACCGGGTGAAGGTGATTGGATAGATGTGAAGAATGTCCTTAAATACTTGAGAAGAACTATGGTTTGATTCCTAATATATGCAGGTGAGGTAGAATTAGTTGTAAAGGGTTACAATGATGCAAGCTTCCAAACCAAAAAGGACGATCATAGATTGCAATCAAGATTTCTATTTTGCCTAAATGGTGGAGCTGTAAGATGAAAGAGTTCTATGCAAGATACAATGGATGATTCTTCAGCATAGGCTGAGTAGATTGCTACATCCAATGTAGCAAAGTAAGAAATATGGATCAAGAATATCATTAGTGAACTTGGGGTGGTTCCATCCATTGAAGACGTGGTAGAGCTTTACTATGACAACAATGGAGCTATTGTACAAGATAAGGAACCTAGATTGCATTAGTGCTCCAAGAACATACCATGCATTACCATATCATATGTGAGATTGTATAACGAGGAGATATTACGATTAGTGGAGTACTGAATGAAAGTAACATTGTTGATCCCCTAATAAAATCACTCTCACAACAAAAGTATGATAGTAATGTTAGTTCACATGGAACTAGATTCATGAGTGATTGGCTCTAGTGTTAGTGGGAGACTTTTGGTTGTATTCCCTTATAGTCATCATGTTATTATTGTAATAGGGATACTTTTTACTTGATTTCATTATTTATAAATGGAAATTCCACTTATTATGTTTGTTTCAATATTGAGATAATGAATATGCCCAATAATGTTCTAAGAATGATACGACTCGATCACATATGATCTGGTTTGAGGACCTGAACATGAAATCATATGTATAATTTATAAATTTGTACATTACCATCTATGTCAGTCTTCTTCTTGAAGACCCATTTGCACCCTATGGGTTTTACCCCTTCAGGTGTGTAACAAATTGAAATCTAGGTACATTCTTAATCTAGCCCTTTTTCCTAAGTTTTTCCTATCCTTTATATCCTTTTATCCTTGATTTTGAATATGTGGAATTATTAGTGGTTTGGAGTATATTTGATCTCTAGTCATGCCAATGTATGGGTTTATGCACAAATACCTCCGTTAATGTTTCAATCAGGGTCTAAGATTCAAAGTACCATTTAACTGACATATTGATAAAATAATTTTGTTCTAGAACTTCCCTTAGCCTTATGGAGAATGAAAGAGAAAAAGGAATAAAAAATAAAGCTTTAAACATGATAATGTGGCATTAGAATAGTGAAAATAAAGTGTAAGGGAGATAAACTCATAAAAGGAAGACTCATTGGATAAAAATAACTTTAGATTTGAATTCTTTGGATCTGATATGGCTTGGAGGCCAAGTTTCAAAATTCTAGGATAATAATAATTATATCTATTCTATATAGAAAAGAAAAGGTGAGCTTTCTCCAAAATATCAAATAACTCATTTAATGACTCTAAAAGTGAAAACTAATCTTGAATTCATAATCTACACATTAAAATTTGCCTATGGGTAAATTTTGCCTATGGGTAAATTTTCATCCAATTTGGATAATCTTTAATGTTCATATGTAGATTAGGAGAGAGAAAGAATAATTAAGTCCAAAATATTAAATAATGTGTTAAATAATTCTAATATAGGAAATCTATGACAAATTCGTGTTTCAAAAGTTTAATTTTTCTTAAGGGTGAAGTTTCACTTTATTGGTGGCTTCTAGATGTCTCTAATGTGAAAGGAAATAGAAAATATGATTTACTTTAAAAAAATTAGTTAGAGTCTTCAAAACTAAAAAATAATGCCAAAATTGGATCCTACACGTCCTGATTAGGGTGGGTATTAATTTCCATTAATTAGAAGTTTGTTTGCACCTTCAAATGAAGAGAGAGATAAAGAGAAATTATTAATACAACACTATATTTAATTTTAATTGGGAAATCAATTTAATGTGTCAAGCCTAGTAGACAGATGAGATCATTTGTGGACCCATGTCCATTGGATCGAATGGATCTCATTTTGTCACCTAGCCCATGCCTAAAAGGAAACAAGAGCCATTGTTTGTGATTTTTTGAAATCAAATATCTCACCCAACTCTCAATGGTTTTCTGAGATTTTTGGTGCTATAGATTCGAGAAAAGAATTTGCATAGTTTGAGCCCTTACTCATGATTTATTATTGTGAATCCACGATTTGCCCAATTCTTGCTCCAAGGTTCTTGAACCTCCCACACCGATAAATCCTAAGACCAACCCACACCTATAAATATCAGTACCCCAATCACCGCTAGCCCTAGTGCTAGTACTTTCTCTCACCATATGCTCTCTTGGTCATGTGTGTTTCTGTTGGTGATCACGACTGGACTCAAGCTTTCAATGGGTCATGCTTCCTCCTCATGTCACCTCAGATCAATTGCTCGCATCAGTAAGTTTGTTCGACTCTCTTCTTTCTTCTGATGGTCTTGGCTTGACGAATGATCGTGTATTGTGGCTTCACCCAAATCTTGCAGGAACAAGTAGCTTGTTTCTACTATTCATGGGTGCAGGTGAGAGGAGGAGAAATCTCCTTGGTGTTTTCACTATCTTACCCTCCTAAATTTCTTCTTTATTTATTTTCTAGTGCAAGGGTTTTTTTATCATTTTCCCCCTCCTTTTCTTTGCTTTGGATGAGGTCAACTGAACCCTTGACCAAGCGACTTGGCTGCACCCTATTGGGCCAAGTGAGCTAGGCCTGGTCCCCTCTCTTCCTCTCTCTCTCTCGCACGAAATAGCTTATTTGGATTTGTTATTTTGATTGGTTGAACTTGTAAAAATCATACCTTTTACTTTGCTTGTCCAAAAATTATAAATAAATATGTTTTGAAATTAGAAAAATTATATTTTTCTAATAAAAATAATTCTAGAGTTTGATTTCAACATTTTCAAAGGTTGATTTTTGGGAATCTAATAAAGTATGTAAAAATCCCTAAAATGTAATTAATTTATATAATCTCCAAATTATGTAAATAAATATGTTTTCTTGATTAGAAAAATATAGATATCAATTGATTTAGGTTTTGTGACCAAAATCTGAGATTTTCCAAAAAGGTCTAAAATTAGGGTTTCTTTACACTTATATGCATTATAAAACCCTAATGCATGTGAATAACTTTAAATTAGGCAAAGGTGGTCTTGGAATCTTCTAAGTTGGTAAAAAGTGATAACTAGGACTCTAAATCAAGGTATGTGCATCTTATCACTTAAGTTGGGAATTTTTTATAAACAAACCCTAATTTCCCAATGAGGCATGGTCTAAAACCTTTGTTCCTATTATTACTCTTTTTGGTATAATTACTTTAAAATTTTCTTGGGTCTTGAACCCCAGCTACAATACTTCTATTATTTAAACTTGCCATTTGATTTCTTTGAGAATGATGATTTGTTTGACTTATTAGCTAATGTAGTGGTACTTATGTACAACCACCCATAGTTTGGGCATGTGTTATTTTGCCCAAGGGGATGTTATTACTCTCCCCGTGTATAAATATTTTGTAGGTGACTGTAAATGTGTTTACTCTCCCCTCACCTAATGGTTGGGGTCTGGTAGGTGCCCCAACCCTACTTAGTTAATTCAGTCTAACTTAATCATACATGCAAGTTTTCTTATTATTTGTTATGGCAATAATCTGATATGTTATGTGCCTCATACTTTTGACCCTCCTTATTTCTTATCCACTCTATACCCTTTATTATCCTTGTTGTTCTTATTCTTATTCTTGTTCCTTAATTGACACATACCTTGTTTTCTCCTCTTGTTGGGTGATCCCAACCACCCAGGCCTAGGACAAAGTGGAACAAGACCAAGAAGGACCTACCCATGAGTAGATTCAAGGAGACTTTGCTGAGATGTTTAGGTTGCTACTACTAGATCTTGTAATTTTATTTTCTATTTTATGTTTCATGAAACTCATGTAGTGAACTTGGATTAGATCCATGTAATAACTTAGTCTTTTATTTTTGCTACTACTATTGACATTTTTGTATATGAATCATGATTATTTAAATGGAATTATTATACATGCATCCTTCATTATCTAAATTCCATATCAAAGATGGATGTTGTGTATTTTTTGTTAAATTTTAGTGAGGGGTGATCTCGCCTCTTTACAGCATGTTAGGTAGCTATTAGGGCATAAGTTGAAAGCAAGGGTGACTAGAACGGATCAGGGTTTGGGGCTGGTAAGATTTTCCTCAGTGACACTAGTGGTTTAGATCTGTATGATACCTACCTGGAATGAGCTGATACTGATTGTCCAAAATAGCATACCTATAGGCCATAGTAGCCTTAGACATCTTTGTTGGATTCTCTTAGTAATCTAATATGATGACCTTGTGGCTTGTTTGAAGAATAGATACACAATATAATTTCCTTATGTCCCATAGGACCACATGTTTGGGTAGTCTATCTCTAGAACCTAGACTTTGAGCTTTGGTGATATTAATCAAGTGTTAAATCTTGTACATGGTTTAGTTAGACTCACTCTTTTACCTCTAGTTTTAGTTTCACTTGGTAGGCCAAACCTTTTAAGCGGTGGAAGGGTAGTAGTACTAGTACCTTGATATATCATGGATGTGCTGATTTTGGGGATGAAATCCTTTTTAAGGGATGGAGTCCTATAACATATTAAAATCTATCTACTCTGACTCTAGAAGCCCTAACTCCATGATTTGGAGGTTAGTGTGCTTGGATCCTTAGTTTTGACCAAACAAGTTATTGTTATAATCTAACATGCTTGTTTATATCTAACAAACATATAATGCTCATCTGATGAGTAGTTCACCCATTTGAACCTAATGAATATTTAATGTACATAATATGAGTAACTCACATATTAATTCTAATTGTGGATACATGTGATGTTTACCATGTCATGGACCAATAAACCCTAATGTTATGATGAGTGAGATAAATGGAACCTAACCATGGACTTAATAAGAAGGTACAAGTGAAGTATAATGATCATGTTGACCTAAATCCTAAGTTGTAACCAAATAACATTGATATATGCATCCTTAATGGCATTCATGATACATTAGTGACATTATTTGTCATAATCAAATAAGATATATTGATACACATAAAACCACATAATCCTAAATTGATATATATATATATATCAATTCAATAATATGTAATATGTTTCACCTTGTTCACTAATATCCACCTAATAACTCAAATATGAACGATAACTAAATGGATTTACATAAATATGCCTAAGTGCTTAATGTGGTGTTAAATGTGCATAATCAATAATAGGAAGTGTATAAACATGAGTAAATGATTCATGAGGACGCTAATGTGAGTAAGAAAGGTAATGTGACGATGAATAGATGTTTAATGTAGGCATATGTAATTAATTTGACATTATTTGGGTTAACTGTAGACTTAATAACAAATTGGATAAAATTTCCAATTTCCTGAAAATAATCTGATATAATTTGAAATTGTGATAATGGAATCTAAATCCAAATTATTAAAGATAATGATCAAATATATTAGTATACATTGAAATAATTGAGTAAACTCTACTTGTTCCAAAACTCTTAAGGAGATAAATCAGAAACATATAGGATTTTGTACATCATGATGAAATATAACTCTTTTGGAAACAAAGTGAATAGATAGGACATAAGATGTAATATCATAATAAATAGAATGATATAAGCTAAAAATGTTAATTGTGTTGTATTGTGTTATGTCTCATAAAAGGAAATCTCAATACTTAAACCCTTAGTGATCTATGAGAACTTGACCTATGAGGAGTTTCCTATTAAGGTTTTAGACTCTTGAGTTAAGTAGTGAAAGTCTTGTGGAAGTACCATGGTTTGGAAGAAACAACATGGGATCTTAGATATGAGACGTTGCGTACTCACCCTTCTCTTGAGATTTCGAGGACGAAATCCTTTTTAAGGGGTGTAGTGTTGTAATGAACTGAAATCTAGGCACATTCTTAATCTAGCCCTTTTTCCTATACTTTCTATCATTTTTGTCCTTAATGTTGAATTTGTGGAATTATTACTGGTTCGGAGTATATTTGATCTCTATTCATGTCAATGTATGGGTTTGTGTACAAATACTTCAGTTAATGTTTCAATTAGGGTCTAAGGTGCAAATTACCACTTAAATGACATATTGATAAAAATAATTTCGTTCTAGAACATCCTTCAGTGTTATGGAGCAAGGAAGAGAAAAAGGAATAAATAATAAAGCTTTAAACATGACAATGTGGCATTAGATAATTTAATTTGGCAAGTAGTGAAAATAATGTGTAAGGGAGATAAAACTCATAAAAAGAAAACTCAGTGGATAAAAATAACTTTAGATTCGAATTCTTTGGATTTTATATGGTTTGGAGGCCAAGTTTCACAATTTTGGGATAATAATTATTATATCTATTCTATACAGAAAAGAAAAGGTGAGTTTTCTCCAAAATATCAAATAACTCATTTAATGACTCCAAAAGTGACAACTAATCTTAAATTCATAATCTACACATTAAAATTTGCTTATGGGTAAATTTTCATCTAATTTGGATAATCTTTAATGTTCATATGTAGATTAGGAGAGAGAAAGAATAATTAAAGTCCAAAATATTAAATAATGTGTTAAATAATTCCAAGAGAGGAAATCTATGGCAAATTCGTGTTTCACAAGTTTAATTTTGCTTAAGGGTGAAGTTTCACTTTATTGGTGGCTTCTAGATGTCTCTAATGTGACAGGAAAGAGAAAATATGGTTTACTTAAAAAGAATTAAATAAAATACTTAGTGTCTCCAAAAACTAAAAACTAATGCTAAAATTGGATCACAAAAGTCCTAATTAGGCCAGATATCAATTTTCATCTAATTTGTAGTTTGTTTGCACCTCCAAATGAAAAGAGAGAAAAAGATAAATTAGTAATACAACACTATATTCAATTTTGATTGAGAAATCAATTTAATGTGTCACGCGCCTAGTGGACGGCCAAGATTGTTTGTGGACCCATGACCAGTGGATCAGATGGCTCCCGCTTTGTCACCTAGCTCAAACCTAAAAGGAACTAGGAGTCATTGTTTACTATTTTTCCAAATCAAATATCTCGCTCAATTCTCAACGGTTTTACGACATTTTGGTGCTATGGATTCGGGAAAAGAATGTGCATAGTTTGAGCCCTTACTCATGAACTATTGTTATGAACCCATGATTTTCCCAATTCTTGCTCCAAGGTTCTCAAACCTCCCAAACCATAAACCCTAATACCAACCCACACCTATAAATATCAGTACCCCAATCACTGCTAGCCCTAGTGTTATTACTTTCTTGCACTAATTGTTCCCTTGCTCACGTGGATCGTCATTGCTGATCACAACTTGGACTCATGTTTGTGATGGTTCATGCTTCCCCCTCGCATCATCTCGGATTAATTGCTTGCATCAGTAAGTTTGTTAGACTCTCTTCTTTATTCTGGAGGTCTTGGCTTTACGAATGATCACGTATTGTGATTTTGCCCAAATCGTGTAGGAACAAGTAGCTCGTTGCTATTGTTCATGGCACAGGTGAGATGAGGAGAAATCTCCTCTATGTTTTTATTCTATTACCCTCCTAAATTCCTTCTTTCTTTGTTTTCTCACACAAGGGCCTTTTAGTCATTTTTCCCCTCATTTTCTTTGCTTTGGGAGAGGTCAACTGGACCCTTAACTGAGCAATTTGGCTGCACCCTATTAGGCCAAGTCAGTTGGGCCTGGTCCCCTCTCTTCCTCTCTCTCTCGCATGAAATAGCTTATTTGGATTTTTTATTATTGTGATTGGTTGAACTTGTAAAAAGCATATCTTTTGCTCTTCTTGTCTAAAAATTATAAATAAATATGTTTTGAAATTAGAAAATTGAGATCTTTCTAATAAAAATAATTCTAGATTTTTATTTCAACATTTTCGAATGTTGGTTTTTGGTAATATAATAGTGTAAAAATCCCTCAAAATTGTAATTAATTCATATAATCTCCAAATTAAGTAATAAATATTTTTTATCAGAAAAACATAAGGAATTGATTGGTTTAGGTTTTGTGATGAAAACATCAGGTTTTCCAAAAAGGTCTAAAATTAGGGTTTCTTTACACACATATGCATTATAAAACCCTAATACATGTGAATAACTTGAACAGGCATGGAGTAAAACCTTTGTTCCTATTATTTCTCTTTTAGGCACAATTACTTCAAAATTTACTTAGGTATTGAACCCCACTTTTAATATTTCTAATATTTAAACTTGCCATATGATTTCTTTGAACATGATCATTTGTTTGACTTATTAGGTAATGTAGTGATATTTATGTACAACCAACCATAGTTTGGGCATGTGTTATTCAACCTAGGGGAATGTTATTACTCTCCCCATGTATAAATATTTTGTAGGTGATTGGGAATGTGTTTACTCTCCCCTCACCTAATGGTTGGGGTCTGGTAGATGCCTTAACCATACTTAGTTAATTTCATCTAACTTAATCATTCATGCAAGTTTTCTTATTATTTGTTTTGGTAAGAATCTTACATGTTATGTGCCTCATACTTTTGACCCTCCTTATTTCTTGGCCATTCTATACCCCTTGTTATCCTTGTTGTTCTTATTCTTGTTCTTGTTCCTTATTTGACACATTCCTTATTTTCTACTCTCTTGTTGGGTGATCCCAACCACCAGGCCTACGAAAAAGAATGGAACAAGACCAAGGAGGACCTACCCAGGAGTAGATTAAAGGAGACTTTGCTGAGATGTCTAGATTACTAATTCTAGATCCTATAGTTTTCTTTTCTATTTTATGTTTCGTGAGATTCATGTAGTGAACTTGGATCAGACCCATGTAATGACTTAGTCTTTTCTTTCTACTACTACTATTGACATTTTTGTATCTGAATCATGCTTATTTAAATGGAATTATTATGCATGCATCCTTCATTATCTAAATTCCATATCAAAGATGGATGTTGTGTATTTTCTGTTAAATTTTAGTAAGGCATGATCTCGCCTCTTTACAAGGTGGGTCCACTAAGGTCCATACCTTGTTGGTGTACATGGATTCCATCTCATATCTCATGGCCTCAAGCCACTTCTCAGATTTTGGTCCCTTAATAGCTTCTACGTAGGTAGTTGGTTCATCATCAATGAACAACTCATCGCCTTCTTGAATCACAAGAGAACCAAATTTTTATGTCTCAAGGTGTGTCCTACTAGATCTATGAGGTTCGTATGTTACATGAGGAATTTAGGATTTGACAACAATTTGTGACTCTTTATGTTCCTCTTATACCTATACAAGTTCAATGTTTTTTTGTTGGTGTCTAACTTCTTCGAGTTTTACATTCCTCCCATTGTTTCCTTTGGAAATGAATTCCTTTTCTAGAAATACAGCATCCTTGGCAACAAACACTTTTTTTTCAGATGGAGTATAAAAGTAGTATCCTCTAGTTTCCATAGGGTATCCAACAAAATAACATTTATCCAATTTGGGTCGAAGCTCTTCTCACGTAAGCTTCACATCCCCAAATCTTCATAAAAGACACATTGGGATGGTTCCCATACCATATCTCATATTGTGTCTTTTGAACTATTTAGATGGTACATAGTTTAGGGTAAACTTTGTGGTTTCTGGAGCATAACCCCAGAAGAAAGTTAGACAATTAGAAAAACTCATCATTGATTGCACCATATCTATAAATGTGTGATTCCTTCTCTCCAACACACCATTATGTTGTGGTGTTCTAGGTGGAGTCCATTGTGATATGATACCCCGGTCTCGCACAAGGTCCTCAAACTCTTGACTTAAGTATTCTCCATCTTGATCAAAATGAAGTTCCATAATACTTTTACCAAGTTGGTTATGTGCTTCATTCATGAAATCCTTGAACCTTTCAAGAGCTTCTGACTTATGTTTCATCAAGTAAACATAACCATACCTACTAAAATCATCAGTAAAGGTAATGAAGTACTGATAACCACCTCTAACATTTGTCTTAAAAGGGCCCCATACATCATCATGTATAAGTTCTAATAGATTACTAGCCCTCCCACTATTACCAGTGAAGGGAGTCTTTGTCATCTTGCCCAAAAAATAAGACTCACATACATCTACTAATTTGAAATCAAAACAGTCTAGATATCCATCTTTATGGAGTTTAGAAATGTGTTTCTCATTGATGTGCCTTAGATGAGAATGTCAAAGATATGTTTTGTATGAGTTATCATGTTGTAATATTTTGGTATTTATGTTATAAATATTTTTCTTTAGACCTAACAAATAAAAACCATAGGACATTGGGGCACTGCCATAAAAGATCTCATCTTTTGAAAATAGAACATTGACTATTCTTTATATGAAATTCATATCCATCCTTGTCCATACAAGATACAAAAATAATGTTTCTATTAATTATGGGTACAAAATAGTAGTTCTTTAACTCTATTAAAATCCATTGGGTAGAGATAAATTATAGGTTCCAACTGCAGTGGCAACAACTCTTGTTCCATTTACAATGCATAGTTTGACCTCACCCTTTCTTAAAGGCTTACTTCTTTTTAGATATTACATATTCAAACATATGTGAGATCCACATTCGGCATATAGTACCCAAGATGAAGTAGACATTTCTATTTTAATACTGTATATACATGAAGTGGAGATCTATTTTTCCTCCTTCTTCCTCCGTTCCTCTAGGTAGAGAGGGCAATTCCTCTTCTAGTGTCTAGGATGGTGATAGTGGTGACAATTGCCTCCCTTGGTCACCCCTCCCTTTGCTTTGAGTGCAAAAGACTTGGGTTTCTGGATAGCTTTAGAAATATTCTTAGATTTTCTTTTGTCCTTGGACTTCCCTTTGCCTATGTTTATCATCATCACATACTTGGGCTTGTCTTTCTTCATCTACACATTAGGTGTTCGCAACATGCCAAGTAATTCCAACAACATATTGTCAAAATCATTCATGTTGTAGTTCGTGACAAACTATTGTATGACTCTGGCAGTGATTGTAGAGTCACATATGTGCCCAACTCTTGAACCAAGGGAAATCCTAGTCTCAAAAGGTCCTCCACATACTCGATAAGCTTGAGCACATGGGGACCTACTAGATCTCCTTCAGCCATGTTGCACTAGAATAGCGCCTTAGAGACATCATATCTCTCTTTTCTTGCATGATCTTGGTACATGTTCTTAAAATGTGTTACCATCTCAAGAACATCCATGTTTTCATGATGTCTTTGCAATTCATAGTTCATTGAGAATAGAATCAGACTTAAATCTACGGCATCTTTAGAGTGCTTCTTGTAAGCATCCATGTCATCCTTAGGCGCAGTGGGAGTAGGTTCATATGGATCTGGTGTCTCGACATCCTAAACTAGTTATGGAAATTATTCCCATTCATCTTGTCCTTCTCAAGGACTAAATGCAAGGAAAATGTGTTATTGGTTGTCATTTGATTCTACGAAAAAAATTGCAATTTGTCTAAATATTTTTTATTTTATTGATTAAAATAAAATTTGATGATGTTTAATTAGGCCTTTAATTAATAATTGCTCCCAATATTTTGTTAAAATCGATAGCCCTAACATATCAATTTGTAAGATTGCAACGTACAACCTTCTAGTGAGCCAAGACTCAAGACAATTGAGTTATTACCCAACCAATGCCAGCGTTCATAATCATTTATTAAGGTAGGTAACTTTTGCCAATCGCATCTCATGCAATTCTTGGATGGATGGTATGTGCAACTCTTTGACATAGTCATCTGCATACTTCCAGACACTTAATCACATTAAAGTCACCTAGTTAAGTTTGACCCAAAAGCAAACACAATGTAATGTACCCTGCTTGGCAGGCCCACATAACTACCATCACACTTCCAAGAGATGGACTGCAGACCACACTTGGTGTGCCCACTCTTAGTTGATCAAGCTTTTCATGTATTTTGCTCATGGAAAGCGTCTAAGACTTAATATTCGATTGAAGTATTTTATGTTTATATAAATGCATATACATATCTAATCACCACATACTTATATATATCATATACATACTATATCCACAAATAAAACATGTAATTCTAACACACGAGCGATGGTTATGGCATACTATTGTAATTCCTTGGAGTCATAAGGAATTACTACCACCTAAGGTCCACATCATATGTAACAACTTATTTTTTATGAAGATCTATGTTGGAACTAGTCTGGGTCAATCGATTCAACTCAAGAACTGAACAGTTGGCCTCATGGTTGGTCAGTTGGTCTCTCAGATCGGCTGACTTGTCACACCCCGATCTCACACTAACCACTAATCACGAGATTAGGCGCGACGGAGGGATTATCACATAAACAAATCACTGAGAACTTTTTTCTTTTTAAAACCTCGTAATGATATCCGGATTATTGCTGTAAACTAAAACATAATAAACTATTGCGGAAGCATTTCAATTAAACTGGCTAGAGAACATAAACAGAGTTTACAACATGTAACATTGTTTAACAGAAAGTAAAACATAACAGTTAATTCACATCTTTTACACATTCACCATACATACTCTCTCTCACCCACACCATGTCCCAAGGACTGAGGGGAAATGACTAAGGGACCTCTAACCTTCTAACTATATATATAACTACTACAGACTAAACGTTAGGATGAACGGATCCTTCAGATTCCTGCTGCTGGTGATGACCTGAAAATGTTTTGAGTAGAGGTATGAGCCTACTCGCTCAGTGAATAGCATTTCACTTAGCTATCACTAAACAACTCATCAGGTTTATAAAATTGAAATAAAACATAAGCGCAGTATAAACAGGGCAGTTCTAATGACATAGCAGATTTGCAGATAATAATCACATTTCTATGCAACAACAGATATTTAAACAAATAAACAGATATATATAGAATTGGCACAAAAGTTCGAATATATTAATTTACTGTGATCCTATATGATTACATATTTATATTATTATTATGCCCTAATCATATGTAGTGTACCCTGCATATAAAGATCTGTAGCGAACTACGATCCCACCGTACAAGACTTAGCGACACACCCGGGAAATGCTAAGTCTGACGCCAGCCCTGCTCTCCCACAGGACCCCAGGCTCTCCGGCCTGACTCATAGGCTCTACGTCCTCAAGGCACTAATCTAAGTGCTCTAGACTCCTCCTCTAACCTGAGTACACAGGCGGAGAGTCTCACGGGTTACCTCCATGACACAAGCACGGATAATGTTGCAATAACCCCCATTTTTTTTCTCCAGTGCCACCGTGACACAAGCACGCGTTGTTGTTGGACACTGCCTCTCTATCCTCGTGTCTCCATGACACAAGCACGGATAATGTTGCAACACGAGTTTCACCCCTAAGAAGCAGATCAGTCAAAGGGGTTCTACGGTGTTAGGGCACCTAAGTCTATTAACTGACTAACATATAACCATTTAAACAGGAAAATCACATTTACTGATTTCATATCAGATCACAATACACTGTCATTCTAAACTGACAGAGCAATATATTTTAAATCATTGTAATTTCTGAAAAATTCTCATACCATGCATTCAGACAAATTAGAAATGCATAAATAACCCAACTTATTTCAATCTGGCACATACATAGCGAATTTAAGCAATTGAACATCTTATTGCACAAATTAAATAAATTTACTTCACATACGAGAATCATACTCAACATTTTTCAATTCTCTAAAATTCTCGAAAAACGTGCACATTAACCCTAATCTTGGTTTGTGCATCACTTAACTCAATTAAAAGTTAATTACCTATCACAACACAATTAAATAACAATACTTGAGAATTTCTGGTAATAATTCAGAGAAATGTGCCATTTCATGTAAATATCAAATTACACATATTAACGTCAAAAGATATATGCAATTAGGGTTTTATTGCATATTTTTATTTATTCATATCAACTTTGAAATCGTACATCTGATAATTTATCAGAAATCCCTATTGTCTGGGTTCATACCCAAACCATACCATTTTCAGATATAAAATTCTAATTTCAACATTCAAATAAGCAATTTAGGTTCCAATGAACCATATAAATCAACTGATTCAATCCACACTGATCAAATGCTAAATTTAATCATATAACAGCGTCTAGAAGCAGTTTATGAAATAAAAAGTCGGGTGACACCAAACGCTGCCCTACGCCTGATAACGCCTGTTATCAGTGTAATTCGCGCACATAACTGGAAATATTCAAACGCCTGAGTTTATTAATGATAAATAAATGAAATTCTACTCACTGCGATTTGGACTGTCTGGATTCGTCCGGAAATGCGTCCAAGGCCGGATTCTGGGCGATTTCGGATCGTCTTCTTCCTTTGAATTTTTCACTGTTTACGATCCTGCTGTATACAGCAGCCGTACGCTCAAGCCAGGTTGACAGAAGGAGCTCGATTCATGGCTGGATTTGGCTAGGAACTGCAACTTCGAGCTCTAGCATCTGAATCGGAGCTCAAGGTAGCTCCTATTGCTGCCACCAGGCGCCTAACGCAGCCCCTTGGCTGCTGCCGTGCGCAGCCGCAGCTGCTGCTGCTGGCCGCCGGCCAGGCAGTTAGGGTGGGCAGCAAGCTAGGTGGGAAAGAGCTGGAGGGAGGAAGGAGAAGAGAGGAGGAAGAAGAAGGGGGAGGTGCGCCTGCTGGATCGGTGCTAAAACGCCCAGAAATCGCCTGCCTTATCCCCCGTTCCTGCTCAATCGGGCCGCACTGCTGTTGTGTTGGTCGGCCGGCGCCCTTTCTAGTCGGGCTGCTGGTGGGCAAGGAAGAGGAGGAAGAAGAAGGGTGGAAGGCTAGGTGCAGCTGGTCGGAGCTATGAAGCCCAAATCACCCTCACTCATCACCCCTACAGCAGGTCTCGGTCGAGCTCAAAGTTTGGGGCGCCGCTTTTGTGGTTCCCTGTTCTGTCGGGAAGAAATAAAAGAGAAGAGGGGGAAACCGACCCTCTTAAAGGAAATAACAAAAAAATCAATTATTGGGAAAATTGCAACCAGTCCAAAATTCTTGAAACAATCATAACATTTGCCTCGAATGTCTGATTCGAGTGATTTCTTTTGCGAAACTTCAAGAATGAGGTCCACTACAAACCCAAGGTATGAAAACAAGCTAATTACACTGTTTTACTGATTCAAATCTCTAATTGCATCCAATTATCACTTTACTCAAATTAATCACCTTAATTATGCACTAATTGTGTCTTGTGTATTTAATCCAACTTAATCAACTTGATGATGCACTAACCATCACCCGAGCACTTAACCTGTCTCAATTACTTAATTACGCCCTAATCATTGTACCTACTAGTTAATCACGGAGTGGGTCATAACAATCTCCCTCCCTTATAAGAATTTCGTCCCGAAATTCCTAAAAGAGAAAAGAAAACTTGTTACGCATCTCTGGCTCAAGCTCCCACGTAGCTTCCTCTAAGTTATGATTCCTCCACAAAACTTTTACTAAAGGTATCTTGCGATTCTTAAGTTTCTTGATCCTCTGATCAACTATCTGAACCGGTCCTTCAACATAGGTTACATCTGGTCTGAGCTGGGCAGGTTCTGAGTTCACTATCTCCTCTGTACCAGGGTAACACTTCTTTAACATCGATACATGAAACACATCATGGAAATTAACCAATTTGTATGGCAATTCCAACCTATAGGTTACAGGTCCAATCCTTTCAATGATAGAATACGGGCCCATAAACCTAGGAGTCAGTTTACCTCTCTTACCAGAACACAATACTCCTTTCCATGGTGGAACTTTCAGATACACTTCATCACCAACTTGAAACTCAAGAGGTCAACGCCTCTTTTCAGCATAACTTTTCTACCTGTCCTGTGCAACTTTCAACTGTTCTTTGATCACAGTAATCTTTTCAGTGGTCAAATCCACTAACTCTAATCCATGAATCTGCTTTTCACCTACCTCATATCAACATATGGATGATCTACACTTTCTACCATACAAAGCTTCATACTGGGCCATACCAAGACAGGAATGGTGACTATTGTTGTATGCAAACTTTATAAGGCTTAAGTGTTCTTCCCAACTTCCACTGAAATGCAAAACACATGCTCTCAGCATGTCCTCAAAAGTCTAAATGGTCCTCTCAAATTGACCATCTGTCAGCGGGTGAAAGGTTGTACTGCACCTCAACTTTGTGCCCAAAGCTCGATGCAACTAATTTCACAACCTGGATGTGAACTTAAGATCTCTATCTGATATAGTTGAAACCGGAATACCATGCAACCTGACTATCTCATTCACATATATCTTAGCCAACTTCGGAGCATCAGAGGTTGACTTAATATGAAGAAAGTGAGCAGACTTAATCAGTCTATCCACAATCATTCATATCGAGTCACAACCTCTAAGTGTCAAGGGCAACCCTATCACAAAATCCATTGTGATATGCTCCCATTTCCATTCTGGTATAGGAAGAGATTGTAAGGTACCTTTAGGTTTCTGGTGCTCAGCCTTAACCTGCTGACACACACTGCACCTAGTCATGTACTCATCTACATCCTTTTCATACCAGGCCACCAATACAACTCCTTGAGATCCATGTACATCTTAGTGTTACCTGAATACATAGCATACATTGATGCATGTGCTTCCTCAAGAATCTTTTCTTTCAAATCATTATCTCGAGGTACATGCAACCTATCACACTGATACAACACACCATCATCTGAAAACATGAATTCTGGTCTTTACCCCATGTTATGCCATGCATGATTTGATGTAACTCACTGTCACCCCGCTGTAGCTCCTTGATCTGATCATAAGAAGTAGGTTTGACTTGCATCTGTGAAATCAAACCACTCTACTCTGTCACCCCTAAGTCTAAGTTCAACTTCTGCATCTCTATTATAAGGTCTCTCTTGAAACATGCCATAGGGAATGCATCAGCTACAAAACTAGATTTCATGCTTAGGGCATCAGCTACCACATTTGCCTTACCAGGATGATAATCTATGGTCACATCATAAAGATAGTGACGCCATGTCTTAAGAGCATGAACTACATCAGTTAACTTCAGATCATGTATCGGGTAATACTCCTTATTCTATGCTACTTACTTCTTGTTATTACTTGTAAGAATTTATTTTATAACGCACTTCACTTATATTATATTTCTCCTTTTGTTCAAAACACACTTATTACATTTCATATTTATATCTCACTCTTTTCTCCAAGTCATTTCATATTGTTTATCTACCTTTCAGATTAACTACTTTTAAACCCTGGATCCCTTTCAGTGTTAGCTTACCTTTCAAAAAGCAAATCTCATGATCTGGTTTTATAGAGATGCTAGTATTCAAGGTCAATTCACTAATGATATTCCTTGAACTACTACAACTTTAAACATTCTAGGGTTTGGTCATTATCAATAACATAGCATTATTGTGATGTGACTTTGCTTCCTTTGTTTGAAATCCTAACTTGGATCTCATAAATTTTACTAAAGTCATGCTTATCTAATCACTGGAATCTTCCTTTCTCTTATTTGGACATTCAGATAAGTTACATTCTCAATTTACCCTGCTAGAGTTTCAACATCATATTGTGTGTCATTATTTCATTCACTTAGACGTCTCTACCATGGTATATATGCAACATATATGATGCATTCGTTTTCTAAGTTATGTGTTTGTTCTTTATTTTAGGAACTAATTTGTTAGTCTATAGAGACTCAGAATTCCAAGGTAGTATGTATGAATGTATTAAACTTTATGATAAAGATATGCATTCCATACTCTCAATCATGTCATGTAATCCTCGTTCCTTAATCAGAGTCATCATTCCTGACATTTCTTTTGATTCAACTAAGCTTATCGTCCTGGTCTTATGATTTACATAAGACTCTTCATTTCTATCAAAGGTTGTACTTATTGTATAATTAACTCCTTTCTTCTATTTTCCCTTTGTTTTGAAATTCATAAAAATATTTTACTCTATTCCATGATCCATTCCAAAGTTGATTCCTACTATCTTAGCCATTACATACTTTTCTCATTTCTTTTCCATATTCTCATATTTAGGGTTCATATAATACAAATCAGCAAATTTAATTCGAACCTTATATCATTTTCTTTTATTTCCAATTAAGGATTACGCATATGAGGTTCCAACATTGGGCCTCTGATATCATTTCCAGCAAATTCTTAGCTGTTCTAATCTTTCCATTATATTTCAACATCTCAGTGTATATACATTCTCACTATGATACGAGTCTAAATCATCCAGAGTCTACTTTCATTATATTCTTAATAAGAGTCGTTAGATCCTATTAACGCATCCTGCCAGTCGGACCAGGCCGAACCTGTAATCCTGAAGCCAAGAGCTACTCAGGATTAACCAACTCCTATTAATCTCAAACATGTGGAAAGAATATCCACTCAGGGCAAACTCATTTAAACATAATTTTGGGTCTACTTTAATACAAGAATTTAAACAATAAATAAATCATTCATGACACACAACAATATAAAAGAATCATATTTATTTTACAAACTGAAAATCTAAATTCATACATATAAGAGCATTTCTAGTGATCTCTAATCAAATAAGCAATATAAAGCAAAAGTTGTATCGCATCCTATATTTAATCTCTTACTCCTACATTAATTTCCGATTTCTTAACCCTAAAATTTCTAGGGTTTCTCTCTGGCCTATCCTTCCTCTGCATACCTGGCCAGGGCATCCAGAGAAGAATAGACAGAGTAGCTTGATACTGGTCAATCTAAGTACTCAGACACCTGGCCAGGGTATCTAAACACTCAGACCTCCCAGAGCTAAAGACACGTCACTTTTTATGTACCTCACTTATAACTTTTATCTTTTGATCCTAATGATCTCTAATAACTCAGCTTAAACTCTCAACTTGATTCTCGTGACCACATCATCTTCCTGCCATCTGCAATACTATAACAGAACACTTCCTGTTATAAAATGGCAGTTAGAAAGAAGACACCTAAGTCCTAATCCTATTGGTCTCTTGTCGTCCCCTGACCTTGACTTAGAGTATCTATGTACTCAACCTATGCTCTGATACCAAGATGTCACACCCCGATCTCACACTAACCACTAATCACGAGATTAGGCGCGACGGAGGGATTATCACATAAACAAATCACTGAGAACTTTTTTCTTTTTAAAACCTCGTAATGATATCTGGATTATTGCTGTAAACTAAAACATAATAAACTATTGCGGAAGCATTTCAATTAAACTGGCTAGAGAACATAAGCAGAGTTTACAACATGTAACATTGTTTAACAGAAAGTAAAACATAACAGTTAATTCACATCTTTTACACATTCGCCATACATACTCTCTCTCACCCACACCATGTCCCAAGGACCGAGGGGAAAAATCTAAGAGACCTCTAACCTTCTAACTATATATATAACTACTACAGACTAAAGGTTAGGATGAACGGATCCTTCAGATTCCTGCTGCTGGTGATGACCTGAAAATGTTTTGAGTAGAGGTATAAGCCTACTCGCTCAGTGAATAGCATTTCACTTAGATATCACTAAACAACTCATCAGGTTTATAAAATTGAAATAAAACATAAGCGCAGTACAAACAGGGCAATTCTAATGACATAGCAGATTTGCCGATAATAATCACATTTCTATGCAACAACAGATATTTAAACAAATAAACAGATATATATATAATTGGCACAAAAGTTCGAATATATTAATTTACTGTGATCCTATTGTAGGGTTTTAGGGGAGACAGAGAAGGCAGCGGAAACAAAAAATTTCTCCCCAACCCATACCGAGGAAATGCATCAACGTCTATATAATAAGAAAAGATGGTTTGCGGAATCATACCTTGTCCCGAGGCTTGCTCGGCGACAATACCTCGCGCAATGCGCGGTCTTCAACTCCGGACTTCGACGGTGTCTGTGCAACTCCTGGTCGCACCGGGACTGACAACTCCTACTCGAACCAGACTGTCAGATGACAGTTGTCCTCCTAAGCGGCAGTGTCCTCCCACCTCTGTAGTAGTCCACACGGACCACCTGGAACTCCACTCTCCTTGTCCCACAAGGAAGTGGAAGGAGTCGCACCCTCCTGTTGACGTACTAGTCGCCAAAACGCTCTCCTGCCTCCTGTTGCAACTGCAGTTGTCCTTCCCTTGCTGCACCTCCCTTTTGCGGGAAGCACTTGCTCGGGCTCTCTCACGGTTACCAAAACCAGAGAGAATGACAACTTGCAGAGCAACTGGTTGCACTGAGCTGTACTTTGAGAAGCCCCCAATACCCCTATATATAGGAGAGTCATGGGACAGGGTTCTCCATCCCGGGCAATGCGGGACTAAAGCAGGAGTAGAAGGGTTCGAGAATTTTCCACAAAAAGCAACCGGTTCGCAACTTGAAATGATCGGTTCACAACTGAACCGATCGGTTCGGCGATTGAGCCGATCGGTTGGACCTGAGCCGATCGTTTGGGGCACTCCAACCGATCGGTTGGTGCCCTGAACCGATCGGTTCATGGTCCTAATCCGGCTCAAAAAGACTTTCCTTATTTCTTTCCCAATTGGTATCGAATACCAATATTATTCCCAATCGAATTGGCAATTTGAAACAAAAGGAAAATTCTTGCCGACATGACTTTTCCCAACTGGTCGGTTGCACCAGTTGAGCCGATCGGTTCAACCCTTGAACCGGTCATTTCAACCTGGGCATGAGTCGATCGGCCTGGACACTCCAGCCGACCGGTTCAGCAACCTCAGCCGACCGGTTCATCACATGAACCGATCGGTTGGGAGCACATGTTGGGCAAACTCAGTCAATTGTGATTTCAATCAATCCGATACTCCAATCAATGCATCCAACACCTTGAACCATACGATATTGAGCTATCGACTGATGGAGTGTTTAATTGAACTACTAAACTCCTTTAGTAATCAATCTAAATGTTGCTTTGTGGACAAAACTCCTCTTCCAGGTTAAATCCTATGTGTGTGACCCTGCAGGTCCATTTCACGTTGGCAGTGAAAGTCCATAACACTTATGACTTCACAAGCAAAGAGTGGTGCCTAGTCACACATCAGTGCTACCCAAGTGAAAGTAGAAAGTTGGAGAACAACTTTCATCCTACAATCCGTGAATGGTGTTACAGTGAATGTATAATTCCTTTGTCACTGATATCCCGAATGAACTTGAGGCATGGAACAGTCATCATGTCAACGTTCATTCACTTCCTTGATCTCAGAGTAGACTGGAAGAGATATGCATGACATCAGTATCACATACTGATTCACACATGTGTGCACGCCTTTCTCAATCCTACTCATCAAGTGGCCATGGATATCAAACTCCCTCAGGAGGGACAAATCCCATATCTATCACTCACCCCTCAAAAGCCCCATGTGTCAAAGCCACCCAATCATCACCTTTATAACAACCCATGTTTCAGGACTGCGTTTGATGATGTCAAAGTGTGCCCAACGACATGTGTTGAGTGCAGTGATTTCAGGTCTAAGAATCACACTCACCACCATCACTGTGAGTACTGACTGTGACTACCATCTCATGGTTCCATGTGTCAAACTCACGGTGGGTCTGTCCGGTACACTTGTTCTCTAACAAGTACCTATGTGTTTGGTTTGATATCTCTATATCATGACTGATGAGATTCTGTCATCAACCAACACCACAATCTAGTCTTTTGTGTCATTGCTGTCTATCTACCTTCCACAATGACATCCGACTAGGGACATAACAAGAATGTACAAACTCTTAGCATCCGTATGATCTCATCGTTCAGGTCATGAACCTGAAGGCATACGTCATTGAGTACTGTCATTCTCTAGACATTCAATCTGTTCTATCACTATCTCATATGACTGAACCAGAATGAATTGGAAGCTTGCCTTTGATGTTTATCAAATCAATCTTAATGTATCCCACCAATCATCCCATGATTGGCTCTCAGGGCATACATACCAACAGACTCCCACTTGCACTGCGAGCCAATCACCCTTGAATCATATTCATAGTGATCTTCAGACATGTCCCACATGTCACTGTGCTCTAGTGCCAACATAGTGAGTAATGACAACACCTTGCCAAAGTCTGTACAAATTGCATGTCTCACATCTCTTCGTTGTACGTCACACGTATGAGATGGAGTTGCCGTAATATGCGATCTAGTATTCCTTTGCTAACCTTTAGTGACATTGCATGATCAAGGATTCCAGACTTGTCATCAATGAGTGGAATATAAGTTCATCTCATGAACTTTCAGATCCATATAGTATCCATTGTTGTTCACTAACACATAGATACTCGGCATTTCCCTTTTAAATGGTTTTATTGGAACACTTCCAATTATCAACAAACATTCTCTTTTATACATCTTATATATATTTTGTGATTAATTTTCTGTCCTTTCGGAAGTTCGCATGAATGTAACTCTTTACATTGAACTCTTCCTTATCTCCATAGAACTAGTACTTCACAAGCACTTATCAAGTTCTCATGGTATTCCAGTAACCCTTACTGGAAGTAGACAGACATCCACTCGTCATGTCACACATACGAGTTATCAGGATGAGCACATCATATTTCCATGTCCCACATACAAGATGATGAATGCATTTTATTCTTGCCATGTCATACATGCAAGATAATGGGATGATTACATACATGATAGATCCATATCTATTCTTAGTGTTCCCATTCTTCATAAGAATTGGACACTTGGCCTTGGGATACTAACTCCATGTAACATGGACAAGTTTTCTCCCACTGAATCTGTGCATACTGAACACTTCAGTACAGATTGCCAATGTATGCTTTCTCTTTCCAAGTCAAGAGATTTTCGAGAACTATCTCTATAGATCTCTATTCGTATCACATAGGAAACATCTCTATCTTTCTTAAAAAAATAATTTCCACTTTTGGATTTCCAATCTAGAACATTTCCATTTCACATCAATATGTGGAATGTGAATACGCTCCCACTAAATCACAGATCCCTTCTTTATCTTTGACATATCAGTCAAACCCTTTGACTATATCATCAAAATAAAGATCCAATTTTTGAGTTTCTTGTACTCAATCAATCACATTGATTAGTCCTTTGTAACTTATAGACTTCATTTGCATTAGTGGATTCATAAACCTTATAGGTTATGTCACGTACACATCCTGGTTTTATTCCTCATGGGAATGCGGGTTCAGTATCCATATGCCAAATGTCTTAGTCATTAAGTTGCAATCAACAAGCATCATCCTTCTCAAAATGTTATCCATGTGTCTTAACACTTAAGACTCATTTGCACTTATGGATATGATCCAATGAGTGCTACCATCAAGGTCATACCTTATGGTTCACATGGATGTCATTTAGGATGTAACGGTCATAATCCATAACTCAAGATTCGGTTCCTCATATTCATCTTGATAGTTGACTCATCACATGAACAACTGATCACATGATAATTGAGGTGTATCTATTAAAGATATAAGAACTCACAACCCTTGTGATTCTTAATTTCTTTTATTAGTGTGGGTCATTCTTTTATTAAGAAGAATTCAATTATTTGATAATCATTCTCTAACTCCTTAGAGTATGATTCCTTCTTGATTCAGACATCACCATGCCTTAATCATGAGTTCACTATGATACACTATCATAATCACTCATAAGGATCTCAAACATTTGGTCCAAGTATTTCATTCATTGATCTCATCAAGAATTAATACTTTACCAAATTTGTACTTCATTTATGATAATCTTGAACACTTCAAGATATTCATATTGGTATTTCTCTAAACACCATTTGAAGTATTAGCATTTATTCCAATAGGTATGTAAATACATCACATGTATTATACCTAATAGGATAATCACTCTCCCACTACATTAGTGAAGATTGATTAATCATGTCCAAGATATTCATGTCTCTTTACTGGTTCTATAACCAAAAGAGTCTAGATTTATCCATCACATGGAAACTAGAAATGAATTTCTCATGATTAATGCTAATTAAATTGTTTGAGTTATCTATAACTTTTAGGTATCGTCTTATCTTATGCATATCAAATATCATAAGATAAATAAGGCATTGCCACAAAGATCACATCTTTATAAATTGAAACATCTCTTTATTAATTGCCATCATTGTCACACAATATGCAAAAATAAAGTGTTTCTATCTATTGGCAAGTATGAAATAGCAGTTCATAACTGTATTACATGCCTTATTGGCTGAAAATAAACTAAAGTATTCCTATCTATAAAGGAAACACTTGCCCCAAGTAAGAATGCTTTACACTTTACATCTTGATATCATATATCTCAAAAAGTGTTACAAGTTTATTTACATGACACCTTCAAGTAGAGGCTTCAGTCGCCTCCTTCTTCTTTTGTTCTTCCAAGTAGAGAGGACAATTCCTTTTCCAATGTCCTGGCTTTTGACAATGGTGGCAATTTCCTTTCTTTGTCACACCTCCCTTGGCCTTGAGAGCTGAAGATGGCTTGGACTCCTGGCTAGCTTCAGAACCTTTCTTAGCTTTGCCCTTGCCCTTGCGCTTGGACTTGCCTTTCTTGCTCGTGATCACCATCACGGACTTAGGCTTGTCCTTCTTCATTTGTAACTCGGCTGTCCTCAACATGCCCAACAACTCTGACAGTGGCCTATCAAAGTTGTTCATGTTGTAGTTCATCACAAACTGACTATAAGATTCTGGCAACGATTGCAGTATCACGTCAGTAGCCAATTCTTGGCTCAGTGGAAATCCCAGTCTCTGCAGGTTCTCCACATACCCAATCATCTTGAGTGTGTGAGGACCAACTGGATCTCCTTCTGTCATGATGCACTTGAACAGCGCCCTAGAAACATTGTACCTCTCTTGCCGTGCCTGATCTTCATACATGTTCTTGAGATGCAGAATCATCTCTATGACACCCATGTTCTCATGTTGCCTCTGCAACTCATGGTTCAGTGAACATAGCATCAAGCACTTTGCATCAATGGCATCATCAGAATGCTTCTTGTAAGCATCCCTTTCTGCCTTTGGTGCATTAGGAGCGGGTTCCTCTGGAATTGGAGTATCCAGGACATAGAGCTTGCGCTCTTGAGTGAGAACAATTCTCAATGTCCGATACCAGTCGTGGAAGTTTGTCCCATTTAGCTTGTCCTTGTCAAGGACCGATCGCAAAGAAAAGTTGTTGTTGTTTGTTACCATTTGAACTACAAAAAGGAAAATATGCAATTTTAGTCCAAAAACTCATTTTTGACTTATTTGATTGATTTGAAAATTTGACGATATAATTAGGCCTTTAATTAATTATCGCTCCCACTATTTTACTTCAAATTGATAGCCCTCACCATCAATTTGGAAGATTGCAGCGTACAACCTTCTAGTGGGCAAGATCCTGAAATCCTCTAAGTCATGGACCAGCTAGGGTTGTCACCCACAACATAGATCTCTCAGGTAGGCAACTTTTGCCAATTGCATCATATGCAACTCTTGATAAGATGTCATATACAACTCCTTGCAATGATCATATCCATGCCTCAAGGTACTAGATCCCATCTAGATCACCTTGTTAAGTCTGACCCAAAGCAAACACGATGAATATGCACCCTGCTAGGGCAGACCCACACATTCATCCTTCACGCTTCCACGAGATAGACGGTGCACCACGCTAGGGCGTGCCCACACTTGGTCGATCAAGCTTTTCACGTGTGTCGCATTTAGAAGGCATCTAAAACTTAATATTTTAATGAGGGATTTGGTTTTATATACATATACATATCCAATCACCACAATACATAGTATGTATCATATACATGCTATATCCCACAGAAAACATGCACAAAACGATAAAAGCGATGATTATGGCCATCCTAATGTGATTCCTCGAGCCAAGAGGAATCACGATCATCTAGGTCAACATCACATGCAACCTGTACAAGATGAACTTTGTGCCTTGCCATCTGAGTGGATCAACTCATCACATGAATGATCTGTACTCTCCATCTATTCGTCTGGGTGCCACCAGCCGATCGGTTGGCTCCTCCAACCGATCGGTTCGCCTGGTCGTCGTGCATCTCATCATGTCCGCCACCCGCTCATCTCGCTCCTCGAACCGGTCATCAACCGATCGATTCACTCCTTGAACCGACCGTCTGGAAGGTCAACCGATCGGTTCACGCCTTGAACCGACCGTCTGAGCAGTCGTCTTGATGTCCGCCGGTCTTTGACATAACAGGAAATAAAATCCTATTCTATTTATTACATTGCTTTAAAAGAGAAACCCCGAGTTACATTCGGGGGGGGAGTAAAGGTAAGAAAGAATCTCGAATTATTTCGAGTTACATCAGGAATAAGAGAGGGAAGATCGGTGCGCAGACCGAGATGCAAGCAACCACACACAACCAATCACAGATAGGGGTTTATAGGCCATAATCACGCTACACACATCCACCACAAAACTCGTTTAAGGGCGACGCGTATCGAGTGCATTAATAATACATATCATATATGTAATTAGGGATTTGTGGATTTAGGATTGGACATGCATAAAGCCGATATTATTCGCATCGTATGCAATAAATAAAGGCGACAAACCAAAATCGATAATATCGATATTCCTAAAATATAGAACTGCTGACGTGGCTCTGATACCACTGTAGGGTTTTAGGGGAGACAGAGAAGGCAGTGGAAACAAAACATTTCTCCCCAACCCATACCGAGGAAATGCATCAACGTCTATATAATAAGAAAAGATGGTTTGCGGAATCATACCTTGTCCCGAGGCTTGCTCGGCGACAATACCTCGCGCAATGCGTGGTCTTCAACTCCGGACTTCGACGGTGTCTGTGCAGCTCCTGGTCGCACCGGGACTGACAACTCCTACTCGAACCAGACTGTCGGATGACAGTTGTCCTCCTAAGCGGCAGTGTCCTCCCACCTCTGTAGTAGTCCACACGGACCACCTGGAACTCCACTCTCCTTGTCCCACAAGGAAGTGGAAGGAGTCGCACCCTCCTGTTGACGTACTAGTCGCCAAAATGCTCTCCTACCTCCTGTTGCAACTGCAGTTGTCCTTCCCTTGCTGCACCTCCCTTTTGCGGGAAGTACTTGCTCGGGCTCTCTCACGGTTACCAAAACCAGAGAGAATGACAACTTGCAGAGCAACTGGTTGCACTGAGCTGTACTTTGAGAAGCCCCCAATACCCCTATATATATAGGAGAGTCATGGGACAGGGTTCTCCATCCCGGGCAATGCGGGACTAAAGCAGGAGTAGAAGGGTTCGAGAATTTTCCACAAAAAGCAACCGGTTCGCAACTTGAAATGATCGGTTCACAACTGAACCGATCGGTTCGGCGATTGAGCCGATCGGTTGGACCTGAGCCGATCGTTTGGGGCACTCCAACCGATCGGTTGGTGCCCTGAACCGATCGGTTCATGGTCCTAATCCGGCTCAAAAAGACTTTCCTTATTTCTTTCCCAATTGGTATCGAATACCAATATTATTCCCAATCGAATTGGCAATTTGAAACAAAAGGAAAATTCTTGCCGACATGACTTTTCCCAACTGGTCGGTTGCACCAGTTGAGCCGATCGGTTCAACCCTTGAACCGGTCGTTTCAACCTGGGCATGAGTCGATCGGCCTGGACACTCCAGCCGACCGGTTCAGCAACCTCAGCCGACCGGTTCATCACATGAACCGATCGGTTGGGAGCACATGTTGGGCAAACTCAGTCAATTGTGATTTCAATCAATCCGATACTCCAATCAATGCATCCAACACCTTGAACCATACGATATTGAGCTATCGACTGATGGAGTGTTTAATTGAACTACTAAACTCCTTTAGTAATCAATCTAAATGTTGCTTTGTGGACAAAACTCCTCTTCCAGGTTAAATCCTATGTGTGTGACCCTTTAGGTCCATTTCACGTTGGCAGTGAAAGTCCATAACACTTATGACTTCACAAGCAAAGAGTGGTGCCTAGTCACACATCAGTGCTACCCAAGTGAAAGTAGAAAGTTGGAGAACAACTTTCATCCTACAATCCGTGAATGGTGTTACAGTGAATGTATAATTCCTTTGTCACTGATATCCCGAATGAACTCGAGGCATGGAACAGTCATCCTGTCAACGTTCATTCACTTCCTTGATCTCAGAGTAGACTGGAAGAGATATGCATGACATCAGTATCACATACTGATTCACACATGTGTGCACGCCTTTCTCAATCCTACTCATCAAGTGGCCATGGATATCAAACTCCCTCAGGAGGGACAAATCCCATATCTATCACTCACCCCTCAAAAGCCCCATGTGTCAAAGCCACCCAATCATCACCTTTATAACAACCCATGTTTCAGGACTGCGTTTGATGATGTCAAAGTGTGCCCAACGACATGTGTTGAGTGCAGTGATTTCAGGTCTAAGAATCACACTCACCACCATCACTGTGAGTACTGACTGTGACTACCATCTCATGGTTCCATGTGTCAAACTCACGGTGGGTCTGTCCGGTACACTTGTTCTCTAACAAGTACCTATGTGTTTGGTTTGATATCTCTATATCATGACTGATGAGATTCTGTCATCAACCAACACCACAATCTAGTCTTTTGTGTCATTGCTGTCTATCTACCTTCCACAATGACATCCGACTAGGGACATAACAAGAATGTACAAACTCTTAGCATCCGTATGATCTCATCGTTCAGGTCATGAACCTGAAGGCATACGTCATTGAGTACTGTCATTCTCTAGACATTCAATCTGTTCTATCACTATCTCATATGACTGAACCAGAATGAATTGGAAGCTTGCCTTTGATGTTTATCAAATCAATCTTAATGTATCCCACCAATCATCCCATGATTGGCTCTCAGGGCATACATACCAACACCTATACGATTACATATTTATATTATTATTATGCCCTAATCATATGCAGTGTACCATGCATATAAAGATCCGTAGCGAACTACGATCCCACCGTACAAGACTTAGCGACACACCCAGGAAATGCTAAGTCTGACGCCAGCCCTGCTCTGCCACAGGACGCCAGGCTCTCCGGCCTGACTCATAGGCTCTACGGCCTCAAGGCACTACTCTAAGTGCTCTAGACTCCTCCTCTAACCTGAGTACACAGGCGGAGAGTCTCACGGGTTACCTCCATGACACAAGCACGGATAATGTTGCAATAACCCCCATTTTTTTTCTCCAGTGCCACCGTGACACAAGCACGCGTTGTTGTTGGACACTGCCTCTCTATCCTCATGTCTCCATGACACAAGCACGGATAATGTTGCAACACGAGTTTCACCCCTAAGAAGCAGATCTGTCAAAGGGGTTCTACGGTGTTAGGGCACCTAAGTCTATTAACTGACTAACATATAACCATTTAAACAGGAAAATCACATTTACTGATTTCATATCAGATCACAATACACTGTCATTCTAAACTGACAGAGCAATATATTTTAAATCATTGTAATTTCTTAGAAATTCTCATACCATGCATTCAGACAAATTAGAAATGCATAAATAACCCAACTTATTTCAATCTGGCACATACATAGCGAATTTAAGCAATTGAACATCTTATTGCACAAATTAAATAAATTTACTTCACATACGAGAATCATACTCAACATTTGTCAATTCTCTAAAATTCTCGAAAAATGTGCACATTAACCCTAATCTTGGTTTGTGCATCACTTAACTCAATTAAAAGTTAATTACCTATCACAACACAATTAAATAACAATACTTGAGAATTTCTGGTAATAATTCAGAGAAATGTGCCATTTCATGTAAATATCAAATTACACATATTAATGTCAAAAGATATATGCAATTAGGGTTTTATTGCATATTTTTATCTATTCATATCAACTTTGAAATCGTACATCTGATAATTTATCAGAAATCCCTATTGTCTGGGTTCATACCCAAACCATACCATTTTCAGATATAAAATTCTAATTTCAACATTCAAATAAGCAATTTAGGTTCCAATGAACCATATAAATCAACCGATTCAATCCACACTAATCAAATGCTAAATTTAATCATATAACAGCGTCTAGAAGCAGTTTATGAAATAAAAAGTCGGGCGACACCAAACGCTGCCCTACGCCTGATAACGCCTGTTATCAGTGTAATTCGCGCACATAACTGGAAATATTCAAACGCCTGAGTTTATTAATGATAAATAAATGAAATTCTACTCACTGCGATTTGGACTGTCCGGATTCGTCCGGAAATGCGTCCAAGGCCGGATTCTGGGCGATTTCGGATCGTCTTCTTCCTTTGAATTTTTCACTGTTTACGATCCTGCTGTATACAGCAGCCGTACGCTCAAGCCAGGTTGATAGAAGGAGCTCGATTCATGGCTGGATTTGGCTAGGAACTGCAACTTCGAGCTCTAGCTTCTGAATCGGAGCTCAAGGTAGCTCCTATTGCTGCCACCAGGCGCCCAACGCAGCCCCTTGGCTGCTGCCGTGCGCAGCCGCAGCTGCTGCTGCTGGCCGCCGGCCAAGCAGTTAGGGCGGGCAGCAAGCTAGGTGGGAAAGAGCTGTAGGGAGGAAGGAGAAGAGAGGAGGAAGAAGAAGGGGGAGGTGCGCCTGCTGGATCGGTGCTAAAACGCCCAGAAATCGCCCGCCTTATCCCCCGTTCCTGCTCAATCGGGCCGCACTGCTATTGTGCTGGTCGTCCGGTGCCCTTTCTAGTCGGGCTGCTGGTGGGCAAGGAAGAGGAGGAAGAAGAAGGGTGGAAGGCTAGGTGCAGCTGGTCGGAGCTATGAAGCCCAAATCACCCTCGCTCATCACCCCTACAGCAGGTCGGAGCTATGAAGCCCAAATCACCCTCGCTCATCACCCCTACAGCAGGTCTCGGTCGAGCTCAAAGTTTGGGGCGCCGCTTTTGTGGTTCCCTGTTCTGTCGGGAAGAAATAAAAGAGAAGAGGGGGAAACCGATCCTCTTAAAGGAAATAACAAAAAAATCAATTATTGGGAAAATTGCAACCAGGTCCAAAATTCTTGAAACAATCATAACATTTGCCTCGAATGTCTGATTCGAGTGATTTCTTTTGTGAAACTTCAAGAATGAGGTCCACTACAAACCCAAGGTATGAAAACAAGCTAATTACACTGTTTTACTGATTCAAATCTCTAATTGCATCCAATTATCACTTTACTCAAATTAATCACCTTAATTATGCACTAATTGTGTCTTGTGTATTTAATCCAACTTAATCAACTTGATGATGCACTAACCATCACCCGAGCACTTAACCTGTCTCAATTACTTAATTACGCCCTAATCATTGTACCTACTAGTTAATCACGGAGTGGGTCATAACATGACTGGTCTTTGATCAAGTGATGTCTGGACTCCTTTAGTCAATTGGTTGAGCGACCAGTCGATTGGTTGTCTCCTCCTACCATGTTTCCTCCTCGGTCCTCCAATCAATCGGTTTGACTTCTGAGTCGGTAGGTTCATCAGGTGTTGAATGCCTTTTTATCCATAAAAGAAAATAAAACTATCACAATCATATTTAATTAATTTCATTATAATAGGGAAACCTCGAGTTTGAGTTGCATTTGATATGAGCATAGGAAGGAAAGCATTAATACTTTTACATATGGAAAAGGAGAGAGAGGCTTGATATGCAAACCTAGTTATAAAACAGGAATAACAACCATCCAACCAAGCATGAAGATCTAGTGGGTTATTGGTCATAATCATGCTAACATATACCATGAAAACACATTTTAGATTGATGTGTATGAATTTCATATATATATATATATATATATATATATATATATATATCCACCATGAAAACACATTTTAGATGCGTATGAATTTCGTATGTATGTATATATATATATATATATATATATATATATATATATATATATATATATATATATATATATATATATATATATATATATGTGGTATTTAATCAGATATGCACATTAATCATTTAAATATTTGCATCGCATGTAATTAATAAATGATAAAATAAAAATTCTGATCATATCGATGAAATCCAAAACATAGTAAATTGGCGTGACTCTGGTACCACTGTAGTGAAATATGGCATCAGATATGGAAGAGGAAATAAAATGTCTACTCTCATATTCCCTTTGAACAGCAGGTCGCGTCAACAACTATGAATTGGGAAGGAGGGTTGCAAGGTATATACCTGGTCCTGGAGTAAGTCCAGTGACTATCCTTATTGCAACATACTTTTTTCTTAAGTTGCACTTGAATAGATGTTGGTGTCAGCTTCCTAGTTTGGAACCATAGACGGTGGTTGACGGATTCCTCCTAGCATGTGGCAAAGGCCTCCTCGCCTCTACGTAGTCTACACGGACCATCAGAAACTCCTCATTCTTTTAGAATAGACAAGATGGAGTTGTCCCTTCTAGTCAACGTGCTAGTGTCGACTTGCTCTCCCTTGTTGTTTCTCCCTTACTGTCTCTCCCCTTTATAGGTAAGACTTGCTCTTGTTCTCATGTTATCACAACTATGAGAAGACAACAATTGTCAGAGCTTATTGTTGTGTCTTCTGAAAGCCTCGACTACCCCTCTATTTATAGGAGGGTCAGGGTCAGGATTTTTAGATCAAATGCGAGTCAAAGAGACAGAATTTCATATAATATTCAGAATCTATGAACCATGAACTGATCGGTTCAAGGCTAAACTGATTGGTTCACATGTGAGTTGATCGGTTAAACACTTAAATTGGTCAACTCACTATGTTTCATATTCGCAATTATATTGACTTTTAGTATTTGATTTGCCCAACTTGACGTCAGCATCAATCCTTGGTCCAATCACATTGATCAACCAAACTATCGGTTCACAACATGAACTGGTCGGTTCATACATATGAATCGATCGATTCACAAAGTGAGTCGGTCATTTTAGATTTCTGATTGCCAATCTTGTTTAAATTGAATACCTAAAACTTTAGTAATCAAGTTTAAATCATATTCATGAGTAAACTCTTTTTCTAGGTGTATCAATGTGTGTGACCCTATATGTCCCAAGTTATGTTGGCAGTGAATGTCCATAACTGATTTATGACATCACAAGCAATGAGCGGTATCTAACAGCACATCATTGCTACCCAAGTAATTGGAAAGTTGGAGAACAACTTTAGTCTACAATCTGTGTTTCATGTTGCAGTGATTGTATAGTTCTTTTGTCTCTCATATCCAAATTAAACTCGAGGCATGGAATCATTATCATCTTCAGCGTTCAATCCATGTTTCTTGAACTAGAGCAGACTGTTTGAGATACATGTGAACTCAATATCACATATTGACTCACATGAGCATGACCATACATTTCTCAATCTTGTTTATCAAGTGGCCAGGATATCAAACTCATGTAGGAGGGACAAATCCCATCTACATCACTCATAGTTATTCTCAATGTGTTAAAATGTATCTGGCATCACCTTTATGGTAATCCTTATTCAAGGTCATGTTGGATGATGTCAAAATACATCGAATGACATGTGATGGGTGTAGTGATTCCAGATCTAATAACCACAATCACCACCATCACTATGAGAGTTGATTCTGACTATCATTCAATAGTTTTCATGCATCACTCTCAAAGTGGGTATGTCTGATACAATGTTCTTTAACAAGTATATATGTGTTTGTTTTGATATCACATATCATGACTAATGAGATCTTGTCATCAACCAACACATTCTAGTCTTGTGTTATTGTTGTCTATCAGCTTCCATAATGACATCTGACTAGAGACATAACAAGAATGTATATACTCTTAACATCTATACAATCTCATTGTTCAGGTCCTCAGCCTGAAGGCATAAGTCATCAAGTAACATTATTCTTTAGACATTTATTATGTTACATCATTCTCTCATAGATGAATGAAACAGAATATCATTTACAAAATATGTCAGTACCATCATATAATTGACTCTCTGAGCCCATAAGGTTAACTGATCAAGCACGGAATGGTCAGTAATATAGATTGAGGTTTCTCTTGTTATACTGAATATTGTTAGATTTGAGTCAGAGTTACGTGCCGATTTACATGGGCCCAAGATTGCTTTGAGAATGTATGTAGGGGAGATGTTAAAATGGATTCAAAGATTGCACCAAGTTTAATTAAATGACGGCTATCAAAAAGTTAAAACGATAAAGGCAGCTATAAAATGATAATCCTCCTTGCGAAACGCATACAGATTTTGAACAAATCGATTGGGAACCAAAGTGAAATACACTAGTAACTAATCGAACAAGGCGGTTGATGGCTAATTCAGCGTTCAGGGACAAATCCGGCTTACATGTTGGAATGAAACCTTACCATAGCTATGTTAGTTAATAAAGTCCAGCAAGTTTGGAGTCAAAGCTGAGTGGTAAGATTTGTGCTTCTGAAATGCACTCAACTAGAAAGATAAGATGAATAATATACTAAGTCCCAAGGAAACTTTTTATGCTAATATAGCGAGCCAAAATTTCCACCCTTCACACTCAAACCTGAACATACTTGTTCCTTTATGCCCGATGCTTCAACAAGCGGATACTTCTTTATTGACGTGCTCACACAGGCCAACATATCAACAATCTCTTGACAAAATTACTAATTTTACATAATTTAAGTTCACTCTTTTGGCTGGATGTTAATTGAGGCTACAATGTCAAATTAGTGTGTTCTGCTTTGGCTATGCAGAAAACAAAAGTAAATACGCTCTTAACTTTTGTTTCGCTTGGTTTTGAATAATCTGTCTTTCAGAACCTCACTAATTGAACGTTTTACTTGCAGCCAATACGCCAATATCCACTCTGATTACCACCTCAACATTTAGCAAAAAAAGAGAACATTCCATCCAACCTCAACATTCAGCTCCGAAAAAGGGATGTTCCATCTAGCCTTGCTTCTACAAGCACAAACCTGAAGCAATAAAATTTACCATGCATAGCTTCACATTTCACATTAGGTTTTATATTACATTTGAACCGGAAACCATCACTACAACACCATGATGCTAACCAGATGGTTGCAGCAGATATCACAAAATACAAGCTGAGCCCCTACATTTTCGAAAAGTGTCAAATGTAAAAATTGATTCGTTAACTATATATACTATTTACATGCGTGTCACGCTGGGTTTCTTCAGAGTGGGTCATGCAACGCCCATTTGCAACGCCCCATTTCCACCAAGCAACCAGCTCATGTACTCACTTGCACAATCCAAGACATGTTCCTGGCAGGGTAGGGAAACCCTCTTTCTCAGCAGTGCATCCACCCCCTCAAACTTTCTCTTCCGCCCACCTCTTGATCTCGATCTATATTCCAGGTCAGCCTCCAGGAAATTACCCTGTGTACAGAAGGCAGGACATATGATCAAAACAAATAGAAAAAGTTACGACAGATGTAAGACGAAAGTAGAAAAGGTAACCAGAATGTTTGGTTAAGGGATTTCATCCAACAAATAAAAATATAAATTATGCCCAAGCTCAGAAACTTGCCCGAACGTAGGTGTGTCGTCTCTCATGGTTATCACGAACGTGCCTAAAAGTAAACCGCATAGCACATCCAATCTTTCGACAAGCAAAGGGCCTTCGCTGAAGATGAACAGCTTTTACGTGGGCATTGAGGTTCGATTTCTGAAAAGCATCAGCCAACATCATCAGAAGATTTTACATACAATATGAATGAGTACAGAGGCTGTTTAGAAATAGAGGCATGTGAATGAAAATGCACATAAAGCACATTACATAATGGAATTTGTGAGTAGCAAGCATTGCTACCAACACAATATTGAAGTTAACATGTAATCCCAGTGACTGAAGCAGGCAATATTACACACTGCAACAACAAATGGATTTACAAGTGACGTTATATGTACAACGGCATTGTTGCTTATTATCTCATTGACAAGCCAAAATAAGAAAAAAAATCAATAGTCAGTTCAAATATTTTTGGAGGACCAACCCTAAAAACGTCATAAAACCGTCAAGCAAATAAAAGGAGAAGAAGCCTTCTTCAGTTCTCCATAAAACTTCTACAGAAGTATGTCTTATTCACCCTTATCTATGAAATTTATCTAATTGTAAAGTGGAATCATTAATTGTTTCTCAAATCTAAGGCTAGGAATGATCTGTAGCACTAACCTGCTGAAATAATATAACTTCTTTGGTACTAAACATATCCAATTAAATGGATTAGCAGAAACTTACATTGATAAACATGCGGGAGCAACCATCGTAAGAGCACTTGATTGTTTTTTCCTCAACTTGACCATCTTCATGGATGCGTCGGTGTCGCTTGATGTTCCTCCTTATTTGATAGGTGCCACAGTCAGGACATAAGACGCGACTATGTCTTGAGCGAACATGTGCTTTCATGCATGCTGCATTGGAAAAATACTCATTGCACCCAGGCATACAACACTTGGTCTCTACGCTATCCCGTTTGTCTGTAAACAATGTTTTAGTTTGAGCAAAGTGATTATAATGGTCATAACATGGCCAAAAAAAAATTATAAAAAGAAATGCAAAACGAAAGGCCAATACTCGCACAGTTTTGCTGATTGATAAAGAGAAATGCTAATTTTCATTTCCACAAGAAGAAAATGAACATGTCCCAAAAACATTGCAGTAATAAAGAGAACACGTACCATGGCTTTTTTGGTGTTTCTTCAGCATGGACAAATATTTATAGGACTTTCCACAACCAGCTTCAGGACAACGGTGATATTGTGATTTTCCTTCATTGCATAATGTATCCAGTGTATGAAACTTTTTTATATGCTTTTTCATATTTGCTTGAGATGTAAACTGCCTGTTGCAGTTAGCCTGAGGGCATGTAAATAGCTTTCCTTCATCACATGGCTTATCCAAAGTATGAAATTTGTTTATATGCCTTTTCATATTTGCTTGAAATACAAACTGCCTGTCACAGTTAGCATGCGGGCAGGTAAATAGCTTTCCGTGGTGACTGCATAAATGACGTGTCAGATGATCCTTCCTTTGGTAACTAGAACGGCAATCATCAACTGGACAGGAAAAGGGCCTCTGCAGGTATTATTTTGTTCAGGTATGGTGTTAGAAAACTTTAAGCACAGCAGGCATGGCACGGATCAGGACTTGCAATATGTCATCTAAACCGGAACAGAGATGATCAGTAGATCAAATAAAATATGTAACAGAATAAGAAACTCATCAAAAGATACAGTATACTAAATTGGTGAATACTGAATACCAAGTGAAGTTCAGTGCTACAATGGCAGGAAAAACAGATAGTCACAATCAACCATTAACTAAAGAAAGCTAACAACTAAAGGGCAATAAACAAAAAATGTCATAATCCTCTGGCATCTGGGGGCACCTTTGAACCGGTAGGCCTTCCATTCACATAACATTATACAATAAAATTGAAACACACCTCTGCGACGCACATGGCTGTTGATGTAACAGCGTAATTGATGTTCTCTTGATGGGTCTTCACAGGAGGTCACCCATCCCGATACTGATCCATTCAAGATGAAATTTCCATCAGGCATTTTGGAGTTCTCTATTCGGGATCCAATGCTATACGCTGTGTTTTACATCATTTTCAGTAAACGAGTTGGTTAATAGAAAACAGGAAAAATTGGATATAATATAAAGAATTGTTTCATGTATAATCAGAAACCATGTCTTGATGACAAGGAAATGTTCTCAAGCATATAGAAGCCACCTTAAGAGGAAAGGCAAACTTATATTGTAACATAGACATTGGAAATTGTATACCAAAAAAGATAACATGGTAAGTTTACTGTAAAAATGTTCCACAGAAAAAGGGATAATATTTCAAGAAAGTGTATATGTTTTAAATGGTGATTATAGATTGTCTACCAGTGGAACTATAGACAAACATAGACAGATATTTGGAATTGATGGAAATAACCTCAACAGAATGAACTAGCATATGTTGCTTCAAGTGGGCAGGCTTTCTGAAAGACGTGCCACATTCTTCACAAGTATTTCTTTTATGTGCCTCTATTATATTGTCAGCACTAGAACTGTTTGATTCGTCCTGGATAAAAATGTAACCACAAGAAAAGGATTAGCATTTCTTTAATACACCTATTAGAAGGCATATCATGGCAATAACAGCATTATGCTTATTCAATTGATTATTACGTTATTGTATTTATACCATAAAGTCCAAAAAGTATATCGCCATCCCATAATGGTTATTGCATGCAGTTTATGGAGACACAGGATAAAATTAGTACTATATTCCTACAGCCTGACTTGCTAAACCATAGTTCAGGGCCTCAGTATTCTAAAACAAAAGAAAAAAATTGAATCAGGGATCTGGAGACAGAGGAAGAGCAGACACCATCCGCACCCATCCCCACCCCAAAAAAAAACATCAATTACCTCCTGTAATGATGTTGCAACAGCTTCAGCTGCCTCCACTAATTCAGAAGCAGTATTATCATCCGCTGCTGCAGTAGTGGGCTCACCACCCACTGGTTCATTGTCTATTGTAATGTTATTTTTTCAGCTATAGTAGGCATGCAGCCCACAAGAGAAGCTAACTTTATAACTCACAGTAGTAGATTGAAAGTTCAAAGAATGCTTCCATAACAGCTAGATAAAATTTGAAGCTTGTGGAAGCTATGTATAACCTCAATATTTTGGAGTACAGCACTTCCGAAAAAATGTAAGAAGGTTCTAGGTAGCACAAAGGTTTTAGGTAGTATATAACTTAAAAAAGTACAAATGCATTGCAGGGAAAAAGTTGCCGGCTTTCCAGTGTTGTAATTTTCATCTGTTTTCTAAGATTCCTGATATGCAGAGAGCCCAACATTCCCCACGATGATGTACATGATGCTAACATGGAAATAACAGGCGTCAGAGGCTACAGTGCTAGGTACCTTGTGTTTTCAAAATAGAAGGTTCTAGCACCCACTGATATTCCAAGCATTTTTGCAGGGCTACCTGCTGAAGAAAACCTAGAGAGATATGCGGAGAACTAAGGAGATACAAGGGAGATGCATCCGTCATGCAGGCCAAACAAATGTGCGTTAGAAACGGTTCTCAGAGCGAGACGCTCAGGGGACCCAAGAGTTTACGTTACTGGGGTGGGTCACTAAGTGGCCTTACCTAGGGACGGTTCAATCATTAATTGAAAAAAATATATATAAGGGAGAGGACTCAAATTTGTTTACTGGGTTATGAGATTGGACTCTATTTTTCAGCTAGTAGTGCAATTTCACAGTCATTACTGTAGGAATCAGTTGTCTCGGCAATTCCAAAAATAACTAATATAATACATCAGATACTCATTTCATAGAATATTTACCCAAGTATATCACAACTAAATGTATACATCCAAATCCTTCCCCTCATATCTCTTTAATCCTCAAGTAGATAATCACAATCACGTTAAAAATGTATATAGTACAAGAAACGACGACAAGGACAAGAACAGACGGAATATTAGTTATTTATGATTTACCAATATGGCTGTCAGAGTCATGACAAAAGAGTATTGCTAGCTGAAAAAACAATGCCCAATCTCATAGATGAAGAAACATTGCAATATTGTTCCCTTCCCCTCATATCGTAATAATCCCTCATATCTCTTTTAAGCACTAACTCCATCAGTTCCCAGAACTTTATATCAAAGGTATTGCTTAGTGTCATCGGCTCCAAGGCTCGTTGTTTCCATCTTTTTGTAGTGTGTCTGTTTTGGAGAAGTTACTTCTCAAGAATGTTAGTTCAACAAATCAAAAGTTTAAATTGCCTAATTCTAACATCGGATTTCTTATGCCATGGTTGTAAACTATCCAAAACCTTCTCCATTACTCCTGAATCTTGAAATCATAGGTTAGTTTGCTATTATTTTTATATTTTCACTATTTGCATTCGCGGAATTTGAGGATGGTAGGCCTACTAGAGCAACATCAGGTAATGAGCACATTTGTGATCAAATATATTTTCTCCTTATTCTCTGCAGATTTTGATAAGTAGTTTATTTTTAGTCATTTTCTTTAATAATATTAGAAATCAAGTAATCAACCATATTTCACTTAACACCAAAAATCCTACCTAGATCTATGTTAATGAGATCATTCACGATCAAGATGATTTTTCCCCCAACTTTTTTTGCTGATCATCAAATATATATATAAATATAGAGAGAGAGAGAGAGAGAGTCAGGCTAGAATACACTCAGAGTGTGTTCGGGGCAGAATACACTCAAATAGTTTTTCATGATGCAACATTTTTTTCTAAAATCTAATCCGTTGATCTTCTTAAACATCTTATAAATAGCTCATATATAAAATTTATTTGAGCCCATTTGGACATTTATAGGTCACGTTATTAAGACCACAAAAATTATGCATTTCAAATTAGTTTTGTGCGTCAATTTTGTTGCCATCGAATAAGTGACTTACACATACAAATGGGCTCAAAATTTGTATGTAGCCTAATTATAGTATGACAATGAAGATCATTAGTTTACATTTTGCAAAAAATAGTCTTGATAAGCAAACACCACTTGAGTGTAGTGTGCGATCGATACACTCGATTGTATTCTCTCTCTCTCTATGACAATGATTCAGTGAGAAACATATCTTGGTGAGAGCTAGGCATTTGAATAACTTTGCACAAGGATCAAAATTCCATAATCTAACCGTACGGATTAAAAGCATACCCTATTAGTCACCTTCCCACAAAATTTCAATGTTTCTCACTAGATCGCTACCCTATATATATATTCGCCGCCCGCGCAGGTAACTAACTTTTGTTACCCGTGGATCTATTTTGTAAATGGAAGGCACCTAATGAGACAACCAAAATTGTAATACAAAGACCCGTTTTGTAAATACAATGTGAAATTTTTATTCTCCCTCTGAAAACGGTAAAAATGATATATATGTATTATTACAAAAACGAGTCTTTGTATTTCAATTTCGGTCATCTCATTACAACATTGATTGTCTCGTTACAAACATGTGTCTTCCTATTACAAAACAGATACACGGGTAACTAACCTTTATTACGTGCACGGGTAGTGAATGAATGGCATATATATATATATATATATATATATATATATATATATATATATATATATATATATATATATATAGAGAGAGAGAGAGAGAGAGAGAGAGAGTCAGGCTAGTATACACTCCAGTGTACCGGAGGCACCATACACCTCAATCGTTTTTTAAGATGCAGTAACTTTTTGAAAAATCTAAACCGTTGATCTCTTTCAATATCTTAAGAACATACTATATAATAAATTTCAGCTCATTTGGACACTTATAGGTCGTGAATCTAAAGGAGGTACAAATCATGCATTTCAAATTAGTTTTGTGTGTCAATTTTGTTGTCCTTGAATGAGTGACTTACTCTCATCCAAATGACCTCAAATTTTGTATGTGGCCTATTATTATTGTAACCATGAAGATCAATGGATTAGATTTTGAAAAAACATGATCTAGATAGGCAAACATCATTGGGGTGTATGGCGTGATCTGTACACTCGAGTGTATTCTAGCCTGACTATATATATATATATATATATATATATATATATATATATATATATATATATATATTGGGTAAAACTAAGTAGATTTAGGTGTTACTATAGATGGACCATGTTGAGAGAAATTACTCACAATAGTTAAACTCATATATATGTGTGTCAATGTGTGTGTCAATATATATATATATATATATATATATATATATATATATATATATATATATATATATATATATATATATATATACCTCCTTGGTTTGTGACCTGGCAAAGGTAGCTATTGCTTACTAGTCCACTTCCTCTTACTGCTCTTTGTCGCTTTTGATATCCAATCGGTCCTTGCTTTTTAGCACTCCGTGGGTCAACTAGGCTAGGTCCTCATCCTCAACCACATATAGTTATAGGATTGACTATCTGTCACCGAGACTCCTTAGCACTAGTCCAAGGCCTTACCTGATTCTCTTATTTAATTACAATTTTCTGTCAAGGTCAATAGCCACTACCTAAAGAACATAACCTACAAATTACGGATTGGTTTAGGCTACAAGCAACAACTTAGATTGTTACCAAATGCCAATATTGTCATGTATGGTCGTTCCACGAGTATATTTAGATGTGTTCATATCATGAAATTTCAAGTTAAATTTCGGTTTATTCATTATGTTTCCACAAATTTTGTGGTTAGTATTTTCCCAATAATTGACAACAAAAAATCATATAACGTTCATTTCCATGGGTGTCAAAATGGATAAGTGAACCCTTTGGCACACATTTATAGGTTCAAAGTGAACCAAGCCGAAAGTAATCAGTAATCAAATCCCCAGAACCAATATCCTGTCCAGAATGCGATGTATAGAGAAATATCTAAAAGAACTGCTACTAATCCATCTACCAGAGGATTAATCAAACTAATACAGGGTAAATCGCCCTTGAACAAAAGGGATAGAAACCAAAATAGTTTCCAGTTGGGCATGTGGATCTTGTACTTTGATAGCAAGAGAAAAACATCTACGGCATGGTTAACTAAATAGAGACATTTACAGCTTGGTTAAGTAATATAGAGCCATTACACAAATTGCTCTAAGATAAGTATGTTACACACACAGCACAGGGCGGATAACAGCAGCCTGAACAAATTGAAATGATACAAACTCCTAGAACACGTCGAATTACAAGAAATATCACTACTAAGAGCATCAAACACGGCGTCTTTGATCGGAGATAAGGTTTTTTTATCAGCAATACTAGACGCACCTGGTGTTCAGAAGCAACGTGGGAAGCGATCAGTGCCTTTTTTGACCTGCAGATGCCGCAATATGGACAGTAATGCCTCCTGATGTCCTTTTTCACCGGGCTAGGATCGCCGCCCTCAATCCCGCCGTCAGACGACGCACGCGTGGGCATGTTGAACAGGTGGAACCCTCTGCTACGAGGCGAGAGGGGGATAAGGAAACCCCAAAGCCTAGAGCCGATCGGAGGGAACTGAGTGTGGTTAACCCTGCACTTCCCGCCTCCAGGAAGAGGCGAGGGAAGCCGGAGGCGAGTGTTTTTAACGGGAGGATCAGGGCTGACGAAAGCTTTGCAGCTAGGTACCCAAAAAAACGAAAAACATGGAAATTTACATTGGAAATACTAACAAATTAAGGACTTGTAGGAAAATTAAATATGAGGCCGTCCACTCCTAGTACTCATAGGCCGCATTTGGGAGGTGTTATGTTGGAATGTGGCGGTCGAAGGTTGGTTGACCTCCTTGATGGGAGACGATCGTGGTCCACGGAAGCTTTGTTTATTGTGTAACGTGGGACTACTCCTCAAGAGAGGGTACGATTGTGTATATATACAATTCATATGCATCATGCTAAAAGTGCTTTGATGGTATATATATATATATATATATATATATATATATATATATATATATATATATATATATATATATATATATATATATATATATATATATATATATATGTGTGTGTGTGTGTGTGTGTGTGTGTGTGTGTGTGTGTGTGTGTGTGTGTGTGTGTGTGGTTATAGTCAATACTCCCTTAGATGTTTGTGTGTGGTTGGATGGCTAATTTCATGTCTTATAAATTCAGTCTTCATGATGAGTTTTCCTCTTTCTTCTCCAAATGTAATTAATATTTACCCTCATATACTCCCCTCGAATGTAACTCGAGATATTCATCTTACATAATATAATAAGTAGAGAGGAATAGCATTAGTTTTCTTTTTGGCAAGAGAAGACATTCTGACCATGGGAGTCGAGGGACTGGAAGTCGAGTCGATCTACTGAAAGATTGGAGGAGCCAGGCGACTGGAAATGTCATTCAACTGAATGGAGATCTAACCGATCGATTGGGGCAGGAGTCGACCGATCAACTGGAGGCACAACCAATCGACTAGAGGAGCCCAACCATCCACTTGAGCAGCAACCCAGTTGACCGACTGACGGAGACCAATCGACCAACAGGCAGACGTACTAATTGGCTGGAAGAGTTCAGTCGACCGATCGGCCTGTTTCCAGCATAGTTTTGTCCAATACATGTTGCACATGTGAGGTTTGACCTTAGGTGGATAGCAATTCTTTGTGGCTCCATATTTACATTAGAGTGGCCATAGTTATTGCTCATTTTTTTGTGATTGTGTGCTTCATTTGTGGATATACTATGTATATTATACATATTATAAGTACGTGGTAATTGGATATGTGTATGTATTTATGTAACGAGCTGCACTTTTGAGTGTCTAAAAGACGTTAAAGTCACAAATCATTACTCATAAATTCCAGGATCAGATTCAACAAATAATACAAAATAGTAAATAATTTTCATTAATGAACAAATATTTACATGTTTGCATAAAAAGCTCCTCTAAGGGGTTATATAAATTTTAGAAAGAATTAACTTGTACATGTGTGATGATATGCCACTATGACTAAACTTTCATGAATAACTTTAGTCTCTTCAATATCTTCCATCTGTAACCTCATGTCCACGAATCAAGTATATCCGGTACCTAAAATGCTGACAAATAAATACACAATCAATATATTTCTATACTGGTATGTGGGTTCATCCAATAATCACAAGTATACATATATTCAATAGCTTTCATTTGCGAATAAGAACATAAACTTGTTTTCATATTCTAACTTGAATCTGGTCTACTATCTCAGGTGTAATCACTGTCCCTCCTGAGCTCATGTGCATTACGTTTAAGATCAGTCTAACCTAGGGTTCAGAATATTATTAATTTACTTTTGATGATACTCATAGGAACTTTATAATTTGTAGGAATTAAATAAACAAGCCAGCTGTTATCATGCATTCAATCTCTTCGAGAAACTTCAGAAAACTTAGAATTCGATACATGTATTCATAAGTGTAACAATGTACCTTAAGCCATTGTAGAAATCATGCAGATTAACTCATGTACTTTAAGAGTGCATCCAAACATCCAAGCAACAAAGAATTCAATCAACATTATCTAAAACACACATACTACATATGTGTCACCATGTATTCTCATTATATTAATCATATCTAGATTCACTCGTAAATTAGGGTTGTCTCGTGGTTGGACTAGGAATAAGGGTCATAAACCCTAGTTACATCATGTCATGATTTCTAAGATTACAACATTTAGTTAAGCATATTAGGTTAAACTCTAATCATCATCTTAAGCATATTAGATTATATGTGATACCTAGATCATATTACTAGCATTAAGATCATAGTAAGATACTCACATTGGTTTCAAAACCCTAAATCTGTATGTATTAGATTATTAATCTAGAAACATTAATTATTCATCATTATCAAGGATTTCCTCATTATACATGACAAGATCAGGTATTAACTCAACATAAACAAATCTACTCAATTAAGCATCAGTGTGAGAACCCGCTACACTAAATGAGATTACTCAAAATATAAAACACAATCAATTACTAATTAATCACATACCCAAATGTATGGGTAAATTAAAATCGATTTCAACATCAACACCCGCTTAGAAACATTTGCATAAGAGCTGAAACATCTTTCTTGTATCAAAACTATGCCAAGAATTTAATACAAATTATTTTATTGCCTTAGTTACAACATATACACACAGGAAAACAATATTCATATATGCCACACAAACAAGTATTAATATGCTAACAAAAGTCGGGTTCATTTGAAACGCCATATACAAACTTTTCCTGCCCGGACCTGAGAGTACAGGGACGACTCTAGGACACACTAGACATCTAATCAACTTTCTCGCATACTCATTACTATAGCACCTCTTTGCTGCCACAGGTTTGTTTTCATCACTTCTGATTACCTAAAAAGATGTGGCGAACCATAAGGATGAGACCCATGTCCCAGCAAGAGATATAACCTCCAACAACTCTTATTGATTACAACATTTTAAATAGTAGATAACTGAGTAGTTGGAGTATTTAATAATCAATTGAACATATTAAACAGTTCAAGTATGCTAAACATATTAAGCAATTAATCTTAACAATAATAAATGTATATTTATCCCTTTTATTTACATATTTTTGATATTTGCCTAGGATTTTTTTGTTATTTATTCTCTAAGTTTAATAATTAATTGTGTTATTTTAGATTTTTCTCTTTAATTGGAGTTTTAATTATATTTTCTTGGGTTTTGTAGGAAAATTACACAATTTGCAGCAGTCCTGAAATTCATGTATACCCATCACCAAAAGTGACATAACTTTTGCGTTCAAACTCCAAATTGAGTGTACAAGTATTCATTGGAAAGGGAATTTAATTTTATAAAAGTAAATCCATTATTTGGATCGCTTTTGTGCTTTTTATGGGAGATAAATACGTTTGCAATAGCTGCTAGGAGAATCTGCATTAAAGAGAGTTACATGGTTAAGATAATTAAAGACAATCAACTTTTTATTTGACCAGATCTAGAAAAAATCAAAAGGCGGTCTTCCTCTATTTTTCCCCATCTTTTGAGGGTAGACTACCCCCTTCCCCTCCTATAAAAGGAGGGGCTCTCTACTTGTAAAAGTATTCCATTCTTCATTCCATTTCATCCAAATTTTAGTTGTAGACCACATCTTATATAATGGTTGATCTCATTTTAGTTTGCATTTCTTCGAATCTTGTTATTTCTAAGTAAATTTCTCTAGGGCATGGGAGCAGCCCCTTAGCCTGGTTCTATTCAATATAATCAGTTATATTGTTCCATCAAAAAATGTCTTCTCTCTATTTATGTGTGGTTATTTGCATGATCTGATATATTCTTATGGAGTGATATGACCGTGGATCTCTGTAAGAATGAAACAATAGTTCCTTAATTGTAATTATCATCTTTTTGTCTTTTTAATCTTATTTTTGTTATAATACTTGGTGATACGGCCACCTGAGCCTTGGGTTTGAATGCTAGTTTGAATTCACATACTTCTTGATATGACCATGGATAGTGGCATGTTGGACGGTTGGGCAATGATCTGTGAACGCCGAGATCAACGGGTTCACGGGAAGTCCAACCTTTATGAGTTTGTTCGTAAGGATATGCAATCAAACGGTCCTAATTTGATTCTTGGAGTTTACAATTTGATTGGTTGAATAGGAACATGGTTTTGGTGGTGATTTTTCGAACCCCCGGATCTTTATTTCTTGATTAAGTGAACTTTTTTTCCAGCACTTTATTTTTGTTCTTAGTTGTAAACAACCTTCTCATCAGAATTTATTTTCCCATTTTAGAAATCAGATTTGGATTTCAACTGCACTTTTTGTCATCTCTGTGGATTGACCCTTCTATACTAGCCTTTATCGAAGAGTATAAAAAGGATAAACTCTAGGATAATTTTCCTAGATATTGGTGTGCTAAATGACGCGCATCAAGCAACAAATATGATTATCAATGTATATATAGGTAACAAATAGATTTGTTTCTCTACATATATATCTACTCAAATTTCATCAAACTGCATCTAATAACAATCATCATCGTTAATTTGACTATCATCATATTCCTTGCTAACAACACAAACAATCCAGTAGCATAAGCATCCCTGACATCACAAATATGTCTAGTAACATAACATGGCTATCAATATTGGCATCTCAAATAAAGGGAACATATCTATATCATTAGTAGAACTAACATCATAGCACAATGAACTGCATAGGCATGATTAGCAGTTTAAGCATTTCTAATTACATAGGCATGGCTAATAATGTTAAACATAGCTAGAAGCATCATCTTAACCATCAATGTCAGTATATTTGACAACATAAGCATGTTTACAATATGAGCATAACTACAACATAAGCATATCTATTATCTCTTATTATACTATGCATGATCTCAGTGAAAAGAAAGCAAACAGGGGTTATCATCCAATATGAAGTGTTGTGTATAACCCTAAATAGATATACTAGATGACTATCTTACATATTTTATTATAACCTGAGGAATTTGAATCATACCACCCAAAGTCCAATCGACCCCTGTGAAGGGCTATTCGATTCCGTACAAGATATAGGAGTGCCAATATCCTAAGATCTCTTCCCCTCAGTCAGTACGAGTGAAAAGGCAGTGACATATCAGTCAAAGATGCCACTGCAACAACATATAGTCAAGATGATAACCACTAATCCGCGCTTGGTATAGGTCACGACACTAGAAACTAGGGTATACAAAACCCTCTAATCCGAGGTACAACCGTAGTTGTCCTCAATCACATCAAATGTCTGAGGCATGACCATAGCCATCCTCCATAACCTGCATTGTGGATGACAAGGATATATCCTCAACTTGCCACCCCTACATACTCAACAATATTCGCTCTGAGTTTCCCTTAGGAATACTCATTTCACCATCCAGTAAGTTCTGACACTAAAGATGGCTCTATGGCACAGGGCACTACATGATTAGAGTTGCACTTGATTAGTTATGCCAATTGGGTGAATTAAGGCTGCATCAAACAAGTGGGCATACAAAACCTAATTCACTTCTAGAAAGCATATAAATATCAAAACTTCAAAAAAAATGAAACGTGTGAAACATAATTTCTCATCTCATCATCACATGGTACTATTCACTTGTCATTCATGAGACTACACTAGTCATCATACTATCACAAGATATAAATCCTTTTCACAATATCATAGGGTATCAACCCTTATCAACACAAGAGGATTACACCTCATTCAGGGTTCAACCATGCCCAAAGGTCATTAAGACCATCATACTATTCCCTACAAGATCATCATTATCTTTGCATGCCTTATAACAAGGCTCAACAATATCACTTACATACAATACACTGGATCAGCACATTACATTAATGAGCTAGAAGATATTCATAAACAATCATAATAGGGTTATATTAACATTAAGAACATTCATGTATTACATCAACATGCAAGGAATCTAGATATGATTAACCCTCATCATATTCATAATGCACATGTTTAGCATAAGAAAGTATCAACCATGTGGCTACGTTAACCACTAATTAACACAGTAAGGTTATGATCATATTAAGGAGGTTATTTCACCATCATGCCATCATATAAGAAGGTTAAACATGAATACTCATCTTTATTTATTTGCATTAGAGTTAGGTTCAACAAGATAAATTATATTAATGTTACTAATCAGCACTCATACCCAAACCCTAACTCACAGCATCCCCATTGGATCATGGATGCATAAGGGAAAGCATCACCATCACATTCCATACTATTCTCAAGTATGAACCCACACATAAATCAAGGTGTAACCATCGAGTTATACCATACTAGGGTTTCAACAACAATAAGAGAGCACTCCATGATTGTATTAGTCATTCAAGGGCTATACATACCCAATTACCATCATTTAGTTATATTAAAGCTAGGTATAACAAGATACACCTCGTTAGGGTTACCCATTAATTCATTATGGTGATTATCAATCATAATCATACAAGGGTAAGGGTAAGACTACAAGTTTAAGGAATTGAACTATCAAATTATCATCAGAATCATAACATTACACTACACGCTTCACCCAAAACAATGGGAATATTGAGGCATCGACTTCTAACCATTAAATGTGGAAAAGTTAAATCCATTGGTTGTTTACATAAGAAAACATCTTGAACAAACCAACTATGAAGTCATTGATTTGTGCTCTAGAAAGAGTCACCATCTAACCCTAGACATCCCTTGATTAACAACACAACAATTTCCATTGAGAGTAGGGTAAAACCCACAAGCGATTGTTTATTTAAAACAAGCCATCAATAAATGAGCTTCTTAAGTTGATCTCATAAAGGAGACCATATAAATCACTTTATTAGGACCAACATATTACATTCAGCATAATTCCAATTTATTAGATGAAGAATCATTAGATCTTAACCATTGGGTGAAATTCATATATTAAAACCATCAATTGGAGTATAGGTCCAACCATTGCATCAAATGACCCAAGAAACCATTGGTTTAAGGCTTAATTGATGCTACAAATACATGCTTAACTCACCATAGGTTGTGGAGACCTGACCCACCATCAATAGTGGCCATTAAGTCACCATAGGTTGTTAGAGCAGCACTATATTCATTAATCACCATCGAATATCAACTAAAATCACCATTGATTGATAGCATCATTATGGTACTTAGTTGTTAATCACTAAGCTTCTAATTATGTCAACACCTGACCTATGGGGTGAACGTCAGTTGACACCCTTGGTCACCACCATCAATTGTCATGAAAACAACACGATCGGTTGTTGCAATGGTACCACCATTGAGTCATATGCTTATAGAAGAAATCAACTTTAAACCCTAAAATTGACCATTAGTTGATAGGTGTTTAGCACTATCGGTTGTCAAACCAACCTGATCCAAGTCATATTATACCTTAATAATAATGTACACATGATCACATGTTCATCTAGAACTAAAACCATAATAGGGAACATTATAAAAATAGAAATCCAAGTCAAGCATAGCTTTTTAGTGCATGGGTCATCATTTAAAAGTAAGAACATGAGCTAGCAAGCTTATGGTAAGAAATAAACGTGGAGAAAGTTATAAAACTTGCATCTAATTAGAAGATAAACTTCCAAATAGAAGAAAACATGAGAAGGTAGGGTAGAAAATCCAAGCATGTATGATTCAACTGGGAAAATAAAGTGTCTCATAAACTCTCCTAGTGAATGCAAACAGAACATCATTCAATTTGCTGATGACACTATAATCTTCTCCTCCCCCGAAGACACATCACTTCTGAACATCTTCAGAATCCTTGATATTTTTTCTTACATCTCGGGTCTCAAAATAAATCTACACAAATCATCCATTTTTGGGGTCCACATAAATCAACCTTCTTTGGAGCGATTTAGAGATCTCTTAAGGTGTAAGATTGAAGATTTTTCCATCAAATACCTTGGCCTACCAATCACACCCCACAACATAACAAATGCAATTTGGTCCCCTATTATTGCAAAAATAAACACAAAACTCTCAAATTGGATAAATAACTTCCTCAATCTTTCAGGGAGACTCACCCTCCTAAAAAGTTTCATCACCCCCATCACCACACACTTCCTGAGCTGCATTCCTCTACATTCAAAAACAAAATCCATCCTTGATAAAATAAGGAGAAAATTCCTTTGGAATAACTTCCACAAATCTAAAAAACTCGGGAAACACTACCATCTAGTAAATTGGAAAACTATAACTGCTCCTCTGGATCAGGGTGGTTGGGGTATCCTAAATTTAGAAACACATGCCTTCTGCCTTATAACAAAAATTATCAACAGCCTGATCCAAAACAAATCAAAAATTTGGTCACAACTCATCAAACACAAATACTACCAAAAATCCCCTCCCTGGCATACAGTCTCAAAAAAATCTGCTTCCCCCCTCTGGAAATACATAAACAAAAATATCCAAAAAATAATTCAAATCATCAATACCCCCCACACTCCCACCTGAATATCTCTTTCTGGTTCGATCCTTGGTTTGAAAACAATTCAGTCTTTAATCTCCACCCAAACTGGGCCATTCCAATCAGTCTACTTAAAATTAAAATAGATAAAGCTCTCCACCTTATCACCAGCAACAAAACAAACTCACTTAAAAGATGCATCCTCATGCATCTCAGACAAGACGAATTCTGTAATTTAAAACTCTCCTTGGAAAACAACACCTCAAACAACATAACATGGAAATGGGGAAACACTTACACGGTTAAGCAAGCCTACTCCTATCTCTCTTACAGAGGTTTCGCCCCACCCACCACAAAAATATGGAAACAGAAATGGCCACAAAAATATAAAACATTTTTGTGGCTTTTACTGCATAACAAGTTGCTCACAGGTGAAAACCTTACTAACAAGGGCTTCATTGGTCCTTTCAGATGTTCTCTATGCAAAACAAATTCTGACTCAATTGATCACATCTTCTTCAAGTGTACCACTTCACAAAACATAATCTCACACTACACACACAATTACATTGCTGATCTCAAGGAAGTAACATTCCCACCACAAATCACACCAAAAAGACAATACAAAAACTTCAAGGGTCGCGACATTTTCACCACTATTAGTTGGAATCTATGGAAAGAAAGGAACAACATAATCTTCAACAACAACCAAAAAATGAGACAAAATCTTATATCACAAATAGATGCAGATCTTCACATACTAACAACATGCAGGTAAACAAACAGAAGAAGGACAAGTTGATTCTGATGAAGGTGAATCGAAAGCCAAGTTTCTCTGCGACCTTAAAGCCATGGTGGATGACGAAACAGGAGTTAGCATAGTGCAACAACATCTATGAAATCTCTTCTCAGGGAGCTTGATTATTTTTTCTCAGACTTGGTTATTCTCCATTTTAAATGCTTTAAGAGGCTTGTTTAAGGGGTGCCTCCCCCACTTCATCAGAACTTAGCCTTTATCCCCACCCAGCTCAAACGTTTTTTTTTCTTTTATTATATTGTTGTTTCCCCTTTGTCTTGTACGAAACTCTTAAGTAGGTGTTTGCTTGCTTTGATGTGATTTTAATATATGCTATGACCTTTCCTCAAAAAAAAATACAAGCATAAGCTATGAACTCGTCCATCTAGCACCTTTCTTCATCAAATGAGCAAACCCTAAGCATAAGGAGCAAGAAAGGTAGGGTTTTAGAGCTTTAGAGCAATTTCTACCATGGAACAACAAGTTTATAACCTGGAGAAAGGTAGGAGGAAGGATAACAAAGAAATAAATGGAGGAAATAAGGGGATTCTTACTCTTTTAGGTCAAGATCACTCGAAGGAAGCTTTTTAAACCCTAAAAGGAAATCAATTGCAACCCTATAGCTTTTTCCCCAAGAAGATCCCCACTTTCTTCTTCCTTGGACATGAACTTCACAGAAGCACAGAGGGAGAACAAGGTTAATAGGAGGAGGGAAGTGGTGGAGATAAACTGTTACACACCGATCTCACAATTATCACTAATCATGAGATTAGGGCATAAATTGAGGAATTAATGTAATACAAAGATCACCCTTAACTTTTTATTTTATTAATCACTTAAATTAACCTAAAGGAAAATCTTATAACTTGGTTCACACCGAATCGTATTAAACTGCGGAAGCAACTTACCATTTATCTTACTAGGAAAATAAAATAGAATTTCATGATATATTACATTTTTCATGCGGAATATAAAGCACAACAGATAATTTAAAACTAAACTACATATTACATTACATTCTCTCTCTACCACACCACATGCCCAAGGACCGAGGGGAAAGGACTAAGAGACCTCTTCTAACTATGACCTACCTTCTAAGAGTTTGGGTGATAAGATCCTTCAGCTTCCTCGTGATGTCGCTGACCTAAAAAATATTTTAGTAGGTTGGTGAGCTACTGGCTCAGTGAATAGAATTTCACCCAACCATCGCAGATAACTCATTTATGTTTATTAAACTAAAATAAAATATAGGAATTACTACACTGAGCAGATCTAACAATTACAATTAAATGCCACAGGAAATGTAAATATTATATTAAAAGAACAACTACTATGAAACTGTACCCGGTTCTTTCTTAACCTTTCTTACTTATACGGAACTCTTTAAACCTATATGAACATATTTTAACTTATACCATGATCATATGCAGTGTACTCTACATATGAAGACTCTTAGCGAACTATGATCTCACCGTACAAGACTTAGCTTAAAACCCGGGAAGCTAAACCTAGAACTGAATCTGGGTCTTCTTGACTCGAACCATCATGTCTGACTAAGGGGGCTAAATAGTTGGCCTTTAACTGGACCTCTCCTTCTAGGCTGAGTACACAGGCGGAGGGTCTGAGACTCTCTGTGTGCCTCATTTTGGTACACTCTGTAGGTACCTCTGGGTTACCACTGGGATCTCCGGTTCATGTTGGGTAACCTATCTTCTCTTATGAGACTTCTTCAAGGGCTTCGTCTCCCCACACGCTCTGTGGGTGTGATCCAATCCCTGTATACTGGTCGCTTCCAGGGTGGATCATTTCCTCCCTACACTGCAGACATCCGTAGGGAATCTACGGTGTTCAGGGCACCTATGTCTATTATTTTATTATTCTTGAAAAGTTCTTTCTACACTGTACCTTTCTCTTACTTATACTTAACTCTGATATCTCTATGGTATTGCGTCTATTTAATTGATTTTATAATATGACATGTACATCATTCTAAACTTGGCAGAGCAGTATATTTAAAACATTATAATTTACTCAGAATCAACATACTGTAAATGCAGGCAGACTAAAGTTCTTAAATAAACTGAATACATGTCAACTTGGCACATATACACTTAAATCATGCAATTGAGCTTCTAATACACTCATAAAAGTTAATTACTTGACATATGAATAATCGTAATTAGCACATGTAAACTATTTGTACTTCCTTTGAAAATGTGCACCTCAACCCAAAACTTGAGTTGTGCATCACATAACTTAATTAAGAGTTAATTGCTTAACATGGCAAGATTTATTAATAATAACTGGAAATTTCTAATCATTTCTTCGGGATTCGTGCCAATCGTGTTAATACTAAACCACACACATTAACTATAACTTGGAGCATGCAATCAGGTTTCCATTGAACATCACAAGTCATCATCTTTTTCTTTGAAACACACAACTAGTAAATTACTAGAATTGTACAGCCTGGGTTTATACCCAAATCTGGGTCGTGTGCTACTGTCTTTAACCTCTAAACTGAGCAGTTTAGGATTTGATCAATCATATAGTTTTAGTAATCCAAACCATACAAATCAATTGACAAACTAAATCATACAAAATGTAAAGAAGCGAAACATGCAATGAAAAGTCGGGCGATGCCAAGACTGCCTGGCACCTGGGTAACCACTGTTACTTGTGAAAAACACAGGTCTAACAAAAAATCGACTGTTTCATGGAGTTAGTACTGCTTAGTGAGTAAATTATACTCACAATGGTACAAGATGACCGAATTCAATTGGAAACACGTCCACAGTCCTATTTTCGGGCGTCAGCATGTCGTCTTCAACCTTGGAACTACTCTGGAACAAACCTATTTCACATACAGGTTGGAGAGGAGCTACTTGGTTGGATGTCGATCGCTGCTAGAGCTGTGGATTTATGTTTGGACCTGAAGGATGAAGCTTGACAACGTTGCTTGGTGCTTTACTGTACCCTAACAACCCTTGGCCACTACTTCACGTAGCTACTGCTTGGCCGCAGCTACAGGGAGCGCCACCCTAGGGCGTGATTGGGGTGAGGAAGGAGAAGGAAAGGTGGAGGAAGGAGATGGGAAGCAGGGTGTCGCTGAAATGGCCCTCTCAAGGCCCTAATCGACTGTCATTGTTGTTGTGATGGTCGTTCACCCTTGCAAGTCGAGTTGTAGATGAGGGTGTTGCTAGGGCGTGGTAGAAGAGGGGAAAAGGATGGAAGAAGAAGAGGTAGGAGGCGACGCCGAGCTGGATCAGAGCTAAGGGCTCAAAAATTTCCCAAAAATGCCCCTCGCCTCTCCCTCTGATGTGGCCGATCAGACTGGCTGCTCCTCTGTGTGCCCGCTTCATGCGGTTCCTAGACCGATCGGGGGTAGGGGATAAGGGAAGGGGGATTTATAGCTTATGGGTAATTTGCATTATTGGTCCAAGAAATTGAAAATGGCATAACTTTTGCCTCGAAGGTCTGATTCAATTGATTTATTTTGCAAAATTTCAAGCACAAGATCCACTACAACCTCAAGGCATAAAAACACAACAAATAAACCATCTTAGCTAGGTTAATCATTTTACATAATTAACTTAACGATTAATAATGCAGTTAACATTACTTACATCAGATGAATCAATCTCGACTAATGATTCACATCTTAGCTTATCTTGATTGACCATGATGTTTAACAAGGTACTTAACACTAATCAAGGTACTTCACGCTAATCGAGGTACTTACTGACTAACCTCAATGTGGGTTGTAACAATCTCCCTCCCTTAAAAGAATTTCTTCCCGAAATTCCTAAAAGAGAAAAGGAAACTTATTACGCATCTCTGACCCATGCTCCCATGTGGATTCCTCTAGGTTGTGGTTCCTCCACAGAACTTTCACTAATGGTATCTCTCGATTCTTGAGCTTCTTAATTCTCCAATCAACTATATGTACTGGTCCTTCAACATAGGACACATCTTTTCTGAGTTGTGCAGGTTATGGGTCTACTATTTTCTCTATACTAGGGTAACACTTCTTCACCATCAATACATGAAACACATCATGTAAATTAGCTAACTCGGATGGCAAATCCAATCTATAGGCTAAAGGTCCAATCCTCTCAATGACATGATATGGGCCCATAAACCTAGGAGTCAGTTTGCCTCTTTTGCCAAAACTCAACACTCCTTTCCATGGTGAAACTTTTAGATACACTTCATCACCAACCTCAAACTCAAGAGGTCTACACCTCTTCTCAGTGTAACTCTTCTGCCTAACATGTGCAGCTTTCAACTGTTCTCTAATCACTGTAATCTTTTTTGTAGTCAAATCCACCATCTCTGGTCCAAGAATCTCTTTTTTCACCCACCTCATACCAACATACATGTGATCTACACTTTCTTCCATACAGAGCTTCATACGGGGCCATAACAAGACTGGAATGGTGACTATTGTTGTATGCAAACTCTATAAGGCTCAAGTGTTCTTCCCAACTTCCACTAAAATGTAAGACACATGCTCTCAACATGTCCTCAAGAGTCTCAATGGTCCTCTCTGACTGACCATCCGTCTATGGGTGAAAAGTTGTATTGAACCTCAACTTTGTGCCTAAAGCATGATGCAACTGATTCCAAAACCTAGATGTGAACTTAGTATCTCTATCTGATATTATTGAAACTGGGATACCATGCAACCTAACTATCTCATCCATGTATTTCTTAGCCAATTTTAGGACATCAAAGGTTAACTTAACAGGAAGAAAGTGAGCAAACTTAGTCAGTCTATCCACAATCACCCATATAGAGTCACAACCTCTAGGTGTCCTGGGAAACCATACCACAAAATCTATTGTGATATGTTCCCACTTCCACTCTAGTATAGGAAGAGATTGCAAGGTACCTGCAGGTTTCTAATGCTCAGCCTTAACCTGGTGGCACACACTACATCTAGCCACGTACTCAGCTACATCCTTTTTCATACCTGACCACCAATACAATTCTTTAATATTCATGTACATCTTAGTGTTTCCTGGACGCATGGCGTACATCGATGCATGTGCTTCCTTAAGAATCTATTCTTTCAAATCACTATCTCTAGGTACACACAACCTATCATGCTGATACAACAAACCATCATCTGAAAACCTAAACTCTAGTCTTTTTCCCCTTGTCATGTCCTGCATGATCTGTTGTAACTCACTGTCACTCTGCTATAGTTCCTTGATCTGATCATAAAAGGTAGGTTTGACTTGCATCTGTGTAATCAAACCACTCTGTTCTGTCACTCCTAAGTCTAAGTTCAACTTCCGCATCTCTACTAGCAGGTCTCTCCTGAAACATGCCATAGAGAATACATCAACTGTTGAACTTGACTTCCTGCTCAGGGCATCTACTACCACATTCACTTTTCCAGGGTGATAATCTATTGTCACTTCATAATCCTTGATCAATTCTAACCATCTCCGTTGTCTTAGATTCAGATCCTTCTGGGTGAAGATATATTTCAAACTCTTATGATCCGTAAACACCTGGCACGCTTCACCATAAAGATAGTGATGCCATGTCTTAAGCGCATGAACTACTATAGCTAACTCCAGATCATATGTCGGGTAATTCTCCTCATTCTTATTAAGATGTCTAGATGAATAAGCTACTACTTTGCCTTCCTACATCAACACACAACCTAAACCTCTCCTTGAAGCATCACAAAACACTGTGTAGCCTTTATCTGCCTCAGGCAGGATCAACACTGGTGATGTAGTCAAACTCTTCTTTAAGATCTGAAAACTCTTCTCACAGTTGTATGACTAGACAAACGGTGTATCCTATCTCGTTAAGCATGTCAGAGGTGACGCTACAACACTGAAGTTCTGGATGAACCTCCTGTAGTAACCTGCCAATCCTAAGAAGCTTCTGGTCTCAGTAGGAGTCTTAGGTTGCTCCCACTGTAGAACAAATTTGACTTTCTTAGGGTCAACACTTACTCCATCTCGTGAGATGACATGTCCAAGAAATGATACCTCAGCTAACCAGAACTCACACTTTATGAACTTAGCATATAACTAGTGTTGTCTCAACAATTGTAATGCTATCCTCAAATGTTGCTCATCATCTCTGGAGTAGATCAAAATGTCATCTATGAAAACTACTATGAACTGATCCAAGAACGGATTGAAAGTCCGGTTCATCATATCCATGAAAGATGTTGGGGCATTAGTCAGTCCAAATGACATGAACAGAAACTCATAATGCCCATATCTTGTTCTGAAAGCCGACTTAGGAATATTTAAAGCCTTTATCCTCAACTGATGATACCCAGATCTCAAGTCTATCTTAGAAAAGATCGTCACTCCACACAACTGATCAAACAGATCATCTATCCTTGGAAACGGGTACTTCTTCTTGATGGTGATCTTATTCAACTGTCTGTAGTCTATACATAACCTCATAGTACCATCTTTCTTTTTCACAAACAAGACTGGAGCTCCCCATGGTGAAGAACTAGGTCAAATGAAACCCTTATCCAGTAACTCATGTAACTGGATTTTTAGTTCCTTCAACTCTACAGGTGCCATTCTATAGGCTGGCAGCGCTACATGGTGACTACCTGGCAACACCTGGATCTCAAAGTCTCTCTCTCTTTCAGGAGGTAGACCTGGAAACTAATCTGGGAAAACATCTGGGAACTCACATACCACTGGCACATCTCATAGACTGACTGTGTTCTTTTCTGCTCTAGTATCTACTACATGTGCTAAGAATGCCTCACAACCTTTCTGCAACATCTTATCAGCTACAATGGTTGATATGATACACGTAGGCAAAACTTGCCTGTCTCCAGAAAAGACACAAGAAAATCCACCCTGTTGAAAGATAGCCTCCTTCTTCCAACAGTCGAGCTGAACCTCGATACGTCTCTAGGAAATCCATACCTAAGATAACTTGAAAAGAGTTAATATCTAGGGGTATAAGATTAACTGCAATGGTGTAACCACCAAAGGTTAACAAACATCCAGGACAATACTCTATCAACACTGTCGGTTCACATAACGGAACCCTCAACAACAACTCAAACGGTCACTCCTGGGTTAACAAGTTAAGCTCACAAGCTAAAGAACATTGTATAAACGAGTGAGTAGCACCGAGATCTATCAAAACTGTAACGGAAATGCTATTAAAGAAAAGCATTTCTCATGTGATTACTTGGGAAGAAACAATACCTTCTTACTGTGTCAGAGAGAAGAAGCATCCTGAAGCTCTTCCTCTCCCACTGACATGTTTCCTTGTCTGATGTTCTCCAGCTGTCTTATCTTCTCACTCAGAAAGGTAGGTGGGTAATACTTAAGATGGAATTCATCAACAAAATCCTTCCAAGTCAATACCGTGTCCCTCCTTTTATCTTCCACTCAACGCCACCAGATCTCTGCATCACCTTTAAGCAAATAAACTGTGGGATTGATTTGTCTTTCCTCAGACCGCTCCATCAGATGGAACACTTTATCTAACTGTCTCAGCCATTCATCTGCCACTGTAGGGTTCGTAGTTCCAACGAACTCAGTACCTCCAAGCTTCTTAACCAGTTCATAGGATCTCATCAGATCCTTGCTACTCGAGGTAGAAGCTCGCCTCTCCATCTTATACTTTTCCCTGGTCTCAAGAAACATTATGTACATTCTTGATGCCTCATCCACATCATCTCCACCACATGGACCCATCACCTAAGGATCAGGTCCAATGTGGCTCTCAGCTTAGTCCTCATGACCATGTCCTCTTCCTGCCATCTGCAATAGTATAACAGAACACTTCCTGTTAGAAAACTGCAGTTAGAAGGAAAACACCTAAGTTCTAATCCTATTGGTCTCTTATAGTCCCCTGACCTTGACTTAGAGTAACTACGTACTCAACCTCACTCTGATACCAAAGTTGTTACACCCCGATCTCACAATTACCACTAATCATGAGATTACAACATAAATTGAGAAATTAATGTAATACAAAGATCACCCCTAACTTTTTCTTTTCTTAATCACTTATTATTAACCTAAAGGAAAATCATATAACTTGGTTAACATTGAATCATATTAAACTGCGGAAGCAACTTACCATTTATCTTACTAGGAAAATAAAATAGAATTTCATGATATATTGCATTTTTCATGTGGAATATAAAGCACAATAGATAATTTAAAACTAAACTACATATTACATTACATTATCTCTCTACCACACCACATGCCCAAGGACTAAGAGACCTCTATTCTAACTATGAACTACCTTCTAAGAGTCTGGGTGATAAGATCCTTCAACTTCCGCGTGTTGTCGCTGACCTGAAAAATATTTTAGTAGGTTGGTGAGCTACTGGCTCAATGAATAGAATTTCACCCAACCATCGCAGATAACTCATTTATGTTTATTAAATTGAAATAAAATATAGGAATTACTACACTGAGCAGATCTAACAATTACAATTAAATGCCACAGGATATGTAAATATTATATTAAAAGAACAACTGCTATGAAACTGTACGTGATTCTTTCTTAACCTTTCTTACTTATTTGAAACTCTTTAAACCTATATGAACATATTTTAACTTATGCTCTGATCATATGCAATATACTCTACATATGAAGACTCGTAGCGAACTACAATCTCAACGTATAAGACTTAGCTTAAAACCAGGGAAGCTAAGCCTAGAACTGAATCCGGGTCCACTTGACTCGAACCGTCACGTATGACTAAGGTGGCTAAATAGCTGACCTTTAACTGGACCTCTCCTTCTAGGCTGAGTACACAGGCGAAGGGTCTGAGACGCTATGTGGGTACCTCTGGGTTACCACTGGGATCTCCGATTCATGTTGAGTAACCTATCTTCTCTTAGGAGACTTCCTCAAGGGCTTCATCTCCCCGCATGCTCTGTGGGTGGGTTCCGATCCCCGTATACTGGTCGCTGCTAGGGTGGATCGTTTCCTCCCTACAATAGACATCCGTAGGGAATCTACGGTGTTCAGGGCACCTATGTCTATTATTTTATTATTCTTAGAAAGCTCTATCTACATTGTACCTTTCTCTTACTTATACTTAACTCTGATATCTCTATGGTACCACATCTATTTAATTGAAGTTTATAATACGACATGTGCATCATTCTAAACTTGGCAGAGCAGTATATTTAAAACATTATAATTTACTGAGAAATCAACATACTGTAAATGCAGGCAGACTAAAGTTCTTAAATAAACTGAATACATGTCAACTTGGCACATATACACTGAAATCATGCAATTGAGCTTCTAATACACTCATAAAAGTTAATTACTTGACATATGAATAATCGTCATTAGAACCTGTAAACTATTTGTACTTCCTTGGAAAATGTGCACCTCAACCCAAAACTTGAGTTGTGCATCACAAAACTTAATTAAGAGTTATTTGCTTAACATGGCAAGATTTATTAATAATAACTGGAAATTTCTAATCATGTCCTTGGGATTCGTGCCAATCGTGTTAATACTAAACCACGCACATTAACTATAACTTGGAGTGTGCAATCAGGTTTCCATTGAACATCACAAGTCATCATCTTTTTCTTTGAAACACGCAACTAGTAAATTATTAGAATCGTATAGCCTGGGTTTATACCCAAATCTGGGTCGTGTGCTACTGTCTTTAACCTCTAAACTGAGCAGTTTAGGATTTGATCAATCATATCGTTTCTGTAATCCAAATCATACAAATCAATTGACAAACTAAATCATACAAAATGTAAAGAAGCGAAACATGCAATGAAAATTCGGGCGACGCCAAGACTGCCCGACACCCGGGTAACCGCTGTTACCCGTGAAAAACACAGGTCTAACAAAAAATCGGCTGTTTCATGGAGTTAGTACTGCTTAGTGAGTGTAATTCTACTCAAAGTGGTCCAAGATGACCGAATTCAATTGGAAACACGTCCAAAGTCCTATTTCCGGGCATCAGCAGGTCGTCTTGAACCTTAGAACTGCTCTGGAACAAACCTATTTCACGCATGGGTTGGAGAGGAGCTACTTGGTTGGATGTCGACCGTTGTTGGAGCTGCGGATTTATGTTTGGACCTCAAGGACAAAGCTTGACAACATTTCTTGATGCTTTGTTGTGCCCTAGCATCCCTTGGCTGCTACTTCACGCAACTGCTACTACTGCTTGGCCGCAGCTACAGGGGGCGCCGCCCTAGGGCGTGATTGGGGTGAGGAAGGAGAAGGAAAGGTGGAGGAAGGAGATGGGAAGCATGGCACCACTGAAACGGCCTTCTCAAGGCCCTAATCGACTGTCGTTGCTACGATGATGGTCAGCCACCCCTGCAGGTCGAGCTGCAAATGAGGGCGCTGCTAGGGCGTGGTAGAAGAGGGGAAAAGGATGGAAGAAGAAGAGGTAGGAGGCGACGCCGAGCTAGATCAGAGCTAAGGGCTTGAAAATCGCCCAAAAAATGCCCCTCGCCTCTCCCTCTATTGCAGCTGATTAGGTTGGATGTTGCTCTGTGCGCCCGCTTTAGGCGGTTCTTGGACCGATCGGGGGAAGGGGATAAGGGAAGGGGGGTTTATAGCTTATGGATAATTTGCATTATTGGTCACAACCTCTAGGTTTCAAGAATATGTTCTTTTAAATCATTATCTCCAGGTACACACAACCTGTCATGCTGATACAACAAACCATCATATGCAAACCTGAACTCTGGTCTTTTTCCCCCTATCATGTCCTACATGATCTGCTGTAACTCACTATCACTTTGTTGTAGTTCCTTGATCTGATCATAAAAGGTAGGTTTGACTTGCATCTGTACAATCAAACCACTATATTCTGTCACTCCTAAGTCTAAGTTCAACTTCCACATCTCTACTAGCAGGTCTCTCCTGAAACATGCCATAGAGAATACATCAGTTGTTGAACTTAACTTCATGCTCAGGGCATCTACTACCACATTTGCTTTTCCAAGGTGATAATCTATTGTCACTTCATAATCCTTGATCAATTCTAACCATCTCCGTTGTCTTAGATTCAGATCCTTCCGGGTGAAGATATATTTCAAACTCTTATGATCCGTAAACACCTAACATGCTTCACCATAAAGATAGTGACGCAATGTCTTAAGAGCATGAACTACTATAGCTAACTCCAGATCATGTGTCGGGTAATTCTCCTCATTCTTCTTAAGCTGTCTAGATGCATAAGCTACTAATTTGCCTTCCTGCATCAACACACAACCTAAACCTCTCCTTGAAGCATCACAAAACACTGTGTAGCCTTTATCTACCTCGAGCAGGATCAACACTGGTATTATAGTCAACCTATTCTTCAAGATCTAAAAACTCTTCTCACAGTTGTCTGACCAGACAAACAGTGTATCCTTTCTCGTTAAGCATGTCAGAGGTGATGCTACAACACTGAAGTTCTGGATGAAGTAGTAACCTGCCAATCCTAAGAAGCTTCTGATCTCAGTAGGAGTCTTAGGCTACTCCCACTATAGAAAAGATTCAACTTTCTTAGGGTCAACACTTACTCCATCTCCTGAGATGACATGTCCAAGAAAAGACACCTCAGCTAACCAGAACTCACACTTACTGAACTTAGCATATAACTAGTGTTGTCTCAACAAGTGTAATGCTATCCTCAGATGCTGCTCATGCTGCTCATCATCTCTGGAGTAGATCAAAATGTCAGCTATGAAAACTACTATGAACTGATCCAAGAACGGCTTAAAAATCTGGTTCATCATATCCATGAAAGTTGTTGAGGCATTAGTCAGTCCAAATGACATGACCAGAAACTCATAATGCCCATATCTTGTTCTGAAAGCCGACTTAGGAATATTTGAAGCCTTTATCCTCAACTGATGATACCCAGATCTCAAGTCTATCTTAGAAAAGATCGTCGCTCCACACAACTGATCAAACAGATCATCTATCCTTGGCAACATGTACTTATTCTTGATGGTGATCTTATTCAACTGTCTGTAGTCTATACATAACCTCATAGTACCATCTTTCTTTTTCACAAACAAGACTGGAGCTCCCCATGGAAAAGAACTAGGTCAAATGAAACCCTTATCCAGTAACACATGTAACTGGATTTTTAGTTCCTTCAACTCTGCCGGTGCCATTCTATAGGCTGGCAGTGCTACAAGGTGACTACCTAGCAACACATGGATCTCAAAGTCTATCTCTCTTTTAGGAGGTAGACCTGGCAACTCATCTGGGAAAACATCTAGGAACTCATAGAGCACTGGCATATTCCATAGACTGACTGTGTTCTTTTCTGCTCTAGTATCTACTACATGTGCCAAGAACGCCTCACAACCTTTCTACAACATCTTATCAGCAACAACGGCTGATATGACACACGTAGGCAAAACTTTCCTGTCTCCAGAAAAGACACAAGAGAATCCACCTTGTTGAAAGATAGCCTCCTTCTTCCAACAGTCGAGCTGAAATCGATACGTCTCTAGGCAATCCATACCAAAGATAACTTGAAAAGATTTAATATCTATGGGTATAAGATTAACCGCAATGGTGTAACCACCAAAGGTTAACAAACATTCGGGACAATACTCTGTCAACACTGTCAGTTCACCTAACGAAACCCTCAACAACAACTCAAACGGTAACTCTTGGGTTAACAAGTTAAGCTCACAAGCTAAAGAACACTGTATAAATGAGTGAGTAGCACCAGATCTATCAAAACTGTAACTGAAATGCTATTAAAGAAAAGCATTTCTCCTGTGATTACTCGGGAAGAAACAATACCTTCTTGTTGTGTCAGATAGAAGAAGCTCTTTGTGACGACAGTCACCAAACCGACAAACAAATCGTTACTAATTAAGCGGAATTAACATAAACAGGAGATTAACAAAAATCACTAAAATTTAAAACCATTTTGCAAGGAGATCCTTGTCTAGAAAACTTTTACTGAAAGATCCAAAACTCATACATATCATGATTCACATTATACAACATTGCTTCATCTCATTTCGAGGACAACATATAATAGTTGCTCTATCAAAACACATACTGGAGCAACATAAAACCTCGAGGCATTCAAGCCAAAATCTCATATCATTCATGAAACTAGTACAAACTAACTCCAAGGACCTGAGAGTACAGAGACGACACATAGGACTTCTATCTACAAGACATGGCAGATAGTACACTCAACCTGAGTTGTCACTACTGTCCCTGTTGCTGTTGTTCTTTCTCTGCAGTACGGTCTCAATCCTCCTCGTGCACGTCCACCTAAAAAAATGTGGATCCCACGGGGTGAGACAATTGTCCCAACGAGAGATATAACTCTCCGCCAACAATGTTATTATCACAGTTAAATAGTATTAAACTGAACAGATGATAAGCAGTTTAGAATATTCTCATCTTTTAAAGCATTGCAACTATCTATGATAAAGTAGTAAATCATCTATTCTCTTTTAAGGAATAGGAATAACATGTATATCATTTACCCATCATACTATATCAACATCTCAAGCTTATCCTATGATACTCATTATCATGGTATGTCATCCATGAATCGTTCTCATTTCTATCTGTTGGCCTCAGCCAATATGCTAACAAGATATTGAATTATACCAGTCATGTGAGTATACATCATCATATTCTGTCCAGGCATTGGACTATGCCAATCCTGTGCAACCATTCCAGGCATTGGACTATGCCAATCCTGTGACATTATTCCAGGCATTGGGTTATTACCAATCCTGTGCAATTATTCCAGGTATTGGGTTATGACCAATCTTGTGTTATTATTCCAGGCATTGGGTTATGACCAATCCTGTGTTATTATTCCAAGAATCAGGATTTAACCAGTCCTATGTTATTATAGGCTTCATGCCTCTGCCAGGTATTGGACTTTAACCAATCCTGATTACACCGCCAGGCAGTGGACTCTAACCACTCATGATTACATGCTTCATGCCTCTGCTAGGTATTGGACTTTAACCAATCCTGATTACAGGCTTCATGCCTCTGCCATGTATTGGACTTTAACCAATCCTAATTACATCGCCAGGCAGTGGACTCTAACCACTCCTGATTACAGGCTTCATGCCTATGCCAGGTATTGGACTTTAACCAATCCTGATTACATCGCCAGGTAGTGGACTCTAACCACTCCTGATTACAGGCTTCATGCCTCTGCCAGGTATTGGACTTTAACCAATCCTGATTACACTGCCAGGCAGTGGACTCTAACCACTCCTGATTACAGGCTTCATGCCTCTGCCAGGTATTGGTCCGTAACCAATCCTGATTACACCGCCAGGCAGTGGACTCTAACCACTCCTGATTACAAGCTTCATGCCTCTTCCAGGTATTGGTCCGTAACCAATCATGATTACACTGCCAGGTAGTGGACTCTAACCACTCTTGATTACAGGCTTCATGCCTCTGCCAGGTATTGGACTTTAACCAATCTTGATTACACCGCCAGGCAGTGGACTCTAACCACTCCTGATTACAAGCTTTACGCCTCTGCCAGGTATTGGACTTTAACCAATCCTGATTACACCGCCAGGCAGTGGACTCTAACCACTCCTGATTACACATTCGTTATGGGATATCAATCCCTTAAATTCATCATTTGTTTTCACATCCTTTTACTAGGCATTATACCCTGGGGCAAGCCATCATATCAATTCACATTCTTTATATAATACAAGTATTCCTCATGTCTCATTTTAACATATTCAAAATACCATAGCTCTTATTTTGGCTATGACCATAATGCATGTATGACCAAGATTTCATTATTATCTTTGTAACCATTTATTATTATTATTATGTTACAGGGTTCCCATTTACCTGGTTTATTTTAAACATTACCAATTCTTACATCAATCTTTAGATTAATATCTTGTCAACTCTCATTAGGCAACAACTAAACACATGACTCACAAGGCCCATTAAACATCTTGTCACCTCTCACTAGGCAACAACTATTCACAAGGCTCACAAGGCCATTAAACATCTTGTCACCTCTTACTAGGCAACAACTATTCACATGGCTCACAAGGCCCATTAAACATCTTGTCACCTCTCACTAGGCAACAACTATTAGGGTTAGGGTTTCCCCTTATTGCCGGATAGGGTTTCAAGTTCATATTATTAATTCAAACCCTAATTCATTGCTCCACACATCTAGGAACATACATTGATATCATAAGTATTCAATTATACTTATTTATTCTCATCATTTATAATTAAATGAATCATCAACACAAGGTATGAGTTCATCTCTCATCCTTACCAGGGTATGATTACATCATACTTTATTAACTTGGCTTAACCCTTTATCAAGGTATGTTAGCCCACACTTATCAAAGTGTATTAAACTTATTACATCTCAATGTAACAATTGACATAACACACTTCATGTGTTACTCATCCAAGTATATTGGATTTAAGGTGCATCAAGGTACATCAAACTTGAAATGCTGGATGTGATATCTATCATGTCTTGATGTATCACTTCCCTCATCACTTTTAACCTACTTAAGTTCATCAACTTATCTTGTATTAGGGTATTTCCCATCCTAATACTTTATGCACTAGCCCATCGCATTCATTCTGTAGTATATTGATCATAAGTCATACATTTGAATTGTCCAACCATCATCAATTGATATGGACTCATCTCAGGTTGAGACATTGTTGATATAAGGTTCTCCATTATCAACCACTCTAGGTGTTTTACCTATCAAGGTATTAGCCACACCATTACTTGGTGTTTCACTCATCACTCCTAAGAGTATCTTTCCCTCACCTCTACAAGGTGTCTTGGGTTAAAGGTGTGCATATGTTCACCATATCGGGTTATAGGTGTATAGGCACCACCATATCAGCTAGAAGTATATACACACCATTCATATAGGGCTAGAGGGGTTTATATGTGTTACCCATGTTGGGCTAGACATCAACTGGGGTTGTGTATCGAGCTACCATATCGTGTAATAGCACTTGCTATTCTTTACTCATATCAGGTTACCCAAGTTAGGGTTTCATGTCAACTTACAAGTATTCATTTAACCTTGTATCATGCATGGAGTCTATACTTGACTCCCTATCATGCAAGAGGTGTATACTACACCTCCATATCGTGCAACAATGTATTCATTCATATCCATATCATTCAAGTGAAGAAGGTGCATCATCATATCGGGTTAAAGGTGCTTACTTGTGTGCTTGCACCCGATATCACTTTTATAAGGTGATATCATCATCTTCAAGCTCTAGACCTTTGTTATAACTATTATAGTTCATGTCAATAGGTCTAAGAAACTACTAGAACTCATAATTTCATCAACTATTTCAGGAAATTTTGGAATTAAAAGTAGATCATTAAATACAACAATTTAGGTGATGAATAATAACATGGCTGAGTTCAAGTTATATAACCCGCCTTAAGAACCACTTCAAAGCTTCAAGCTCCAAAGCTCCATGTTCCTAAGGTTGAAGATGACTTTATCAAAGGTCCAAGGCTCGTTCACAACTCCTTCATATACAAGGAATCACCATGGATAAGCAATTGGTGAAGAAGAAAAGAAAGGTAGATCATAACCCTAATTCCATGCTTCAATTCAAGCTTGAAGACAACTATAGATTACCTTAGGGTTCAGTTTTGAGTTCCTTAGATCCTTGGCCGACACCCTACAACTCTTGGGCGATATGGAATTCCTCTTGGCTGACACAACTTTGCTTGTGGCCGATACCCCCTCACTCGTGGCCAAAATCACTTCAATTGGCCGATATCAACTTGCTATGGGCAATATCAACATGTTATGGCCGATACCCAAGGCCTATGCACGATACCCTTGTGCTCTTGCACGAAATGCCACCCCTATTTCATGATATTATACTCACTTGCACTATATGGCACTCACTTGGAGTCAAAACACTTCACTCTATGGCCGATATCACCCTATATGGCCGATATCACCTACTTGGGCGATATGGTCTTGCCATGGGCGATATCCCAAGGCCCATGCACGATACCATAGAATCCCTTCATGATATGGGAGATATATGTACGATACCTTAGGGTAGGAGGGTGGTAAGGGTCGCAAAATTGCACCAAGGGGTGAAACTAGGGGTGTATATACTTGTTGTTCATGAAAGAAGGCAAAAATGAGGTGTCAACATTTTGAGCTAGTAGGTGCCACGTGTCATGCATGGGTGACACGTGTACATGCATGCATCAACATTTATATTGACATGCAAAAAGTTTAAGGATCACCTAGAGATGAAAATTCTTCCATTGCTTATCCATTTGGATAAGTCATCTAGGTATAATCACTATTTTATGTCAAGCCAATACACTTTTTCTAAGGAAACTTGTTGGCCATCACACCTCACCTCCTTGAGGTGCTTTGCACTATATGGACTTTTCCAAGAGTTCACAAAACGATATGGGACACCTACTTGGGATCCATGGCCGATAGACACTCATATATAAGCTTTTCAACTTGATACAACTCAAGTTAAGCTTCCAAATTCAACCCTTTTTCTTGGTCATTTCATCATCAAGAGTATCATCATTCATAATTGATCCAAACATGGTGTCTCATTCATTATATCTCCTATAAATGATACATAGAGGAAGTAGGGACATTCTAGAGGTGGTAATGTGCATATCAACCCCACATTTTGGGTAAATTACAATTTGTAGTAAAATCGGTGCTCAAGGTACCAACATTGTTCAAACAAGTTCAAACTTGGAATTTAGGATTTTAAAAAGCCACCACCTCGAATCATTCTCTCTATAATGATGCTACAACACATGAGGCATGTTCAACATGTGACATTTTGCATTATAGCCCCTCAATTTGGGTAAATTGCACTTTGGTCCAAAACAAAGGAAAATTGCTCAAACAACATTCAATCGGGACCAAAATTGAAACATAAGTGTGTAACATGATAGCAAAGCACCTTAGAGGATTATATTAAAGTTATAAGCAACTTTATTAGACAAAAAAATTAGGGTTACGTCATAATCCAGGCCAGGGTCGTTACAAGTTATAAACCCCTAACAAGGATTTCATCCCCGAAATCCCAGATAAAGGGAGACATATATTATTCATACATCATCTCATCAAGTCTCATAACATCTCAATGTCATGTTTATGCAAGGCATAAACCCCTAACATATGATGTCCATGCTATATTATATAATCGATTTAATTTCACAGTTAACCACTCCAGGTGGTCAACATACTTTATTCAATACCAGATTCCCTTACCTTGGTATCCATTACATGTGCTGGAAACACATCACGTATTCTTCTTTTGTTTATAAGTTGATCTATGATTAACTTGGATTTTTCCATATATCAATTAGGATGTGGTATAAATATCCATGCCACATCTTCTACCTCATTAAGCTCTTTAGATTGTCTCATAATGACTACTTGATCAGAATAATCAGAAAGATAACAATCTAAGAGTTCCATACTTACCATGTCTTCAATAAATGAATACCTGGCCAGGGTATTCAAGAACTGAAATTAGGTAGTATGCATTTGTTTTATATTATGTTTCATACTTTTAACATCTCTTTAAATTTTCTACTTAGTATCTTAGATTTTCTCTGGGTGTTTCTTTTACATCTCTTCCTTTTCTAAAAGAAGAGAGAAATTTCAAAACATATAAGAGAATACTAATCTGAATATAGATTCTCACCCTTCTGATCTCTTCCTCATGTCCTCATAGGACTAATTAAAGGAATCTCAACAACAACTACCTTCTTATAATTATCAGATAAAATCTAGAAAAGACATATCAGAATGAGAAAGCTCTATCTGACTGTCATCCCTCACAGTCATCCACCACTTCTGGTTGACTCAAGCATAGAGTCCAACTGTTTCATGTTGTTACTTTTTGCCTTTTTACTTTATTGGGTTGTGACTTTTGTAAGCCCTACCGAGTATACCTCGGTTGTTGAGTCATTTCCTCCCTTTTTTTAAAAGAAAAAAATTAGTATGCTCAACATGTCCATGTCTTATCCTCATACCATAGTCTTATCGGTTTCATTACCGATATAGAATCTAAGTCAGGAGTTCTTACAGGGGGAAAGTTAGGGCTTTTGCCTTTACTTAGTGATTACAACACTGGTGCACTAGACATTTATTGCACTGGTGGTACAAAAAACTTTGGCTTTTTTTAAAACAGCTAGGAAAATGTCTCTAGAATTATAGAGACCTTTCCTTAATTCTCATCTTATTGCCCCTCCTTGGGCACTGCCTTCACAGATATAATATCTATCTAAACTTATGAAAGAGTCTACTTTCTTGCCATATGTTAATATTTCCCACATTTTCCACTGTTCCAACATGACTATGTCGTTTAGGAACCCCTTCCAAAGCCCAAATTTTCTGCATTGAGGACTGGTAACCTAGGTTGTAATGTTACTATCCAGTCTACTATATGTATCACTGTTGTCCTAACCTACCCAACAAGAGCATAAACATAGGATTCTTTATCCTGATCGGGTCATGATGGGAGGATTCTTTATCCTGATCGGGTCATGATGGGAATTCTCAGGCATTCATTCTTCTCTTACCTGATCCCTTGCACCCTTTCTTGGTGCAACAACATTGTTCTCAGCAATGTGTTCCTCATGTTCTCCAGTTTACCCTTTCTTCTGCATAAGCAGAAGTCACTATAGGGTATACTGGAGGACACTAACACAGACTCAACACCTTAGTCCTATGTCTTTGTAGACTCAGCGAACCTTAAGCTCTGATACCAAATTTTGTCACGACAGTCACCAAACCGACAAACAAATCGTTACTAATGAAGAGGAATTAACATAAACAACAGATTAACAAAAATCACTAAAATTTAAAAACATTTTGCAAGGAGATCCTTGTCTATAAAACTTTTACTGAAAGATCCAAAACTCATACATATCATGATTCACATTATACAACATTGCTTCATCTCATTTTAAGGACAACATATAATAGTTGCTCTATCAAAACACATACTGGAGCAACATAAAACCTCGAGGCATTCAAGCCAAAATCTCATATAATTCATGAAACTAGTACGAACCAACTCCAAGGACCTGAGAGTACAGAGACGACACATAGGACTTCTATCTACAAGACATGACAGACAGTACACTCAACCTGAGCTGTCACTGCTGCCCCTGTTGCTGTTGTTCTTTCTCTGCAGTACGGTCTCAATCCCCCTCGTGCACGTCCACCTAAAAAAATATGGATCCCACGGGGTGAGACAATTGTCCCAACGAGAGATATAACTCTCCGCCAACAATGTTATTATCACAGTTAAATAGTATTAAACTGAGCAGAGGATAAGCAGTTTAGAATATTCTCATCTTTTAAAGCATTGCAACTATCTATGATAGAGCAGTAAATCATCTATTCTCTTTATAAGGAATAGGAATAACATGTATATCATTTACCCATCATACTATATCAACATCTCAAGCTTATCCTATGATACTCATTATCATGGTATGTCATCCATGAATCGTTCTCATTTCTATCTGTTGGCCTCAGCCAATATGCTAACCAGATATTGAATTGTACCAGTCATGTGAGTATACATCATCATATTCTGTCCAGGCATTGGACTATGCCAATCCTGTGCAACCATTCCAGGCATTGGACTATGATGTGACATTATTCCAGGCATTGGGTTATTACCAATCATGTGCAATTATTCCAGGTATTGGGTTATGACCAATCATGTGTTATTATTCTAGGCATTGGGTTATGACCAATCCTATGTTATTATTCTAGGAATCGGGATTTAACCAGTCCTATGTTATTATAAGCTTCATGCCTCTGCCAGGTATTGGACTTTAACCAATCCTGATTACACCGCCAGGCAGTGGACTCTAACCACTCCTGATTATAGGCTTCATGCCTCTGCCAAGTATTGGACTTTAACCAATCCTTATTATAGGCTTCATGCCTCTGCCATGTATTAGACTTTAACCAATCCCGATTACACCGCCAGGTAGTGGACTCCAACCACTCCTGATTACAGGTTTCATGCCTATGCCAGGTATTGGACTTTAACCAATCCTAATTACACCGCCAGGCAGTGGACTCTAACCACTCCTGATTACATGCTTCATGCCTCTACCAGGTATTGGACTTTAACCAATCTTGATTACACTGCCAGGCAGTGGACTCTAACCACTCCTGATTACAGGCTTCATGCCTCTGCCAGGTATTGGTTCGTAACCAATCCTGATTACACCGCCAAGCAGTGGACTCTAACCACTCCTGATTACAGGCTTCATGCCTCTGTCAGGTATTGGTCTGTAACCAATCCTGATTACACCGCCAGGTAGTGGACTCTAACCACTCCTGATTACAGGCTTCATGCCTCTTCCTGGTATTGGAATTTAACCAATCCTGATTACACCGCCAGACAGTGGACTCTAACCACTCATGATTACAGGCTTTACGCCTCTGCCATGTATTGGACTTTAACTAATCTTGATTACACCGCCAGGCAGTGGACTCTAACCACTCCTGATTACACATTCGTTATGGGATATCAATCCCTTAAATTCATCATTTGTTTTCACATCCTTTTACTAGGCATTATACCCTGGGGCAAACCATCATATCAATTCACATTCTTTATATAATACAAGTATTCCTCATGTCTCATTTTAACATATTCAAAGCACCATAGCCCTTATTTTGGCTATGACCATAATGCATGTATGACCAAGATTTCATTATTATCTTTGTAACCATTTATTATTATTATTATGTTACAGGGTTCCCATTTACCTGGTTTATTTTAAACATTACCAATTCTTACATCAATCTTTAGATTAATATCTTGTCAACTCTCATTAGGCAACACCTAAACACATGACTCACAAGGCCCATTAAACATCTTGTCACCTCTCACTAGGCAACAACTATTCACAAGGCTCACAAAGCCATTAAACATCTTGTCACCTCTTACTAGGCAACAACTATTCACATGGCTCACAAGGCCCATTAAACATCTTGTCACCTCTCACTAGGAAACAACTATTAGGATTAGGGTTTCCCCTTATTTCCGGATAGGGTTTCAAGTTCATATTATTAATTCAAACCCTAATTCATTGCTCCACACATCTAGGAACATACATTGATAAGTATTCAATTATACTTATTTATTCTCATCATTTATAATTAAATGAATCATCAACACAAGGTATGAGTTCGTCTCTCATCCTTACCAGGGTATGATTACATCATACTTTATTAACTTGGCTTAACCCTTTCTAAAGGTATGTTAGCCCACACTTATCAAAGTGTATTAAACTTATTACATCTCAATGTAACAATTGACATAACACACTTCATGTGTTACTCATCCAAGTATATTGGATTTAAGGTGCATCAAGGTACATCAAACTTGAAATGTTGGATGTGATATCTATCATGTCTTGATGTATCACTTCCCTCATCACTTTTAACTTACTTAAGTTCATCAACTTATCTTGTATTAGGGTATTTCCCATCCTAATACTTTATGCACTAGCCCATCACATTCATTTTGTAGTGTATTGATCAGAAGTCATACATTTGAATTGTCCAACCATCATCAATTGATATGGACTCATCTCAGGTTGAGGCATTATTGAAATAAGGTTCTCCATTATAAACCACTCTAGGTGTTTTACCTATCAAGGTATTAGCCACACCATTACTTGGTGTTTCACTCATCACTCCTAAGAGTATCTTGCCCTCACCTCTACAAGGTGTCTCAGGTTAAAGGTGTGCATATGTTCACCATATCAGGTTATAGGTGTATAGGCACCACCGTATCGACTAGAAGTATATACACACCATTCATATCGGGATAGAGGGGTTTATATGTGTTACTCATGTTGGGCTAGACATCAACTAGGGTTGTGTATCGGGCTACCATATCATGCAATAGCACTTGCTATTCTTTACTCATATCGGGTTACCCAAGTTAGGGTTTCATGTCAACTTACAAGTATTCATTTAACCTTGTATCATGCATGGAGTCTATACTTGGCTCCCTATCATGCAAGAGGTGTATACTACACCTCCATATCGTGCAAAAATGTATTCATTCATATCCATATCATTCAAGTGAAGAAGGTGCATCATCATATCGGGTTAAAGGTGCTTACTTGTGTGCTTGCACCCGATATCACTTTTATAAGGTGATATCATCATCTTAAAGCTCTAGACCTTTGTTCTAACTATTATAGTTCATGTCAACAGGTATAGGAAACTACTAGAACTCATAATTTCATCAACTATTTCAGGAAATTTTGGAATTAAAAGTAGATCATTAAATACAACAATTTCGGTGATGAATAATAACATGGCTGAGTTCAAGTTATATAACCCGCCTTAAGAACCACTTAAAAGCTTCAAGCTCCAAAGCTCCATGTTCCTAAGGTTGAATATGACTTTATCAAAGGTCCAAGTCTCATTCACAACTCCTTCATATACAAGGAATCACCATGGATAAGCAATTGGTGAAGAAGAAAAGAAAGGTAGATCATAACCCTAATTCCATGCTTCAATTCAAGCTTGAAGACAACTATAGCTTACCTTAGGGTTAAGTTTTGAGTTCCTTAGCTCCTTGGGCGACACCCTACAACTCTTGGGCGATATGGACTTCCTCTTGGACGACACAACTTTGCTTGTGACCGATACCCCCTCACTTGTGGCCAAAATCACTTCAATTGGCCGATATCAACTTGCTATGGGCAATATCAACATGCTATGGCCGATATACTTGCTATGGCCGATACCCAAGGCCTATGCACGATACCATTGTGCTCTTTAACGACATGCCACCCCTCTTTCGTGATATGATACTCACTTTCACGATATGGCACTCACTTGGAGTCAAAACACTTCACTCTATGGCCGATATCACCCTATATGGTCGATATCACCTACTTGGGCGATATGGTCTTGCCATGGGCGATATCCCAAGGCCCATGCACGATACCACAGAATCACTTCACGATATGGGTGATCTATGCATGATACCTTAGGGTAGGAGGGTGGTAAGGGTCGCAAAATTGCACCAAGGGCTGAAACTAGGGGTATATATACTTGTTGTTCATGAAAGAAGGCAAAAATGAGGTGTCAACATTTTGAGCTAGTAGGTGCCACATGTCATGCATGGGTGACACGTGTACATGCATGCATCAACATTTATCTTGACATGCAAAAAGTTTGAGGATCATCTAGAGATGCAAATTCGTCCATTGCTTATCCATTTGGATAAGTCCTCTAGGTTTAATCATTATTTTATGTCAAGCCGATACACTTTTTCTACGGAAACTTGTTGGCCATCACACCTCACCTCCTTGAGGTGCTTTGCAAGATATGGACTTTTCCAAGAGTTCAAAAAATGATATGGGACACCTCCTTGGGCTCCATGGCCGATAGGCACTCATATATAAGCTTTTCAACTTGATACAACTCAAGTTAAGCTTCCAAATTCAACCTTTTTTCTTGGTCGTTTCATCATCAAGAGTATCATCATTCATAATTGATCCAAACATGGTGTCTCATTCATTATATCTCCTCTAAATGCTACATAGAGGAATTAGGGACATTCTAGAGGTGGTAATGTGCACATCAACCCCACATTTTGGGTAAATTACAATTTGTAGTAAAATCGGTGCTCAAGGTACCAACATGGTTCAAATTCAAACAAGTTCAAACTTGGAATTTAGGCTTTCCAAAAGCCACCACCTTGCATCATTCTCTCTATAATGATGCTACAACACATGAGGCATGTTCAACATGTGACATTTTGCATTATAGCCCCTCAATTTGGGTAAATTGCACTTTGGTCCAAAACAAAGGAAAATTGCTCAAACAACATTCAATCGGGACCAAAATTGAAACATAAGTGTGTCACATGATAACAAAGCACCTTAGAGAATTATATTAAATTTCTAAGCAACTTTATTAGCCAAAAAAATTAGGGTTACCTCATAATCTAGGTCAGGGTCGTTACACTCTTCCTCTCCCACTGACATGTTCCCTTGTCTGATGTTCTCTAGTTGTCTTATCTTCTCACTCAGAAAGGTAGGTGGGTAGTACTTAAGATGGAATTCATCAACGAAATCCTTCCAAGTCAATACCGTGTCCCTCCTTTTATCTTCCACTCCACGCCACCAGAGCTCTGCATCACCTTTAAGCAAATAAACTACGTGATTGATTTGTCTTTCCTCAGACCGCTCCATCAGACTAAACAGTTTCTCTAACTGTCTCAGCCATTCATCAGCCACTGTAGGCTCTGTAGTTCTAACGAACTTGGTACCTCCAAGCTTCTTAACCAGCTCATAGGATCTCATCAGATCTTTGCTACTCCAGGTAGAAGCTCACCTCTCCATCTTATACTTTTCTTGGTCTCAAGAAACATTCTGTACATTCTTGATGCCTCATCCACATCATCTCCACCACCTGGACCCATCACATGAGGATCAGGTCCAATGTGGCTCTCAGCTTGGTCCTCATTACCATGTCCTCTTCTTGCCATCTGCAATAGTATAACAAAACACTTTCTGTTAAAAAATTGTAGTTAGAAGGAAAACACCTAAGTCCTAATCCTATTGGTCTCTTATCGTCCCCTGACCTTGACTTAGAGTAACTACATACTCAACCTCACTCTGATACCAAAGTTGTTACACCCCGATCTCACAATTAGCACTAATCATGAGATTAGGGCATAAATTGAGGAATTAACGTAATACAAAGATCACCCCTAACTTTTTCTTTTCTTAATCACTTAAAATTAACCAAAAGGAAAATCTTATAGCTTGGGTAACACCGAATCATATTAAACTGTGGAAGCAACTTACCATTTATCTTACTAGGAAAATAAAATAGAATTTCACGATATATTACATTTTTCATGTGGAATATAAAGCACAACAGATAATTTAAAACTAAACTACATATTACATTACATTCTCTCTCTACCACACCACATGCCCAAGGACCGAGGGGAAACGATTAAGAAACCTCTATTCTAACTATGAACTACCTTCTAAGAGTCTGGGTGATAATTTCCTTCAGCTTCCTCGTATTGTCGCTGACCTGAAAAATATTTTAGTAGGTTGGTGAGCTACTGTCTCAATGAATAGAATTTCACCCAACCATCACAGATAACTCATTTATGTTTATTAAACTGAAATAAAATATAGGAATTACTACACTGAGTAGATCTAACAATTACAACTAAATGCCATAGGAAATGTAAATCTAATATTAAAAGAACAACTACTATGAAATTGTACGCGATTCTTTGTTAACCTTTCTTACTTATACGAAACTCTTTAAACCTATATGAACATATTTTAACTTATGCCCTGATCATATGCAGTGTACTCTACATATGAAGACTCGTAACAAACTACGATCTCACCGTACAAGACTTAGCTTAAAACCTCGGAAGCTAAGCCTAGAACTGAATCCAGGCTGCTTGACTCAAACTGTCACATCTGACTAAGGCGACTAAACAGTTGGCCTTTAACTAGACCTCTCCTTCTAGGATGAATACATAGGTGGAGGGTCTGAGACGCTCTGTGGGCCTCATCTTGGTACGCTATGTGGGTACCTTTGGGTTACCACCGGGATCTCCAGTTCATGTTGGGTAACCTATCTTCTCTTAGGAGACTTCCTCAAGGGTTTCGTCTCCCCGCACGCTTTGTGGATGCGATCTGATCCTCGTATACTGGTCGCTTCCAGGGAGGATCGTTTCCTCCCTACAGTGTAGACATCCATAGGGAATCTACGGTGTTCAGGGAACCTATGTCTATTATTTTATTATTCTTGGAAAGCTCTTTCTACATTGTACCTTTCTCTTACTTATACTTAACTCCGATATTTCTATGGTACCGTGTCTATTTAATTGAAGCTTATAATATGACATGTACATCATTCTACACTTGGAAAAGCAATATATTTAAAACATTGTAATTTACTGAGAAATCAACATACTGTAAATGCAGGCAGACTAAGGTTCTTAAATAAACTAAATACATGTCAACTTGGCACATATACACTGAAATCATGCAATTGAGCTTCTAATACACTAATAAAAGTTAATTACTTGATATATGAATAATCGTCATTAGCACCTATAAACTATTTGTACTTCCTTGGAAAATGTGCACCTCAACCCAAAACTTGAGTTGTGCATCACATAATTTAATTAAGAGTTAATTGCTTAACATGGCAGGATTTATTAATAATAACTGAAAATTTCTAATCATGTCCTCGGAATTCGTGCTAATTGTGTTAATACTAAACCATGCACATTAACTATAACTTGGAGCGTGCAATCAAGTTTCCATTGAACATCACAAGTCATCATCTTTTTCTTTGAAACACGCAACTAGTAAATTACTAGAATCGTACAACCTTGGTTTATACCCAAATCTTGGTCATGTGCTACTGTCTTTAACCTCTAAACTGAGCAGTTTAGGATTTGATCAATCATATAGTGTCAGTAATCCAAATCATACAAATTAGTTGACAAACTAAATCATACAAAACATAAAGAAGCGAAACATGCAATGAAAAGTCAGGCGATGCCAAGACTGCCCGACACCTGGGTAACCGATGTTACTCGTGAAAAACACAGGTCTAACAAAAAATTGACCGTTTCATGGAGTTAGTACTTCTTAGTGAGTGAAATTCTACTCACAGTGGTCCAAGATGACCAAATTCAATTGGAAACACGTCCAGAGTCATGTTTGCAGGCGTCAGCAGGTCATTTTCAACCTTGGAACTGCTCTGGAACAAACTTGTTTCACACACAGGTTGGAGAGGAGCTACTTGGTTGGATATCGATCTTTGTTGGAGCTACGGATTTATGTTTGGACCTCAAGGATGAAGCTTGATGATGTTGCTTGGTGCTTTGCTGCGTCCTAGAAGCCCTTGGTTGCTGCTTCACGTAGCTGCTACTGCTGCTTGGCCGCAACTACAGGGGGCACCACCCTAGGGCGCGATTGGGGTGAGGAAGGAGAAGGAAAGGTGGAGGAAGGAGATAGGAAGAAGGGCGCCGCTGAAACGGCCCTCTGAAGGCCCTAACCGATCACCATTGCTGCTGTGATGGTCGGCTGCCCCTACAGGTTGAGCTGTAAATGAGGACACCACTAGGGCGTGGTAGAAGAGGGGAAAAGGATGGAAGAAGAAGAGGTAGGAGGCGATGCCGAGCTGGATCGGAGCTAAGGGCTAAAAAATTGCCCAAAAATGCCCCTCGCCTCTCCCTCTGTTGCGGCCGATCAGGCTGGCTGATGCTCTATGCACCCACTTCAGGCGGTGCCTGGACCGATTGGGGGAAGGGGATAAGGGAAGGGGGGTTTATAACTTATGGGTAATTTGCATTATTGGTCCAAGATATTGAAAATGCCATAACTTTTGCCTTGAAGGTCCGATTCGATTGATTTCTTTTGCAAAATTTCAAGCACGAGATCCACTACAACCTCAAGGCATAAAAATACAACAACAAAACAATCTTAGATAGATTAATCATATTATACAATTAACTTAATGATTAACACTGCAATTAACATTAATTACATCAGATGAATCAATCTCGACTAATGATTCACAGCTTAGCTTATCTTGATTAACCATGATGTTTAACAAGGTACTTAACACTAATCAAGGTGCTTCACACTAATTGAGGTACTTACTGACTAACTTCAATGTGGGTTGTAACATAAAATGTCTCGTTTGGGTGCTTAGGGATAAGTATATAAAACTTTAAGATCAAGAAAAAGAAAAAAAATTGAAGTTTTAGTATCTTTCCAAGTGTCCATGGCCTTAGACTATTAAGATTATACAAGCGCACACACAAGCAGCTCCCTCACCATCCATATAGGCATGCTTATATCTCCTTTGTCGAATTTCCAATCCAATCAAATAATTCATTAGTTGATAGCTACTAAAGGTAGCTCATCCATGAAGGGGTAAATCCTAAAATACCCTTGAGGAAAACACCTTCAAAACATGGTTCAACTAGGATACACATAGATTAAAATACTCAATAATGATAATATAACATCTAAGGAACATAATATATATGACAAATTGCAAAAAACCCCTCAATTGGGTAAATTGTATAAAAGTCCAAAATGTGCATAAAATTGCATGACTTGAACAAACATTGTCCAAATTAGACCAAATTTTAAACTTAAGATTGTCTTATGATTTTAGAGCATATAACAAGGTTATATTAGGGTTATAAGAATTCAATTATGATAATTAAGCTTGTTCAACACTTTAAGCAAGGCTAGGGGTCTCACATTCAGTTTAAAGGATACTAGGTTTTCCTTTCTATTAATCACATTAAAACATGTATTTCATATACTTCTGGAATATAAAGCTTAATTATACTATGATTATATTTTGTTTGGATCCCTCTCTTTTTTCAAGTCAAATTCATATATAGTTTTGATGCATTCTGACCTACCAATCATTTTCTATGATTTATGCAAGTTAAAGATATTTGGGCCAATCCAGATTGGCCACATCGACAATTATGTGTATGTCAGCAAAGCCCATGTGGTCAGGCTCATCCAATGGCCTATAGCCACTTCAATTAGGAACTCTAGTGCATCAGGAGGGTTTAAAAAAATAACGAAAAGATGCCCGTGCCCCTAGGCTTTACGTACACACCCAGGGACTCCCCCGGTCATTTGACCCGGGGTCATCATCCTCCCTACGACGAGTCTCGACGCCCACTCAGACGCATCTACCACCATGGCAGATTGGGGTGGTCTAAGGTCTTGAGGACTGGGAGAAGGTCGGGCCGCCTCTACTGGCCCCCGACAGATAGGGTTGGCTACCCATATGGTCAGCATGGGGTTAGAGACAGGGCAAAAGGCTAAGTAGCATGTCTATGACAGAGATCAAGGGTCAGGAACCATACCTAGGTGTTCTATGTGCAAACCAGAGGTAAGGTAACCTTGCCACAACCTTCAACTTCCATCTCATCCCTTGGGATCCATGGAAGAACCCTGGTGCGTCCCTCCTTGTCGTGGTGTTGGATAGTCGGAGATCAAAGCTCCTAGTTTCTTTCAACGGGATGTGCGTCCAAGGGCGACCACTCCCTCACCTCCTGGAGGAGGTAGAAGGCCTCAGGGTGTCTCCTTCTACCTTCATCATGTAGGGTTGTTGAGCCCACATGCTCTTGCTGCATCACCCTCATGCCTCCATGATCTGCCAACCCTCTAGGAGCAATGCCTTCAGTTTATACGTAATGCAAGGCATATCGACAAGAAGGAAGGATGCCACTGTCTTATATAGCATTGGGATTGGGTTTGAGGAGTCTGGTTTCCACACCCCTCCTTGCATCCTAGCCACATAACTAGGAAAGGAAGGAAGGCAATTACTTCCTTCTCTACTTCCTTGAAAAGAAACCATCACCCTTCTATAAAACTCTTATCTTTTGATCTATTTAGGAACTCTTGAATACTAGATTATTCTCTTCCTTTTTATATTTAATACAATCCTTAAATCAAATATATAAACTCATTAATATCCTTTCCCATCTATACCTAGTAGTGTGGGATTTGTGGGATATCCTTCCCATACATAACATGTTATTTTTAGACATTATTTAGAACACTCCATTAACTCATGAATTATTCTTTTCCATCAAATTTGTATTGCAAGGACCAATTTGTAAACCCTAATTAACTATTATAGGTTTGTATTGATTTCCAGGCCCAAGGCCCATATTTGAGTCTTCCCATAGGGTCCATAAGGTTTAATACACCCCTAATTGCAAATTTAAGACTTTCATCACCATTGCACCTTATATTAGCTTCATATGAACACATGTGCTCTAAAGCACATTATTTCCTTAAATTGAACCTTTATTAAGAGTCCAGGGTTTGGAATCATCATCCAAGGTCTCTCAATTCACTTCATAATTATTTGTTCCCTAATTTCATTTAGGCTTAAAATCTACGAATTTCAAGGATGTAACAATATATATATAAAATACCTCACTAAATATCAAGTCTTAGATACTTTCTATAAGCACCACACTTGAAAAGTTTGATCGACTAAGCATAGGTTATGCCAAAGTGTACTGCACTATCTATCTTTTGGAAGTATAATGGTAGATATATGGATTTGTCAAAGCAGAGTGCATATTCTATCGTGTTTGATTTTAGGTCAGGCTTAACTAGGTGACCTTTATGATATTAAGTGCCTAGAAGCATACACATATAATATAACAAGCAGTTGTGCATACCATCTATCCAAGAGTTGCATTGGAGGGTGATCAACCAAAGCTGACTCATGATTTATTAAAATATGGATCTTGGCCTATTAGAAGATTGTGCGCTACAATCTTTACAAATTAATAGTGAGGGATATTCATTTGAAGAAAAATATTAAGAGTAATAATTAATTAAAGGTCTAACTAATATCATCAATATTTTTAAATAAAATCAAAAGTGTTTTGACAAATACAAAATTTTCTTTTGTATGAATAAATGACAAATAAAAACACCTTCTCATTGTGACAGTCCATGAGAAGGACAACATGAACCAGAACAACTTCCATGACAGTTTCAGGACTTTGGGAACCATTCTCACTCATGAGCATAAGCTCTATGTCATGGATACATCGATACTAGACGAACCTGCTCCCAAATCGCCTAGGGCTAAAGTAGATGCTTATTGGAAGCATGACAATGATGTTGCATACATCAAAAACCTTATGATATCTTCTCTGAACTGTGGGTTGCAAAAGTAGCATGAAAACATGGTCATTCTCAACATGGTAACACATATTATGAACATGTACCAGAATCATGCAAAGCAAAAAAAGGTATGATGTCTCCAAGGCTCTCCTTGAGTGTAGAATGTCATAGGGAAATCCAGTAGGGCCCCATGTACTCAATATAATTCAACATGTGGAAAACCTAGAGAGACTGAGATTTCCTTTAGGCCAAGCGTTGGCCACATATACGGTTTTGCAATCATTGATAAATCATAATAGATAGTTCATCAAGTGATATTACATAACCAACATGGCTTAACCGTTGTCTGAATTGCTTGGCATGTTGATAAATGTCAAAGCAAGAATGAAAAAGGACAAACCTAAATCTGTGACGGTGATCAGTGAAAGGGATTCTAAGGGTGATGGCAAAGCCAAGTTCTTAGGCTAACCAAAAGTCCAAGTCTTATGCATTCAAGATGAAGGGAATTATAAGTGTAAAAGGAATTTGTGCTTTTCACTTAAAGGAACTCATAAAAATGAAGTAATGGATAGAGATCTCTATTTTAGATATATATGTTATTGAAATAAATTTGTTTGCATCTTCATCTTGGGTACTGGATACTGGATTTGGATCTCACATATGCTCAAATATGTAGAATCTAAATAAAAGTAAATCCTTAAGTAAGGGTGAGGTGGGATTGTGTGTTGCTAATGGAGCAAGAGTTGTTGCCACTGTAGTTGGAACCTACAATTTGCTGGGCTTGTAATTGGCAACCGAGTTTGTGTTGAGTGGGTTTTATTTTGGGTCACTTCGGTCAACACTTTTTAGCTAGACCCTAAACTTCCAAAAGATACATTTTTGGATCAAAAAACTTGAACCTAACCCGACCAACAAATACTTGCGGGTCTATAGGGTCTGACCCGTAAATCCAAATATCAAGGGAACAAATTAAAAAAAATCTATGCTTCATCTGATCATTGATAATTACCAAATGTAATCAACACATTTCATTATAAATAAACCTACAATGTGATTGCGAAACACATATAAAGTCGATTATAGTTTGTTCAAGCATTTTAAATACAAATTAATAAAATAATTGGCATACTAAATCATACAAACCAATATGAAACAACATGGAATTGCCAAAATAAACTTCATACATGTTGGATTAGTAATTTAATAGGCCATTGAGTGTGTTAAACTTTAATATTTATATTTCCATTTGAACATATAATTGTGAATTTGGGGTCAATTGGGTCAATAAAAGTCCAAACCTGGACCTGACCCTAAAGTAATTTTAGGTTCTTAGGGTTCAGATCAATTTTGGGTTGGGTCAAAAAAAAACCTAAACTTAACCCGCTTAAAAATGTTGGATTCTAGTTGGGTCATTCAGGTTGGGTCTTGTTTTGCCAAACCTACTTGTAATAGAGTTAGAGAACTACTATTATGCACCTTACATCAATAGAAACATATTATATGTATCTTGTTTGGACAAGAGTGGATTCAAATTCCATATAAAGAATGGTCGATGTTCTATTTCTAAAGATGAGTTCTTTTAGGGCAGTGCCCTTATGTCTTATGGTCTTTGTTTGTTAGATCTTGAGACAAGCGTATATAATATAAATACCAAAAAGCTAAAACTTGATAAATCAAATAGAACCTACCTTTAAGATTGTCATCTAGGGAACATGAATGAGAAACATATTTCTAGACTCCATAAAGATGGTGACCTAGACTCTTTTGATGTGAGTCATGTTTATTGGGCAAGATAAGAAAAGCCCTTTCACTGGAAATAGTGAGAGAGCGAGTGATCAATTGGGACTCATACAAATTGATGTATGTGGACCTTTTATAACACCCGGTAGAGGTGGTTACCAATACTTAATCACATTTACTGACAACCTCAATAGATACAACTATGTGTATTTAATGAAATAGAAGTCAAAATCCATTGAAAAGTTCAAGGATTTTATGAATGAAGTACACAACCAACTTGGTAAAAGTATTAAAGCACTTCAACCTGATCAAGGTGGATAATACTTAAGCCAAGAATTTGAGGACCTTCTACTAGACCATGGTATTGCATCACAATGGACTCCACCTAGAACACGACAACATAATGTTGTGTTAGAATGAAGGAATTGTACCATATTGGATATGGTGCGATCAATGGTGAACTTTGCCAACCTTTTGATTTCCTTTTGGGGATATTCTTTAGAAACTAAAACATTCACACTAAACCATGTACCATCTAAATCAGTTGAAAAGACACAATATGAGATATGGAGTGGGAAGCATCCCAATATGTCTGTTATGAAGATTTGGGGATTTGAAGCTTATGTGACAAAAAAATTCCCTGAAAAGCTTGATCCCAAATCAGATAAATGTAATTTTGTTGGATATCCCAAGGAAACCAAAGGATATTACTTGTGTCTAGGGATGTTGTTTTCTTAGAAAAAGGAATTTATTTATTAAGGAATAAGTGGAAGAAAAGTAGAAATCGAAGAAGTCTGAGACCAACAAGAAAATATCAAACCTATAGAAGAAAATTTGGAACATGGAGAGTCACAAACCATTTTGGAATCTCAAGTTCCTCATGTAACACATGAACCTCATAGATCTAGTAGGACACACCTTTATCCTAAAATATTTGGATATATTTTGACTCAAGAAGGTGACAAATTGGTCATAGATGATGAGCCAACAACCTATTTATAAGTTATTGAGGGACTAGAGTTTGAGAAATGGCTTGAGACCATGAGATCTAATTGGAATCCATGTACGCCAAAAAGGTATGGACCTCGATGGATCCACCTGAAGGGGTAAAACCCATAGGGTGCAGATGGGTCTCTAAGAAGAAGATCAACATGGATGGTAATGTACAAACCTATAAAGGTTGACTGGTTGCAAAGGGTTTCAGATAAGTTCAAGGTGTTGACTATGATGGAACCTTTTCTCCAATTTTCATGGTTAAATCCATCGGGATCATGCTTTCGATTGCAACGTATTATGACTGTGAGATTCGGCAGATGGATTTTAAAACCGCTTTCTTTAATAGGAATCTTGTTGAGGATTTATACATGATACAGCCTGAAAGTTTTCTACTTCCAACACATGTCAATAAATTCTGTAAGCTATAAATGTCAATCTATGGATTGAACCAATCATCTCGAAGATGGAATCTTCAATTTGATTAGGCAGACAAAGAGTTTGTCTTTAGTCAAAATGAATATGAACCTTTTGTTTACAAGAAGGTTAGTAGGAGTATAATTGTGGGATTAAGAAAGCCATTCTCTCCCCCTCTCCCACACTTGTAGTGGAGGCTGAACACCTGAGAGGGTGATAAATTAAGGCTGAAATTGGGATTTGGACTCAGATCCCTTTGTTAGGGGACACTGTGCTTGACCACTTGAGCCACTTCTTGTAAAAAATGGGAGCATAATTGTATTCTTCATACTATATGTAGATGACATACTATTGATGTGAAATAACATCCCTACCCTACAAATGATAAATACTTGGTTGGTAGGTGCCTTCTTTATGAAGGAATTGGGTGAAGCATCCTACGTCTTAGGCATTAAGATCTATAGAAATAGATTTAGAAGGCTTCTTGTCCTAAGCTAGAGTACATACATTGACAAAGTGTTGAAAAAGTTTAGCATACATGACAAAAAGATAGGAAATTTGCCCATGTCTCATGGAATTAGTCTCTCTAAAGCCCAATGTCCTAGTTCTTATGAAGAACTATAACACACATGAGTAAGATTCCATATGCATTCACAATTGGATCTATCATGTATGCAATGTAATGCACTCATCCCGTTGTCTTGTATTCTTTGAGCATGACAAGTAGATATAAGTTAATTCTCGATGATGGTCATCGGACTACCATAAAGAACATTCTTAAGTACTCAACAAGGGCTAAGAATCATTTCCTTGTTTATGGTGGTGAGCAAGAGTTGGGTGTAAAGGGTTACATCGACGCAAGCTTCCAAATTGACAAATATGGTTATTGATCGCAATCCTGATTTGTGTTTTGACTTAACAATAGAGCGATGAGTTGGAAAACTTCCAAGCAAGTGGCAATTGTTGATTCTAAAATAGAAGCTGAGTACATTGCTACTCAAGCATAACAAAGGAAGACCAAGAAGTTCATCAGTGAACTTGGAGTGGTCCCAAGCATTAGCAATGCAGTAGAGTTGTACTATGACAACACTTGAGCTATTGCACAAGCTAGGGAACCTAGATCATATCAATGCTCCAAGCATATAACTTGGCATTTCCATTTCCTATGAGTGAGGAGATCTAAAGATTTGCAAAGTACTGAGTGAAAGCAATGTTGTTTACCCAATGCCAAAAGTACTTTCACATTAGAAATATGATGGTCATGTTAGATCACTTGAAATTAGATTCATGGGTGATTGACTCTAAGTGCAAGTGGGAGTCTGTTGGTATGTATTCCTAGAGAGCCACTCATATGATGATTGTAATGTGGCATCATGTACTTGATTTGATTAATAATAAAGGAAATTCTATCTATTATGTTTGTTCAATTGTAAAATGATTATTATATAACTGCTATATGTCTAAAGAATGATGTTACTCGATGACATATGTATGATAAGCGTATATAAATTCTTGTTATGTCCCTAGTTAGATATTGTTGTGGAAGCAAAATAGATGATAATAACACATCAGACTAGAATGTGTGTTGACTCATGACAGAGTCTCATTAGTCATGATATTGGATATCAAGTCAAACACATAGGTACTTAGATAATAGTGCTCCAAACAAACCCACCTTGAGAGTGATACATGGAGCCATTGAATGGTAGTCATAATCAACTCTAAAAGTGATAGTGGTGAGTGTGGTTCTTAAACCTCAATTCACTACACTAATCACATGTCATTTGATGAACTTTGACACCATTCAAAGTGACCTTGAAAAAGGGTTGCTATTAATATTGTAACATCCCTGACCTGGGTTATGCTTTAACCCTAGGTATTTTGATTAAGAAAGATGATTATATGCTTAATATTATCTTGTGAAAAGTAATTAGGGCTCAAGAGGAACTTATATTTCAATTTTAGTCCTTTTTGAATAATGTTGAAATAATGTTTTGCTTGATTTGGACTAAAATGCAAATTACCCAAGTTGAGGGGTTAAATTGCAAGTGCATGATAATATGTTCCTCATGTGTTGAAGCATCATGAGAATGAATATGATGCAGATGTATGGCTTGTGGTAGCCTGAGTACTAAGAAAGAGCTGATAAAGCAATGTTTGTGCATTAAAACCTAGTTTTGGTGTAATGTGCAATTTACCCAAAACCTAGGGTTCAATATGCAAATTACCACTTCAATAAGGTCTCTAATGTTTCTTGTCATCATGTATAGCAAAAAAAATTAAAGGGCGCCTCATTTGAATTAAGTTGGAGGAGAGAGAATCTTGATATTAAAATAATCAAGATTAATGCCTAATTGAAACCTTAATTCAATTTAGTGCAAAAATAAATATATTAATTAAAGGGGCTTCAACCAAAATTAAAATGGTTGGATTCAGATGTGTGTGGAAATCCTTGAGCTTTGCAAGGACCACAAAAATATCCAAGGGAGTGGATAACTCACTCACAACTTTATAAGAAAAAGAAATATCCACTCACATATGGATATTAGTATAATATGATTTGAGGTGCTTAATTTGCTTTTCTTTAAATCATGGATAATTGAGAAGAATATGAGGCAAAAAATATAGCCTCGGATCCAAGGAGTTGAGGGGGAAGAGGCGGCATCATTTTTGGGATTAAATGCATTTTTAAGGCATTTTCTCTCTCATTGATTTTCTTATAAAAGTACCCTTTACAAGCCAAACCAAGGGCTTTTTCGTTTCCATTTCTTTTCCCTTGCTTGGAAAACGACCAAGGAGCTTTGGAGGATCAGGAGGACTACCCCCAACCTGTTGGTAAGCTTCTTGACCTCCTTTCACCTTTAATCCATGGTGAAAATCGAAAATCAATGTATGAATTCTTCATATCTTGATCCCCTCTTCAATTCTAACCATTCCTTTTCACTCAAAGCTTGAGGACGACCCTTGTAATAGTTAAAGGAGTTGCATACACCATTGTTGACGTGAGCTTGAAGCTTTGGAGCTCAATTGGAGGTGGGTTTTATAACTTGAACCCTTGATTTTATTATTGCATTCAATTCCTTATCAATTGGTGATCCTTTCTACATTTCTAAAATTTATTTTGGATGATTGTTGCAAACACCATGGAAATCACAGAAAACTTCGTGGGTTTGGAGCTTGATGATGATGACATAATCATAAGAACACACATCCCAAAATATCTAAAGCAAACAGTTTCAATGGTTTGTTCCAAACGGTTTCACCAAACCGTTTGGAGACCAAACAGTTTCCAAACTGTTTGGAGTTTGGAACTCCAAACCGTTTAGAAGAGTTGACCATTTGGATGGGTTGACCATTTGAGTTCTGAACCCTAGTATGTGTTGGATGATGATCCAATGGCTCCAATTGATTAGTTCAACATATGGACAATCTTTCAAATAGAAACCCTAATCGACTAAGTGCTGATTTTGCAATTGATTGAGTTGAGGTTTTGGGTTGATTGACCCAAACAGTTTCAAAACCATTTGGAGGTCTAGGGTTGAGTATGGTTGGGTATTTGAAGATCCAAAGGTATCAAAATGAAATGCAATCAATTACCGATTTGATAATCAATCCAATGATCCAAAACCCTAATTGGATGTCATGGATTTTGATGATGAAATGGGCAAATGGTCTCAAGACCATTTGTAGATCACCCAAACGGTCTCAAGACCGTTTGAGGTTAGGTCATATCATATAATGATGATGGTTCATTGATTTCAATTGAATTGGTTCCACAATGCCAACCATTGATGGTTCCTCAGTTTCAAAACCCTAAGTGATGGTTTCTTGATTATCAACCCTAGTTCAATTGGGTTCAAAACCCTAAATTGAAGGTCTAATTGAATGGTGATTCAGTGGTTCAATTGATGAATACTTTAGTGGTTCAATTGCTAATTGGTTCATGGATTGAAACCTTGAATCGATTAAGTGTTGAAGTACCTTTTTGGTCCATGCGGTTTTGAGAAGGTTTGGACCAAACGGTCTCAAGACCGTTTGGGTCCAAACGGTCTCAAGACCGTTCGAGTCCAAATGGTCTCAAGACCGTTTGGGACCAAACGATCTCAAACCGTTTGGAGACTCAAGTTCATGTAGTTTCAAGATGTGTTGTCTAAACAGTTTCAAGAACCAACTTTGCTAAATGGTTTCAAACCGTTTGAACTTAGTGACCAAGACTATTTGAGGTCTAAGTGACCAAGACCTTTTGAGGTCCAAATTGGTTAAACCATTTGGACACCTTATATGATCAAAGGTCAATTAGCTTTTTGGTTCTTAATGATGTAGACCAACGATGACTATGAAGGTTAACCCTGACTATGTGTACTTAAGTGAAGAGTTAACCATAGATCAATCTTGGAGTAATTAACATCCTAGAGAGGATGAGAGGGAGAGTGAATGGGAGAAATGATTGCTTAATTAATAAGCCCAAATTCTCTCATTATGAATAAATGTGTAATCAGGGTTTGATCCATAATATGAAATCATGAAATCCTCATTGAAAAGATTGATGTACCTTGACCCTAATTTAGGGCAAGGTTATGTGAAACCCTAATCTAGGGCTAAGCTCAGTGAAATCATAATCCAGGGTGATGATGTAACCCTAACCTAGTGTAACAATGAAGGAAACCCTAATTTAATGGGAATTGTACATCCTAACCCTAATTTGGGTATGAGGTAAGAGAAACTTTACTTGGATGTGAATGGAAAACCTTAATCCCTAAAATGGGGTAAGGTGCATGAAACCCAAATATAGGGTAGTGCTACTAATTCTATGTGAAGACCTATCACTGGGTGATGTGTTGTGAAATCCTAATTTCACATAATACTAGGTGAAACCCTGATATAGAAGGATGATTATGTAAAACTCTATTGAAGAGCAATACTATGTGAAATCTATAAATGTATGGAATATGCTATGTGAATCCTCAAATTATAAATATGGAGAATACTATTCCTAATAATGGAATAGTGAGTAATGTTTTGAAAAATGTAACACCTAGAAAGGTTGATGATGGATATCCTTATATTAATAGTTCTAACTCAAGGATGAGTCCATAGTAATGGCAATGGTTGTATAATCTAAGTGAGTGATTAATGACCAATACATTGCATGATAAATGTGGAGAACTGGTGCATAAAGTATTAGTATGGGGAATACCCTAATACAAGCTAAGTGGATGAACTCAAGTAAGATAAAGGTGTTGAGGGAAGTGATACATCAAGATATGATAGATATCACATCCAACACCCCAATACTGGTATACCTTGATGTGTTATAAGTCCAATATAATTGGATGAATGACACGTGAGATGTGTCATGTCAATGGTTACATTGAGATGTAATGCACCCTGTTGAATGTAGGCTAACATGCCTTATGAAAAGGTTAATCCAAACCTATAAACTATGATGTAATCATATTCTGGCAAAGATGAGAGAGAAACTCTTATTGTGTGTTAATAATTCATTTAATGACGAATGATGAGAATAAATAAGTATGATTGAATATTTATGTTATCCATATTGATTCCTTGCTATGTGAATCCTAATACAAGGTAATGTTATGTGAAACCCTAATACAAGTTAATGCTATGTGAAACCCTAATACAAGTTAATGCTATGTGAACCCTAATACAGGGTAATGCTATGTGAAACCCTAATACAAGTTAATGCTATGTGAACCCTAATACAGGGTAATGCTATGTGAACCCTAATATAGGGTAATGCTATGTGAAACCCTAATACAAGTTAATGCTATGTGAACCCTAATACAAGGTAATGCTATGCGAAGCCCTAATACAAGTTAATGCTATGTGAACCCTAATACAGGGTAATGCTATGTGAACCCTAATACATGGTAATGCTATGTGAAACCCTAATACAAGTTAATGCTATGTGAAACCCTAATTTAGGGTAATGCTATGTGAAACCCTAATACAGGGTGATGCTATGTGAAGTTCTAACACAGAGTAATCCTATGAGAAGCTCAAATACAGACTAATGGGTTATGAATGTAATAAGATAACCCTTGTATTGCATGGTACTGATATGTAATTGTATCATGATTACTAATCATGCAGATATGTTGAGAAGATGAGCATAGCCAGGTATGGGCTATGATGTTCTGTATATTGCAAATGTTCTATAGGCCTTATAAGCTGTAATATGCCTTGTTGCTTAGTGAGAGGTAACCTATAATTAATGAGTCATGTAAGTCACATGATGTGCTAATTATCTTAGATTGTTTATGAGCTTCATAAGCTGTAATATGCCTTGTTGCCTATTAAGGGGTAATAAGAGGTGATATGAGCTTTGTGAACTATGTGCAATACCTTGAGTAGCAAGAATTATAATGTCCTTGGTCAGATGACCTGAAGGTATGAAGTTACCTAATAAGTGGTAACAAGTGTTCTAGGATGAGATAAGGGTTCAAATACCCAGATTCTATAATCACGATGATGAACTTGTTAAGAAGTGGAATTGTACTTGATGAGTTGAGGGATTAAGTCCTAATACTTTGTGAAAAGAGTGTGGCTACAGGCCATGACTCTACTATGACAAATGACAATGCCAGGCATTATATATATGATAAAAGTCTGAAGAGAGTTAATGGTGTGGTAATGATTCTATAGTGAATAAATGTTATACATGTTCTTCATATTCCTTAATGGATAAGTGACATGTTTCTCTATCAAGTCATAGCTGCAATGCTTTTGATAAAGATAATGTTCTAATCTGTTAGACATTGAATTAACTACTGTCAAACAAATATGATTCCTCTGTTCATATTTATCTTCCTTAGCTGCAATAATAATGTTTCTGGCGGAGAGTTATATCTCTCGCTGGGGCAATTTACAATTATCTCACCCCCGTGGGAACCACATTTTTAGGTGGACGTGGACGAGGAGGCAGGAACCCTTCATTAGGTGAAGGACATCAACAACAGCGGAAGAGACAGCAGTGAAGTCTCAGGTGGAGACACTGGATGTTATGCCATGTTTAGATGTGTATAGAAGTCCTATGTGTCGTCTCTGTACTCTCAGGTCCTCGGAGTAGTAGTTAATGCTTTCGAGATTTTGGCTCAGTGCCTTGAGATTTTCACACTGCCTGTGTTTAGTTTTCTAGAGCAGTTGATGCTTGTAATTCTCAGAAAGAGAGGATACAAAACATGTACCTTTAAACTAGAATGTAAATGTGTTACTTTGGTTCTATGTGAGAAAGTTTTCCTTTGATGGATCCCTCAGTAAAAAAGTTTTAATTTTTAGTGATTTTTGGTAATCCGCTGCTTAGTGAACGCTTCTGCATTAGTTAATTATGTTTTCATGAGTTGTATGCCACAAATATAGTACTCGGGTGTGTTGTGACACATGAGGATTGACTGTAAGTGATGTAGATGGGAATTGTCCCTCCTACCGGAGTTGATATCATGGCCATCTGATAAGCGAGATTGAGAAACACAAAGCCATGCTCATGTGAGCTAGTATGCGATATTGAAATCACGTGCATATACCGTCTACTCTAGTTCAAGTAACATAGATTGAGTTTTAAGAGGATGATAAGTTCCACTCCTCACATTCAATCCAGAAATTTGAGACAATGGAACTATATGTTTATGCTAACACTAATCACATATGCAGGTTGAAATTATTCTCCAATTTTCCAATTACTTGGGTAGTAAGGATGTGTTTCTAAATACTTCTCATTGCTTGTGATGTCATAATATGGTTATGGACATTCATTGCTAATGTAATTTGGGACCTATAGGGTCACATGCATAGGATGCACTTGGAAGAGGAGTTTAATCATGGAAAATATTCAATTTAGTTACCAAAGTGTTTAGGTAATGATAACATCAATTTTTATGCATATTTCATGACCATCATAATATAGAATCATCCAATTAAGTATTTGGGGATAACAAATTCCTTCATTTTACACTTAAAAACTCAAATACTTAGTTCTGACTAAGTTTTATGGCAAATTTCATAAATTTAACTTAAAATTCATGAAGATAAATGGCCTACCCATTGACATCCAAGATTGATCATCATTTATGATGAAGGTGTCGAACTCAATATAGAGCCACAGCCCATCGACCCATCAAGTTGACAATTGAGCCTTGATCAAGAAACTGATGGATCAATACATCGAGCTAACATAAGGCTGGTTAAGGCTCATGTAATGCTACCAAAAAACTCATAAGGCCAATCAAGGCTAACATAAGGCCAGATAAGGCTCGCATAATGCTCCAAAGGCCAGCTAAGGCTCACATAATGCTCCCATAGAGCTCATAAGGCCAATTAAGGCCCACATAACATGACATGATTCCTTATACTTTAACATGATTTTCATGATTTCATAATTCATAAGTATAGAAGTAAGACATGATGTTCAATTTGAACACATAATCATAAAATAGTCGAGAACATTGTTTAGTAGCATGTACATGATTTTTTTGTATCCATGTCAAATTATCTACCCTTTTTATACATGCTTGGTCTTATTATGTAACTAATTTAGGTTTAGGTGACTATATGTATTAAACTTTAATGCCAACTCTTATATTCATTGTTGCCTTTGGATACATGCCAGCCGGTCATATATTTAGAGGTGACATGTCTTATCACACTTATATTAACACATCTCTAGTGCACATGTCACACACCACATGCATTCAAAAGGGTGAGACAAGTATGATATTATGCACATAACATTCTCTCTACAGAGCCCCATGAGCCTGTGTCCCATACCACAAGCACATGGGAAGAAGAGATAGCATGCTATGTACAATTCTAGAGTTAACACAAAAATCCAAAACATCTTGGCACATAACCCTAACCCTTACTTAACTTATGTCTTATAACTATACCCTTACTTTGGTTTCCCATATATACCTAGGGCTTAGAACATCTGAATTATTTAGCTTAGTGGCCATCTACTCATTGCTCCAATACCATATTGTAAGGCCCATCCAAGCACATATATACGTTAGAGGAAGCAAACCCTATGTTTTCCATAACATGGGTCACTTGGATTGGAGGAACATTACAAAACATGATATTCATAGCAAAATATAAATGAAACACCATGCATTAAATTGAACTTGATTCATACATTGTTTATAGTTGAGTTCTTGAATTGAAACTAACTAACCAAACATGATTGAACATTATTTATACATGAACTTATCTATAAACATTAGGATCTTCTATTGTAGATGGCACCCCACCAGGTTTGTCTTTTGGAAATCTTGATCTATTCCTTAAGTTGACATTCATATGGCTCTTTCCTGGAAATTTCTTTGTACCCACAGGCCAGCCATGCATGCAATAAAAACCACGTTAGAGTAAGTGGCATTGTGTATTATTCTAACAATAGAATAACTTGGCAATAAGGAAAAGCATGAAACTAATTGAATAGTAGACTTAGATTCTGAAAAACACTAGAGGGGAGGTGAATAGGGTTTATGATATTTTTAAAATTAATTCAACAAACAACCACAAAAATATTGGAGAAGGAGACAAGGAGTTTAGAGTGGTTCCACCCTTAGCAAATACTAAGGGAGTCAGTCCACTACCCAATTGTATTCAATTGGGATTTTGAAAGAAATTGTATTTTATTACCTCGCAAGGATGTTACATAAGATACAACTACCTTCACAACCCTTTGGACAACCTTCACCCCGAAGTCATCTCACCAACCTTGAAGCAGCCTTTAATTGAAAGAACTTCAAGCCCCCCTTGAAGTAGCCTTCCTCCTTGATGTAGCTTCCCATTGAGACCTTCTAGAAGTAGTCCAAAGTCACGCCGAGCTACCTTCACCACCGAAGAAGCTCCTTCAACCTCCTTTCCTCAGCCTCCAACCTAGGAGTAGCAAAGGAGAACAAAATACAATAAAAGGAACAAGACCGGAAGAAAGAAACAATGTTACCAATTTAGTACAACGCTTTGATCCTATATCAAGCGTTTGATCTCCTAACCAAAGTGGATGGACGTGAATGCATAGTGGGTAGGAGATATCAGCCTATAGGACACGAATTCACAACTTGTGGAAATGTTTTGCAAGTGAAAGTTTTGCTAATGGCTTGCTACAATGTGATCTCAAGTGAATTGTATATTCAAGTTGTATCTTGAGGTGTCCTATGTTTCTCCTATTTATAGGAGTGGTTTGCTAATGCTTGGGGACATTCTAGACACCTTCTAGGGTGTTCTTAGTGCTCAATTAGCCATTAGTTATCCACTAATTGCGTTTGTAATGGCTAGTTGATTAGTTCTGAAAAGTGCAGATAGAACTATTCTCGGTCGAGAAGTTTATCGACCGAGAGTCTCTCGGTCAAGGAATTTGTCGACCGAGGATAAGTCTGGAGTAAGTGTATTGCAACGTTCAACTCAACTCCCAACTAATTTTTCTAACTCAGTCTAACAGCTAGGAGGGTCTATTCTCGGTCAAGAATTTTGTCGACCGAGAGTGTCTCGGTCGAAGTTTTTGTTGACTGAGAATATCCCTGATTCAATGTATTCATTTACTGAGTGTGTGTATCAATGTGCAATTGTGATGCTAACTTAGGAGATGACCTATCTAAGTGTTGTGTGTGGATATGGAAGATCTAAATGCTTGATTTACATGATATCTAAGTACTTGTACATTATATATTTGTACACGTTTTTACATTTGATTACAATCATGAAAATAAAGCAATTTTAGCAAATTGCTATTCCAAGTCTTTGCTATCCACCACCTTATATGCTTGTCCCTGAAACACTCAAATAGTAAGTTAAAACCACAAGAAAGAAATGTTTGTCATCATCAAAACAAAGGGATTATAATAATGTCCAATTTAGCCAACAATCTCCCCCTTTTTGAAGATGACAAACATTTCCAAAATATAAATCAAGGAAATATAAATCATATGAGTTCCATACCTGAAGTTTATCTTTTGCAACCATTATCTTGTTTGTGAATTGTGTGCAAGTGTGTGCTGACCAAGAGATTATGAAACTCATTTTAATTCATGTTATTGATTTTATATTATTTCTCCCCCTTTGTCATTTCAAAAAGATAACCAAGATAATCATGACTTTTATTACTCCCCCTTAATTTGATGCTCAATTTTTAAAACAAGGGTAATCAACACAATTGAATGTAAACCACTTATTTTTTTAATGTCAAATTTAGCCACAATTTATTTCTCAATAATTTGAAAAGGATGTTAAGCCTTGAAATGATATGAGATCCTTTTAGATTCATGGCATATGTATATTGATTTCTCATCCAATTTACAAGGGATGTTAAGCCCTAAAAATGACATGAGAATCCTTTAAGCTCATGAATATATTAATAGTTTCTCAATCATTTACAAGGGATGTTAAGCCCTGAAATGATATGAGATTCTTTTAAGCTTATAGTAGAATCAATGAATGTATCTCTAACCAAATACATGAGATTTTAAGCCCTAATTTGTTTAGAGAATTCCATTTAGGACAAGATATACATTATATTCATAAATATTGTAGGCTCCTTTTTTTTATAACTAAGATTACTTTAAAGATACTAAGGTCATAACTAGTTTCAAATTTTCTTTATGATGTTTACAAATTTTTTGTGAACTCCATCTCAATCTAATAGTCAAGATAGTTTTTGTGAGCTCCCACTTAATCTTATAATCAAGATAATTTAAGGATTCTTTTTTTTTTTGGTCGGTCAAAAAGCGTGTTACTAGGAAACCAAAACTTTGGGTACAAAAGTGCCCCTAAGGGAAAACCTGACCCCTAAATCTCCACACAGGGAGATTAAAGAGGATCGAAAAACATAGAAAACACCAGACTAACAGGAAAACATAACCATGATAAGCCTCCATCTAACTAGACTGAAACTACAAAATAATAAGCAAATCCATACAAACATTACAATAAACCCCACCCACAAAGATGTAAGGATGATTCTCCTCACTACATATAGAAACAACATAGAGAGATAGATCCAGTATCTTGCTTAACACATCCCAGCAGTTGGAAGCACCAAAAGATGAACATAAAGGAAAACAAGAGCTGCCACCCCCTGTCTCCTTTCCAGGATCAATCTAAAATCAGCAACCCTTATTCAAAACTCCTAAGAGATCAAGATGACCACTGAGATACAGGAGAGAAAGCAGCAGAATCCATCCACAAGCTGACCATCAATAAATATCCTTGAGCTGGGCACTACCTTTCCTCCACTGGTGTTTGATTCATTCCCTGAAGATGTGAATTCTAGGTAGATGTCCAACCCCTCTTCATCAATCAACAACCATCAAATAACAGACCCTGCACATCTCTGCAATACCAAGGAGTCTTGATTCGAAAGACCAAAAGAGTCCAGGATTGACTGCAACAAAGTATCGAACACCATGAAGGTGTTACAACACACAACGCCAGAAGGCCCAAAAAGAGCAGAAAATGATCTGCCCCTCCCCTTTGAATCCAACCCCAACCGAGAATCCTGTGATCCACAGAAGTGCCTCATCAAACACCTAGCGGGCATTCGAATTCGTAGCTACAGAAGAGCCACGCTAGATCCAGAAAAGGATGTGGGAAGGCAGTAGATCGCCTACAGAAGAAAGCAAGACAAGAGAAGGCCACCAGAGGGGGGGGGAACCCATACGCCAGAGGGAAACCTTCAGTGCTATGAAATCATGTATGACGACCACGAATCTCAACCTTCGTTGGGGACTGGAACACACCGTCGATATGGTCAGCGACGGATCCCACCGCCGCCGAAAGTACCAGGCAAAAGATAGGGCGGGGTTGGGAACCTGGCGCCGTTGCCGGGGACACGGAAATTGTCGATACTACGAGTGCTGCAAGCGGCCATTCTAGGCCACATTTTTATTTTATTATTTTATTCTCATTTTTAAAATTCATAGTTTATCATTCATATTTAGAAATCGTCTACCAAAGGTACTGAACTAAGATTTTCCTCTTACAGGTGCTGGTGCATGGTGAAGACGCGTAGCACCGACTACACGCAGCAATCACCAGAGATTCCACTGCTGGGACCAGAAGACGAGCAGAACTCTATTCAAGACCAACCAGACGAAATAGATTCTGATTTAGAACCAGAAGCCATGGAAGAAGAGCAAATGATATGGGAGAAGATAAAGGCTTCTTCCTCATCCGCTTCAAAGGGACCAATAAAGAAGCAGTCGGTCAACATTCCGACTTACAAGATTGATCCTGCATTAATAAATCTGGTCAAATCAAATGCATTTCATGGGCTAAAAAATGAAGACCCGGTGACTCACATTAGCCAGTTTGTGGAGAACTGCGACATGATCAAGATAGACATGTTTCCGCAGGAGACACTATACCTGAAGCTGTTTCTGAGCTCTCTAGCGGGAAATGCACGAGAATGGTTGCATAATCTTGACAATGAGTATGTGGAATCATGGAACCACATGGTGGAAGTGTTCTTTGAAAGATTCTTTCCGCCTGAGAAGACAAATGATATGATCAGGAAAATCCATAATTTTAGTCAGAAGGCAGGAGAGACTTACTCTGAGACCTGGGAACGGTTCCAGATCATGCTAAGGAGGTGCCCACATCATGGACTTGACAAGGAGACGTAGGTCAAAATCTTTTATTTTTCTCTTTCCGAGCATGATAGAAGTAACCTAGATTCTGCAGGTTCAGGGTTCTTCTTAAACAACACATACACGAGGTGTTGGGAATTTTTGAAGAACATGTCTAAGAAGCAATCCTGGGGTGATAGAGACACCATAGAGCATGTTCGGGCTGCAGGGGAGTCAAAGGCCATCAAATAGCTGAATGAGAAGATGGACCTTCTAGCAAAGAAACTGCTTACAAAAGAAGACGCAGAATCAGATGATGAGGCTCAAGTAAAGTTCATGCGCCAGTAGCAGGGGTACAGAAACAACGATTATTCATGGAGGAAAGACAAGAAATTTTTCTGGAAGGACCCAAATAATTTCTTGGAGGACCCCAATGCAAAACCTCAACCGGTGGTGGAAGATAAGAGCACTGAGTTACTCAACTAAGTGATCAAGCAAAATCAAGAACTAATGAACACTTTTGGCCAGCAGATCAAGAAACAAGGTGAATTCATGAACCAATTTGGGCAGATCCTACAAAGTCACGGGGCTCAGATGAGGACAATAGAGACGTCTTTGGTACAGATGGTAGTAGAAATAGCAAATCTAAAGAAGCCAGCACAGCAAGGATTTTCGTGTAATACAAATATTCCAGGAGGAAACCAGCAGACAAAGGCAATCTTGCTACGGAGAGGTAAGAAGATTTTAAACCCCAGGGCAAATGAACCAAGCAAACCCCAGTCAGAAATCATAGGTGAGGCCACAGAGGATGTTTTGATTCCAACCACATAGTCGGTTGATGATATAGCAGAGGATGTCACAGCAGAACCAGTTATTGCTGAGGAGGAGACACCGAAGAGGACGCCATATGTGCCGCCGCATCAAAGGGCATAGGATGTCTCGGCCCCGTATCCAAATAGCATGAAAGCAAAGAAAGTGGATGCCCAGTTCAAGAAGTTTCTGGACAGCTTTAGAAAACTTTCTATCAACATTCCACTATTAGAGGCAATAGAGCAAATTCCCTCCTACGGGAAGTTTCTGAAAGACATCATTACAAAGAAGAGGAAGATCCCTGACACTGAGGTTGTGGTTCTCAAGTTGCAGGTGAGTGCTTTCATTATGGGCACATTGCCACCTAAAAGGCAGGATCCGGGCTGCTTCAATATTTCATGCTATATTGGGAAAGTGAAATTTGGCGAAGCACTATGTGATTCAGGGGCAAGTATAAACTTGATGCCTCTCTCTACGTTCAAGAAATTGGGATTAAAAGAATCAAGGCCGAGCAATATGACAATACAGTTGGCAGATAATTCAGTGGTGAAGCCGTATGGTATTTGCGAAGATGTGTTGGTGAAAGTTGATCGGTTTGTATTTCCAGCAGACTTTATTGTAATGGAAATGAAAGATGAACATGGTAATGAGTTACTCCTTGGACGACCCTTCCAAGCTACAACTGACATGATACTTGAGATGGGGAGAGGTCGTTTGACCTTGGGTATTACTGATGATCGATTTGAGATGGTCATGCCCTCCAGCACAACACAATCAAAAGCTAAGGAGCAATGCCGCATGGTGAAACACTTTGATCAGAATATTTCTATTTGTCTAGGGAAGCCATTTCTATATATGGATCATGTAATGACTAGAGTAGAAAAAGGGACACTGGCTGTAGACATCATGGAGCAGACCAAGGTTGTGTCTCTTAGCAAGGCTGTAGGTTTTCCCAATGATGAAGAGGAGGACATTCTTCCTTCTACTGAAGATGATGCCATAGTAAGTTCTGTCTTTAATGCATATCCAGAACTGCCTCTTGAAGCCTGCCTGGTTAACATAACACATGATTGGATGAGAAGCAAGTCACTACAAGAGTGTATCAAGATGCTTCAGGTGCTGCCGTGTTTCTACGCTAGGTACTATGAAGACCTTGGAGAACTCCCACCACCGCTTCAGTCATCTTTAATCAGCCCGCCAGATTTGGAATTGAAGCCATTGCCACCACACTTGAAATATGCATTTCTAGCTGAGGGTGAGAAGCTGCCAGTGATTATTTCGGCATATCTGAGTGCCGAGGAGGAAGATCAATTGCTGATTGTGTTGAAGAACCACCGAGGTGCATTCGGGTGGTCGGTCGCAGACATCAAGGGGATCTCCCCTACATTGTGCCAGCACAAGATCCGTCTCGAGGAGGGAGCCAAACATGGTGGAAGTGTTCTTTGAAAAAAAACTTGACATGATTTTACCGTGCGTATAACGTAAGTGTACGCGTCAGAGTAATATAGGCCTTTGTGAGGCCCGAGTCGAACACAGGGACACTGAACTATCGGTAGACTACTTACTAACTACTCGCAATCAGCTAGGCTAATTAAAAGGTTCTGAGAGTTGTTTTAAAAATAAAAGAAAATAAAAGAAAACAAGGCAATCAATTAAAGGTTTAGTTTAATCAATTCAAGTGGAGATCTTTAGGATTGCGGTTTCACCGTGGGTTTTCATTGTATGAATTTCCATATAATAATTCAGGTTCATCTCTCAATCCGGGTAGTGGCTTGTAGTCAGAATTGCCCACTGTCGTGGTACAATTCACTACCTAAGTCTAGGTCGGTTCCACCATCGTAGTAACCTATACCCTAAACTAGGTGACTTTAGAATTGACCTCTGGGTTTCCACCATTAACCGTACATCACCTTGTTCAAGGGATTTGTTAATTAATGTGAATTTTGTCTCTTTTCAACCGTTAATTCTTCTTTCAAAGCAATTAAAGGCATTAGATTATCATTATGGTGATCAAGCATAACAATATAATTGAGAAAACGAAATCATACTATGGATTTAAGAGGTAAATTATGAATTACTATGATAAAAATGTCATACAATGCTTCCCCGGGCTACTCCCGGTCCTAAATATAAAGGGGATTATCCCCGCATGTTCATCTTAGAGCAAAACATGGTTGAGAAAAGGGAAAACATGGAGAAAAATGTGAATAAGTAATGAAACCCCTGAACGGAGAAGATCCAAGCATTCCTTGGCGTAGAATACACGATCTATAGCCTTTCGGCAGTGGAAACATCTTCTTCAGCTTTTGGAACGGCTGGGGCATGCTTCTAGGCTCCGTTCTTCTCTCCACACCTTCTCGGGACGCGTGCAGTGGCTAATGACGTGATACCATGCTCTGGTCTGCCGTCATTAGGTATAATCACCAAGTCAGGTTGCAAAAATATCACAGCCGTCGGATTTAGATCGATCTGAAACAAACTTGCATCTGACGGTGTCGATACCATTGACGCGGGTTGATGGTATCGACCCTGCACGATATCGACAAGTCTTCTTTTCTTCTCTTCATTGCGCCTGATGCTGACTCGATACCATCGACGAGGGTCGATGGTATCGACACCCTTAGGCGTCAGTTTTATCCCTTTTCCGTCACTGAAACTCCACGTGTCGATAGTATCGACATTTGGGTCGATAGTATCGACAGACTGGTCACCAACAACCTGATGAAATGTCGCTACCATCGACTCCAAAGTCGATGGTATCGACTCTGTGCTGCTCCTTACGGCTAGCAACCTATGGTTGTGTCGATGGTATCGACAGCCGTCGATGGTATCGACAACTGCAGATATGCATTTTTCCTGAAATTGCAACACAAAACCACATAAGCCAAAATAAAACATATTATTGTAATCATTTATGCTCAAAACAATAAAATAAGAGAGAATTAATGCTGAGAAGGATCATAGACTAAAGTAAGTGAATTATGCAATATTAACCACCAAAATGACCAATAAACGCATAAAACGCGAGTGAAACAAGTCTATAAATGCAACTCAAAATCATTGCATCAAACTCCCCTAAGGTTGAACATTGCTCGTCCTCGAGAAACAAAACTTTAGAATAAAATTGTGAGAGTCAACTAAAGAACAGATTGTCACAACAAACATCACCACATGATCCCCGCCGGACATTCACATTATGACCCTCACTAACCACGAAATGATAATGACCCTAAAGGAGACAGTAATCATCCATAAAAGATATCTACCTCAAAATTGATGAACACTATCACATAAGGTAGTTAACATAATAAAATTCTCCGGTCCAAACTTGGTGCATCTTGTGATCTTCTATTCTACGTTGCTCGCCCTAACTACCATCTACATGGAAGCAGTTCTCCTGGTATTAACGAGTGAGGAGAAAATCACGGTGGCCTACCAATTCGAGCAAAAGGTGGATGGAATGGGTGTCTCATGGAAGAAATGGAAGCATTATACGGTTTTAACATGCACAAAACAATAATGCCCTAAATGATGCATATACAAGTAAAAATGCCCTAATGCCTACATTTGGGTGGAATGATGCATGCACTAACATCCCGTCTCAAGGTGAGATGGAATATCTAGGAGAACTACATCATGTACTTATTCATCTTAAAATACAGGTGAGACTATGTTCCTTTCTCCCTCTCAATCCTACTTGCTTCTCACTACTCTTTTTTCTTTTTTTTCTTCAAAACTTTTGTTTTTTTTCTTTTTTCAAGTCCTTATTTTCACAGCTGACAATGAAATGTTTGTTGGGCTCACTTATTGCTGCATAGCTTATCCACTTGAAGCATCCAGAAGGTACGAAACAAGTTCATCACCCTTAATGTTCAGAAGATATAAGATGCATGATGTACTCTATATGCACAAAAATGTGAATGCAACTACAAAATGATAATTATGCAACTAAATGACACACACCTAAGGATAATGTGCATGTATAGCTATTCTATCCTTTTTTTTCTTCTTCTTTTCATTCAAAAATATGAGAAAATAGTTGTAATGCAAGACCTATCTACATGGAATGCAATCAAAGAGATTAAAACCGTAATGCACTTCCAGTTCTTAAGGTGGATTATGAAAGCAATGGGGTGGATAGATCACAAGACTAATTGACTGAACCTTTGAAAATTATTATGTGTCCCTCCTTACTGACATGTGTAGTAATTAAGAGGTGTTTCTATCTTATTTCAAATTAAAGTCTCATTATCATTTGGTCAGTTTAGGCTCAAACAACCAATTCCGTCCACTTTTCATGAATCATGGGAATGTATAGTTGTGATTTTCTATTTTAGAGTTGACAAACCCAATTATTTCCTTAAGTTATGTGCTTAAAGTTTAACAACACAAGCTTTCAAAAACACTAAAAATTTTCAAATTTGCCCCTAATTCCCAAGTACAAGCAGTGAGATGACACATGACTTAAAACATCCACAATTACACTAGATAGAGTGTGGATCCTACAAACAACTAAGAACTACAAGAAATAAATGACAAAAGACAAAACAATAAACTTAAAAACTGAGAAAACTTAAGGATAGAGCTGTTCCAACTCCAAAAAACTTGACACGATTTTACCGTGCGTATAACATAATGTACGCGTCAGAGTAATATACGCCTTTGTGAGGCCCGAGTCGAACACAGGGACACTGAACTATCGGTAGACTACTTACTAACTACTCGCAATCAGCTAGGCTAATTAAAAGGTTCTGAGAGTTGTTTTAAAATAAAAGAAAATAAGGCAATCGATTAAAGGTTTAGTTTAATCAATTCAAGTGGAGATCTTTAGGATTGCAGTTTCATCGCGGGTTTTCATTGTATGAATTTCCATATAATAATTCAGGTTCATCTCTAAATCCGGGTAGTGGCCTGTAGTCAGAATTGCCCACTGTCGTGGTACAATTCACTACCTAAGTCTAGGTCGGTTCCATCGTCGTAGTAACCTATACCCTAAACTAGGTGCATTAGAATCGACCTCTGGGTTTCCACCATTTACCGCACATCACCTTGTTCAAGGGATTTGTTAATTAATGTGAATTTTGTCTCTTTTCAACTGTTAATTCTTCTTTAAAAGCAATTAAAGGCATTAGATTATCATTATGGTGATCAAGCGTAACAATATAATTGAGAAAACAAAATCATACCATGGATTTAAGAGGTAAATTATGAATTACTATGATAAAAATGTCATACAATGCTTTCCCGGGCTACTCCCGGTCCTAAAGATAAAAGGGATTAGCCCCACATGTTCATCTCAGAGCAAAACATGGTTGAGAAAAGGGGAAACATGGAGAAAAATGTGAATAAGTAATGAAACCCCTGAACGGAGAAGATCCAAGCATTCCTTGGCATAGAATACGCGATCTACAGCCTTTCAGCAGTGGAAACGTCTTCTTCAGCTTCCGGAACGGCTGGGGCATGCTTCTGGGCTCCGTTCTTCTCTCCACAGCTTTTTGGGATGCGTGCATCGGCTAATGATGTGATGCCATTCTCTGGGCTGCCGTCATTAGGTATAATCACCAAGTCAGGTTGCAAAAATATCACAACCATCAGATTTAGATCGATCTGAAACAAACTTGCATCTGACGGTGTCGATACCATCGATGCGGGTCGATGGTATCGACCCTGCATGATATCGGCAAGTCTTCTTTTCTTCTTTTCGTTGCGCCTGATGCTGACTTGATACCATCGATGAGGGTCGATGGTATCGACACCCTTAGGCGTCAGTTTTATCCCTTTTCCGTCACTGAAACTCCACGTGTCGATAGTATCGACATTTGGGTCGATAGTATCGACAGACTGGTCGCCAGCAACCTGATGAAATGTCGCTACCATCGACTCCAAAGTCGATGGTATTGACTCTGTGCTGCTCCTTACGACTAGCAACCTTTGTTTGTGTCGATGGTATCGACAGCCGTCGATGGTATCGACAGCAGTCGATGGTATCGACAGCTGCAGATATGCGTTTTTCCTGAAATTGCAACACAAAACCACATAAGCCGAAATAAAACATATTATTGTAATCATTTATGCTCAAAACAATAAAATAAGAGAGAATTAATGTTGAGAAGGATCATAGACTAAAGTAAGTGAATTATGCAATATTAACCACCAAAATGACCAATAAACGCATAAAACGCGAGTGAAACAAGTCTATAAATGTGACTCAAAATCATCGCATCAGAACCCTTCATCATCCAAGAGACCCTGGAATCATTCGGAGGAGAGAGGGGGGAGGTGCTTGTGAAGGAAAGGAGCGATCTGTTCCAACACCTGCGAGATAGGGTGACGACGAGGAGGCCAAATCTGGTTGAGAAAGGCTCCCTTCCAACCGTCACGCTTGAATGGAGTGAACTTGACCAGGTCGACACGCCAATCCTTCAGCCCAGATCTGCTCCTCGCGCGCTGCACAATCCTTCCCCAATCCGCGCTCCCGAGCCAACACCCTTCGACTGCTCCCTAACGCCGACGAACCACTGCACATGCTCCTCACAGATCAGAAACATACCGAGAACTAAAGAGCTAGGGGGAGGAAAGCATCAAGGCAGACGCTCCCTCCCCCCAGCGGCAACCGCTGGGGAATTCCTAGTGAGAAGGTAGAGTGATCCCTAGAGAGAGAGAGAGATCCGCAAAGGAGCGAACCCTAAATCTAATTTAAGGATTCTAAGGTCATAATAAGCATTAGATCATAATAAGTTAACCTTTTATGAGAGATATGCACTAACATCTTGTTTTAATATACTAAGATTGAGTGCAAGGAAATGATTTAAAATTAAGCATTTTGTCAAGCTTATTTTAGGTCGTCCTTGACTTCAACCTTGGCGCCCCTCGGTTGATTTTTATTTCGACCGAGAGGCAATTTCTGCATATTTCTAGTTTAAGCATTCACAATGATCCACTTGATTGGATATTTGAAACATAGCTTACAGAGTATCATATAAAAAGTATTCCAGCTCTCGATCACAGAATACCAATGCAAGGATGGCTATGTCAACAACGGACAACCCTTTCCAACTTGCCTAGACCGTACGGTCAAGACTGGAACGCCACATGCTCATGTGGGCCCCACCTACTGGAGGGGTTATGGCTCTGATACCATTTGTAACACCCGAGCCCACTGCTCAAGGCTCTAGTAGAGTTTTAGGAATGATGACTGGCCCCACAGACCACCACTAGCCTTAACTGCATGCATTATCATCACTCACGCACAAGCCAGGATCAACTTCCTGACTGGTCACCCATCCTAATACTACTCCAAGATGAGCACGCTTAACTATGGAGTTCTTTAGTGATGAGCTCACAGAAAAGGAGGTGCACCTGTGGTGATATGGGTAGTCCAATCATTCCTTATAAGATAATTTTATCCGAGGCCTCAAATCCTGGGATGTTACAGTTTATGAATGAAGTACATAACCAGCTTGGCAAAAGTATTAAGGAACTTCATTCTGATCGAGGTGGAGAATACTTAAGCCAAGATTTTGAGGACCTTATGAGTACCCATGGGATTGTATCCCAGTGGACTCCACCTGGAACACCACAACATAATGGTGTATAAAAAAGAAGGAATCACACATTGTTAGATATGGTGTGATCTATGTTTAGTTTTACTGATATTCTGACTTCCTTCTGGGGTTATGCTCTTGAAACCACTATGTTTACACTTAACTGCATACCATCTAAATCGATTCTAAAGACACCATATGAGACATGGTATGGGAAACATCCCAATGTGTCTTTTATGAAGATTTGGGGATGTGAAGCTTATGTTAGGAAATGTTTCCTGAAAAGCTTGGCCCTAAGTCAGATAAATGTTATTTTGTTGGATATCCCAAGGAAACAAGGGGATACTACTTATTCCACCCAACTAACAACAAGACAATTGTTGCTAGAAATGTTGTATTTCTTGAAAAGGAATTTGTTTCCAAAGGAATTAGTGGGAGGAAAGTTGAACTCAAAGAAGTTTGAGACCAACAAGAGAACATAGAATCGATAGATGAACCAGAGGAACTTAGAGAATCACAAAGTGTTGTTGCGACTCAAATTCCTTAGTTGACATAGGAACCTTATAGATCTAATAGGACACACATTGAACCTGAGAGATTTGAATATCTCGTGACTCAGGAAAGTAGTGAATTGGTCATAGATGATGAGCTAATATCCTATAAAGATGCTATTGAGGGACCAAAGTCTGAGAAATGGGCTTGAGGCCATGAGATCTGAGATGGAATCCACGTATACCAACAAATTATGGACTTTGGTGGATCTGTCCGAAGGGGTAGGATGCAAGTGGGTCTTCAAGAAGAAGACCGACAAGTATGCAAAGGTCTAAAACTATAAGGTAAGATTGGTTGCAAAGGGTTTCAAACAAGTTCAAGGTGTTGACTATAATGAAACCTTTTCTCCAGTGGACATGGTTAAATCCATTAGGATCGTGCTTGCTATTACAACTTATCATGGCTATGAGATTTGGCAAATGGATGTCAAAACTACATTCCTTAATGGGAATCTTGTGGAGGATGTGTACATGACACAACTTGAGGGGTTTATAGATCCAAAGTTTTTCAATAAAGTCTATAAGCTACAAAGGTCAATTTAAGGATTGAAGCAAGCATATCGGAGCTAGAATCTTCATTTTGATGAGATAGTCAATGGGTTTGGCTTTTCTCAAAATGAAGATGAACCTTGTGTGTACAAGAAGGTTAGTGGAAACATAGTGACATTCCTCATATTGTATGTAGATGACATACTATTCATGGGGAATGACATCCCTACATTACAAAAGGTAACGACATTGTTAGGAAATACATTCCCTATGAAAGACTTGGGAGAAGCATCCTATATCTTGGGGATAAAGATCTATAGAGATAAATCCAGAAGACTTCTCAGACAAAGTCAAAGCACATACATTGACAAAGTGTTGAAGTGGTTCAACATGGAGAACTCAGAGAGTGGAAACGTTCCTAAGCATCATGGAGTCCCCCCTCTTTAGATCTCAATGTCCCAGTTCTTGTGAAGAAAGTGAACACATTAGCTTGATTCCATATGCCTTGGCAATCAGATCAATAATGTATGCAATATTATGTACCCATCCAGACATCTCGTATGCCTTGAGCATGATGAGAATATATCAGTCAGATCTAGGTGATGCTCACTAGATAGCCGTGAAGAACATCCTCAAGTACTTGAGAAGGACTAAGGGTCAGTTCTTGATCTATAGTGGGGAGGAAGAGTTGGTGGTAAAAGGTTACACCGATGCAAGCTTCCATACTAATAAAGATGATTACAAATCACAATCGGGATTTGAGTTTTGCCTCAATAATAGAGCTGTGAGCTGGAAGAGTTCCAAGTAAGAAACAATTGCTGATTCTACAAAAGAGTTCAAGTATATTGCTACAACGAGTGCAACAAAGGAGGCTGTATGGATCAAGAAGTTCATCATAGAACTTGGGGTCGTTCCTAGCATCTGTGAGGCAATCGAGCTATATTGTGACAACAATGGAGCTATTGCACAAGCTAAGGAACCCAGATCACATCAGTGCTCAAAGAATATACAAAGGCGGTATCATCTCATACGAGAAACTGTACAAAGAGGAGATGTTAAGATTTGTAAAGTACCAACTGAGAACAACATTGTTGATCCCTTTACTAAAGCACTTTCATAGCAAAAGCATGATGGTCATGTAAGGTCACTTAGAATAAGATTCATGGGTGATTGGCTCTAAGTGCAAGTCAGAGTCGGTTGGTTATGTATGCCCATAGAGACAATCATATGATGATTGTAATGACATATCATGTAAAAATGATGTGATTATTAATAAAAGGAAATCTTCCAATTTATTCTGTTTGTTCAGTTATGAGATAATGAAATAACATAATAAATGTCTAGAGAGTAATATTACTCAACGACATATGTCTTTAGGATGGGAACCTAAGAAATGAGATCATACAGATGTTAAAAGTACATATATATTTTCATTTTGTCACTGATCAATTGTTATTGTGGAAGGTTGATAGACAAAAATAACACATAAGATTAGAGTGTGAATTGGTTGATGACTGAGTCTCATTGGTCATGATATGGTGATATTAAACCAATCACACAGATACAAGTTAGCGAATAGTGTATCAGACATACCCACTGTTAGACTGTCACATGGAAGCCATCATCATGGAAGTCATAGTCATCTCTTACAGTGATGGTGGGAGTTGTAGTTTTTAGAGCTAAAATCGCTACACTCAACACATGTTGTTGGGTACACTTTGACATCATCAAATGCAGTCCTAAAACATGGGTTGTTATAACGGTGATGATTGGGTGGCTTTGACACATGGGGATTGACTGTGAGTGATAGACATGGGATATGTGCCTCCTACCGGAGTGTGATATCCTAGGCTACTTGATTAGTGAGATTGAGAAAAGCATGGCCATGTGCATATGAGTCAATATGTGATATTGAGATTACATATATCTCAAACAATCAACTCTTGGTTCAAGAAACAAGATTGAATAATAATGAGGATGACTACTTCACGCCTCTAGTTCAATCTTGACATCAGTGACAAAGGAACTATACAAACACTACAATACCATACATATATTGTAGGTTGAAGTTGTTCCCCAACTTTTCCATTTGCTAAGGTATAAATGATGTATGACTAGGCACCAATCTTTGCTTGTGATGTCATAAGTTGTTATGGACATTCACTTTCAACATAATATGGGATCTATAGGGTCACACACATAGGTCTTGACCTAGAAGAGGAGTTCAGATCTTGAATAATAGTTGAATTAAGTGCTAAAGTATTTAGGCAACAAATAGGCTGACAACACTATGAAATGCCCATCTCAAGTGTTGAGACAGCCATCTGCAAGTGCCAAATGGTCCTCTCAAGAGTTGAGATGGGTGTCTGGGTGTCAGGCCTGGTTGTGAATTGAAATTGGGAATCAAACAAACTGACCCGGCCAAATGGGCTCAAATCAGGTCACATACGACTGTCTGGGTGAATCTAGACGGACTTCTCGCATAGGCGAGATGGTCCATCTTAGTCGGGGAAGGTTCTAGTTGTTTCCCAATCTATTTTTCTTGAGTATTACTTGTTACACAAGGAAATCAATGTCTAACATTGATGGGAATTGATTTACCAAATTTGTAGACAATTGGAAACTGCAAAATGGCCGTCTCGTAGTTTGAGACGACTATCTCGTGTGATAGATGACCTTTTGGCTCAGACAAATGGTCATTTTGCTTGTCACAGGTTGTGCAATTTCCAGAATTATTGCCAAAATTCAAGTTCTTTGGGTCCTTTCCAGTCCCACACATTAATCTCACATTGGATAGCAACTGGGAACCTTGACCCTGGCCTCTACTATATATAGAGGGGTATTGGGGGCTTCCAAAAGTACAACATAGACAACTGAGAATTAGTTCCTCTGGAAATTGTTGTCCTTTCTGGTTGTGGTAACCACAAGAGCCCAAGCAAGTTCCACCCATCTAGGGAGGGGTAGCCATGAGAGAGAATAATTGAGAGTTGTCATTTTGGTAGAGAAACTCAGTGACTAGTGCACCGACGGAGAGGGACCACTCCTTCCCGTCTGGTCCAATAGGATGACAGGAGTTCTAGGCGGTCCGTGTGGACTACCATAGAGGCAGGAAGCCGTTGTTTTCTGCTTGGAGGACATCATCAACCAGCAGTCCATGACAAGAGGAGCTATTGAAGAAGTTGACATTCGTAGCTACAGTATATGGTGCAGACTAAAAGGTGCAGTAGTCAGACGTGTCCTAGTGTAACTAGGATTTAGAGTTGTGCATCTACAACGATGAGTATTGTCGTTGGACTTACTCCAGGACCAGGTATATTCCATAAACCATCCTTCCTGCATTATAGTTATTGACACAATATACTATTTATGGGGAATGTGGTAATAAAATTTTAAATTTTGCCACCTACCTATACCATATTTCCCTACAATATATATATATATATATATATATATATATATGTATGTGTGTGTGTATGTGTGGCTTTTGTGGACTTTTATGTGATATTATGTAGTTTTTGGTGCTTATGTGAAAATGGTTTTAATCTGTGTTTTCTGGTAACCTGGTTGATTAGTGTTAGTTCCGCATTTTATTTTGAATGATATCGCTTTGTGTGGTGTGGGGTGTCACAAGTTTGGTTGGTATCAAAGCCTTAGGTTTTCTGAGTATACAGGGTCATAGGACTAGGGTTTTTGTCTGTTCTAGTATCCTCCAGTCTGTTAATGGTAACTTCTGCATATGTAGAAGAAGAAGAGAAGAGAAAATGGCTGGAGAACACAAAGAACATGCTACTAAGAGCAGTGTTTCTGCACCTGGAGGTGGTACAAGGAGGAAGGAGAGGATTGATGGAGTTCCTGAGATGCCCTAGTTTGACCCAACCATGATGGAAAACCATGCCTTTCAGTCCTTGTCCGGGCAGTTCATGCCGACAATGACTCACATAGAAGACAAAATTCCCACACCACATTCAAGGGTATATGTCCCCCTTGTTGAATCTTTAGGAACTGAGAAGACCTTTGAGAGGTTGAGGCAAGTTGGGGCTGTGGAGTATGCTGGTATGGTAGATCCATTGGATGCTAATCTTTGGTTGATGGAGTTGGAGAAGGCCTTCAACATCCTATGCATCCCCGAGACAGACAAGGTGAAGCATGTTGTGTGTCTTTTGAAGGGGAGTGCTGGACATTGGTGGGCCACTAAGGAGGACAAGAGGCCTGGTGCTGCTATTAGTTGGGAGGATTTTTGAGGGGAGTTTGTGAGCCAGTACTTTCCTTAGTCCTACATGGATGAGAAGATTAGTCAGTTTGAGAGGATCTAGAAGGGATCCATGTCAATCAATGAGTATGAGGCAAAGTTTATGGAGTTTCTAAGGTTTTGTCCTCACATGGCAGTGATAGATTAGGAGAGGATCAAATGCTTTGAGAAAGGTTTTATCACTTGAGAACAAAGTTGACTACACCAGTGTCATCTTTGGAGAACTGTAAACGGTATGCCATGTTCTTGGAGTCCTTTAGGAGGATAGAGAGATGAGTTGTTAAGAAATGTGAGGTGAGTGCCAAGAAGAGACTAACACTGTATCAATGATAGTCTTCTGGAGGCTTTAAGAAGCCTAGGTTTTCAATTTCGTCGTCACAGACTCACAGTAGAGGTCACGTGCATGGACACAATGGTCACCAAGTAAGGGAAGAGGCCGCAGTTTTCCACCAGCAGGAGCCCAAAAAACAATGTCAATGTCAGTGATAGGGCCATTTTAGCCATGATATGAGAATAAGACGTGCTACAAGTGTATACAAATTGGCCATACAAAACTGTATTGACTTGTGAAGTTTGATGAGTTGACCCAACAATTGAGATAGAGTTAGCAAGGCTCACATCGATAGTAGTTTAACTGTGGTAGAGGCCAAGGACGTGGACATGCTGGTTCTTCTGGACATGCCAGTAGAGGGCAGGGATGACAACATGCAACGACTCGATTCTATGCCATGAGTCATCCAGAAGGCGTGGTTAACTCATGGGTTGTGACAAGTCATATGGAATTATTTCACTCCAATTTCTCTTCTTTTTACTATATATCTATTTTGGTTGACCCGGGTGCGACACACTCTTTTATCAATCGAGAAGTGATTGATAGTTTTTATGTGCATGTTAGTTGTAGGTGTGATAGCCTTTTTTTAGAAACCCCATTAGTTGGTTCCACTGAGTTGAGGGAGGTTTGTCCTTCTTGTGTCCTTTCTTTCTTAGGGAACACTATTCAAGTGGATCTCATACCACTTGACATGCATGTATTCAATGTGATCCTTGGAGTGGACACTTTGGAGAAGTATCACGTGGACTGTACTTACAAAGTGGCAATGTTTGTTGATCGTGGTGTGGTGGATATTCCAAGGAGACAGGAAGATTCTCCCTACCTATTTGGTGTCAGTGATGGTGATAGAGAAGATGATGAGACAAGGTTGTGATGCTTCTTGACACTTGTAGTGGATACCAAGGCAAGGAGTTTGAGTATCCAAGAGGTACCAGTTTTCTGTGAGTTTGAGGATGCGTTTCCTGATGAGTTTTTGGGCATTCCTCCTATTCAAGAGATTGCTTTTGAAATCAATCTAGTTCTAGGCACACAATCGATAGTGTAGACACCGTATAGAATGGCACCAACAAAGATGTAAGAGTTGAAGAAACAATTGTAAGAGATGTTTGAGAAAAGTTTTATCAGATCGAGTGCTTCACCTTGGGGTGCTCCCATTTTGTTTTTTAAGAAGAAGGATGGATCCATGAGGTTGTGCATTGACTACAAGTAGTTGAATAGAGTGACGTTCAAGAATAAATATCCTTTACCATGGATTGATGATTTTAACCAGTTATGAGGTGTTTCACTCTTCTCCAAGATAAACTTGAGGTCCATATATCACCTGTTGTGGATCAAGGCAGATAACATACCAAAGTCATCTTTTAAGACAAGGTATAGTCACTACAAGTTCGTGGTTATGCCGTTCGGGCTAACCTACACACTGAAATTGTTTATGGACTTGATGAATAGGGTGTTTCGACCGCATCTGGACTAGTTCATGTAGGTGTTTATAGATGATATCTTGATATATTCCAGAGACAATCAGTAGAATGAGAAACATATTCATCAAACGTTGACCTTGTTGAGACATTATCAATTGTATGCTAAGTTCAACATGTGTGAGTTTGGGATGAAGGAGGTGTCCTTTCTTGGATACATGATATCTGTTGAGGGTGTTTGTGTGGACCCCAAGAAGGTTGAATATGTGATAGAGTGGGAGTAGCCAAAGATGCCTACAGAAGTTTTCAATTTTCTGGGTTTGACAGGCTATTATAGGAGGTTCAAGAAGAACTTCAACTCAGTGGCATTACCCCTAACAAAGCTGACAAGAAAAGATGCACCTTTTATCTGGGATGACAAGCAACATGCTTTCTAGTTTTTGAAGGAAAAGATGACTAGTGCGCCCGTGTTGGTTCTTCCTAAGCAAGTAAAAGGCTATATTATCATTTGTGATGCCTCGAGGAATGGTCTGAGCTCTGTGTTGATGCAGGACAAGAATGTGATTTCTTTTGCTTCATGAAAGTTGAAGAAGCATGAGGATAACTATCTCACCCATGATATAGAGCTAGATACAGTGGTTGATGCCTTGAAGATCTGGAGACATTACCTTTATGGTGAGAAGTGTCAGATCTTCACATATCACAAGAACTTGAAGTAAATCTTTTCATATTAGGAGTTGGACATGCAACTGATATGTTGAATGGAGTTAATAAAGGATTATGACGACACCATATATTACCATCAAATAAAGGCGAACATGGTGGGAGATGTCTTGAGCATGAATTCTTCTTCTTCATCATCTGCTGATAAGGCACAATTGTGCTCCTTGGTGTGCCATAAGAGAGACATGTTGGTCTCCTTTTGTCAGATGAATGTGAAGTTGGAAGTCTCCCTGTTAGCAGGTTTGTTGGCACAGTTACAAGTGAAGCCTACATTGATGTAGTAGATCAGGGATGCAAAACTGAGTTATATTGTGATACAGAATATATGAGCAAAGTTTGGTAGTGATAAGTGTGATGGCTTCCACGAGTCAGAGGATAGGACAATGTGCTACCACAATAGAGTTGTGGTTCCTGATGTTGACAATTTGAGGAAGATGGCTTTAGAAGAGGCTCGTTTTCAATGTATGCTATGCACCCAGGTAGCACCAAGATGTACCATAACCTTAAAGATATGTATTGGTGGCCTGGTTTGAAGTGTGATGTGGTAGAGTTTGTTGCAAAGTGTGCCATGTGTCAACTGGTTAAAGCAGAGCATCAAAAGCCTATAGGGATGTTACAACTGTTGCCTATACCATAGTGGAAATGGGATCATGTCACAATGGACTTTGTGGTTGGTCTGCCTAGGACAACCAAAGGTCATGATTCCATTTGGGTGATCATTGACTTGTTGATAAATACAATGAACTTTTTTCCAGTGAATTCAACGTACACATCAGAGAATCTTGCTCTGATATATGTTGATGAGATAGTTTGTTTGCATGGTATCCCATCTACTATCATGTCACACAAAGGTCCTTAGTTTACTAGTCGCTTTTGGGAGCGATTGCTTACAACTATGGGTACGTAGTTAAGGTTCAATACAATGTTCCTCCCATAGACAGACAGACAGTCCGAGAGGCTGATACAAATTTTAGAGGAATTGCTAAGAGCTTGTGTCTTACAATTTTTGGGCAGTTGGGATGTCTACCTCAACCAGATAGAGTTTGCTTATAATAATAGTTATCAAAGGAGAATTGATATGGAATATTATGAGGTGTTGTATGGGAGACGTTCTAGGTCTCCGTTGTGTTGGTATAAGACTGGTGAGTATCAACTTTTGGGTCCTAAGCTTGTGCAACAGATGACAGAGAAAATCAAAGTGATTCAACAACAGTTGAAAGTAGCCCAGGATAGGCAAAAATCATATGTTGATAACCGTCATAGACCCATATAGTTCCAAGTCAGGGATAGAGTATATCTCAAGGTCTTTCCTTGGAAAGGTGTTTTGAGGTTTGGGAAGAAGGGTAAGTTGTCTCCCAGATATATTTGACCTTATCCTGTGGTGGAACACATTGGAAAGGTGGCATATAAGTTGGAGTTACCGCATGAGTTGCACATGTTGCATCTAGTGTTCCATGAGTCCGTGTTGAGGAAGTGCCACCCTGATACCAAGTTAGTTTTGTAGCCACTGGAGGTTGAGCTTGATGAGGACATATCTTATGTGGAAGGTCATGTGTTGATCCTGGATAGGAGGATCAAGAAGTTGAAGAAGAAGAAGGATATCATGTCGGTTAGGGTTTTTTGGCATCATTTTGGCATAGAGGAAGCCACGTGGGAGCTCGAGGAAGAGATGCATAGGAAGTACATGTCTCTTTTTGCATAGGATTTTAGGGATGAAATCCTTGTTAGGGGTTTATGATTGTAAGACCCCTGACCTAGCTTAGTTCTTGATTATGCTTGCTTTGCTTAATAAGATGCTTAAACCTTAATCTAATATTTTGAGATGCCATAATAACATGTGACATGCTTATGTTTTTGGTTTGTTCCAGTTAGAATAATGATTGAGCTAGTTTTGCTACATATGTGCTTGTTTTCGACCTTGTTGCAATTTACCCAAGTTGAGGGGTTATCTTGCAATTTGTCACATGTAGAGTTTACCTTTGATACCTTGGCATCTTGAGAGAGATAATGGTTCCTTGGGGTGCCTTGTTATACTTTGGTTTGAGGAGGAGAGAGAAGGTGACATGTTGAGTGTTGTTTCTAGGGTTTGCTTGATGCCCTAGCTTTGTGTTGACTTTTGTGTTGATCGTTTGATGTTCTTGCTTTTTTTACCATCATTAGTTTTCCTTGATGATTCTCTATGGTCAAATGAGTTTTTAGTGTGTGATGGGGTCCCTTCGATGGCATGGACTCTGACCCTCTCTTTTGGTCGCTTGACCTATGGTTTCATGTGGTTGCTTGGTTCTCTGCAACCATGAACCCTTGAGGTTTCTTGGTTTCCTTCGATCGATGGTCTTGTGGGACCAAATGAGATCACCTATTTACGTAGTTTTTCATGACCTAAGTGCTTGCATGATTTTAGTGGTTGCATGTTGGTTCTTTGGTGGACATGTGGCACCTATGTGCATGACACCTCAACCCTTCTGTCACATCCCAATTTTCACAGACAATTTAAAATATAGAATGAAGTTTTTCTAAATAATATTAGTTGAGGGGATTTAATGCAAAAGACCAACAATGGTTGTCCTTATATGATAAGAAAACTTAAAATAAGATTCAAATTCATATTTCACTTTCAATATGCATTATGTATATCAATTAACTCATGTTAATTATCTTTTCTTTTATCTCTCCTCTAAGGTGGTCATAAAGCATAAAAAGAGATTACAGAGGTGAAAATATGACTCTTGGATGAGTAAAGCTCGAAATGATGACTCAAAGATTCAATAATAAAAGTTTTTTAAAAATATATTACTTGTAATGCCTTTTAATTAAGGTTAATAGTCAATATAGGATTTATGGACCATAATGTGTAGAAACATGAAATATAATTTCATATAAATATTCTAGACCTTCTTATTAGCCTATAGTTCAAATTTCAAGTCATTATGACTTTGCTTGACCCTCCAAATTAATTTGGAAAGAGTTATGTGTAGTTTTGAATACATTTTAAGAAAATCATCATCTACACCCAAGTTCTGTTATTTTTGACCGTCACAGGTTACAACTTTGATTTTCATTCTATGCACACAATCAGACGGTCAACATTTAATGATAACTCCATCTGACAATTTTGCATCTTCTTCCTCCGTTTACATCGCTAGTTTGAAGCCAATTCCCTTTGATTGTTTCTCGCGAACCATTCTCCCTATTGAATCCACCATTTGACGAGATTTCTTCTCTTCCAATTTCGTCTCATTCCCTTGAATCTATCAAGCCATAATTCACCTCCTCCGTTCACCTATACACAAAATGCCCAACTGGGCCCCCACACCCCTCGCTGCCATGAGTCGCAGAGGCCCCATTAGCTTCCCTGTTTACTATATGACTAGCTCAGAAGCATCTTCAGACTCCCACATACACTTCTCCTCAGCCAATTTCATCGCTAGAGCCCCAAGAATCCCCCACAAGCTCAACTTACCTCTCCGGTGATGATGGTCCGGTGTTCAAAGATTCGACCATCTCAGATGAATTGCATCACCGGTAAGCATCTATGACCCATACTCAATGTTTGCTTATAACCAGTTTGTCATGCTTTGCCCCCAAGCATTGTGTCCTATAGATCTTGGTAGAATTCCCATTGACACTAGTTTCCATGGCGTTCTTGTGTGCCCACAACCATGGAAATGGGTTGGTTGACTTTGCCTTGCCTCAAGGATTGCATTTTTGACTCTAACTCACAAAGTTTGCCCTGGTGTTAATGATTCCTCCTTGCCTGACTCCTCCTCTGTCTCGTGAAGATTTCTCCAATGAACCAGGGGCTCAGTGGCCCTCTCCATTGTTTGACTAATGTTCCAAGTCTGTTTGAGTGAGGAGATCACACTGATGATCCTATTTTCCAGTGAAAGGTTGCCCTCCGTAAGCTGTGGTCAGAGTTCGATCTAGAGGTCCCTATTCATTGCCATGGGACAAAGCTGAAGATCCAAGGCTTTAGTTTTACTTTGGTTCCCTTAATGGATTAATCAAATTATTTAACCCATTAGGTTAGTTATGGTATTAAACATACATTTCGTTTATCAAGTTACGAGATTTAATCAGTCTAGATGACAACTTTATCCTAGCATGATTAATCAATTGATTTTGATTATAAGGGAAATATAGGGATTTCATCGCCTCATCCTTCATTGAACACTAATCCCATGGGGTGAGCCCCCTTGCAATTTGGACAACTCTAATTGGTCCAACTCAGAGCCGGCCTACCTCCAGGGTGAGCCACTGGATCCACATTTTCACACATGGCTTTACATTGAATTTTGATTGGTTAGTTTTTTATTATTCACTATAAATCATAGGATGCTCAAATTTTTTTGAGTAAATAGTCATTAGAAATGATTTTTCAAGAGGAATCCGATTTTATGGTTTCAAGCTATGATTTGCCTTCCCTTTTCCATGTTTTATTAGAAACCCTAATTTGACCCATTGAAACCTAACTCTGTATTACATGTAATTAATATGATCTAAGTCAGCCTAGTTTTCCTAAGTTAATGGTGTTGACTAGTGAGCCTAACCCTAATGTATTCAAACCCTAATTCACCCTAGTTCAACCTAAGATCAATACAAGGTATTGCTTAATGATGTTTATGAATAGGTAATTAGAGCCTAATTAAGACAATAGGAAGTTGACCTAGATTTGACTCGAGGATCAGGAAATGGGTCATGCTATTGAGCACAAGTAATTATGATTGTTTGCATGCTAAATACAAAGTAGACATTATTATTGCAAGTTTAATGTTTTAATCATGATCATCCTATATTATTTCTTGATGATTGATACATATGTCCTATGGTTACAATGTTCATTATGATTATGGTTTATGATTAATGAATCATGGAATTCATGTTGATGATCAGGAGGGAGAAATCCCATCATGTTAAGACATCATGACATTTAGAGGGAGCAATCCCATCGTGTTCAAAATTAATAATAAGGAAAGTTAATGTTTAAGTTAAGACCTAAGTTAATGATGAAAAGTAAGGAATTGGCTAAGTTTTTATATATTCCTCATTTATGGACCTAAAAGGGTCGTTATGGGCTTTCCTAGCAATCATGGGCTCCTAAGGGGCATTAGAAGAGGTGGAATATATCTACGTTTCCAATTCATCATGTGAAACATTCAAAGATCATGTTAATGATTAATGTTAAGATAAATCGAATTGCAATACTGTTTATATGCTCCCGCATCATGGACCCCAAGGGGTAGTCAAGGGTTTTCCTAGCATTAAGAGCTTTCCTAGAAATCATGTGCTCCTAAGGGGGCATTAGGGAAGCATACATTTACTATTCAATTCTTCAGGTTAATAATGATTCAAGAATTCTTAAAGTCAATTCATGTCAACTTTTTCTTACATGTCAAGCATACTTTATTTTGTTTATGCTATAATGTGCCAGTATTGTTTATTGATGTGTTGTTTTCCCCCTTTGTATGGATGGGGATGTGATGTCCCCAGGAATTGGAGCAACTAAGGACTTAAGAGGAGAAAGCAAGGATTATAAGACCTTCAAGAGCCAATTGGTGGGATGCCATCCATACTAGGTGATCCAATTATGTAGACATGTTTTAGTTTTTCCATGTTTAGTAGTCTTTAAACATATCATAGAATTCATTTTTAGTTTCATATTCAAAGAAAAATGTATGAATCTCAATGGTGAATTATGTATTTATTTGCTATGATTTCATAAATGTGACATCCCCCTAAAAGATGAAAGCTTCCGCCGAGTTATGTTGAATATCATAAGGAGGGGTGTTACACCTTCCATCTCTCTCTTGCTCCTAAGTATATAACCTCTCTACTACACATGCAAGTATCTCTTTTAGCCTTCCTCTTTCTCTCTTCCATCTTGTGCTCGACCCTAGTGTGCTTGGTGGTGAGGAGAAGCTCATGCTTGGTGCTTGGTGGCTGAGATCTCTTACATGTGGTGATCTAAGCTTGGAGAAGCTCTTCCTTGGTGATCTTTTGTGGTTCTTTGATCTTTGGTAAGTGATTCCACCTCTTGACATCATTTTCTTTGAAACCCTACCTCTCTTTCTCTTCTCTTGGCCGAACCCATGGTTTTCCATGGTGGTGCTTGTCTTGGGATGGAGGTACTCTTATCTCTTGAGCCGAATCCTTGGTGTTTCCAAGGTAGTATTCAAGTCAAGTGGAGAAGATCCTCTCCCTTTCCCCTCTTTTGTTCTTTTTGGCCTTGAGGTTTTGGGTTCTTTTTCTTGCCCTCTAACCTAGGGTTTCCCCTTCTCATTTGAGGTGGTTTCTAGCTTGGTCGTGGAGGAAATTAAGGCTATGGTTTCCTTCTTGCTTTTGGAGCTTAGCTTGAAGGAAGTTGCATCATCATCTAAGGTGGGTTATATAACTCCTTTCCCTCTTCTATTATAGAATTTTAATCTTAGATGCAACTATTCTAAAATGTAATTCCTTTATGTTGATAATGATACCTTTATTAGGGCTATGTTTCTATCATGATCTTGCATGCACTTACTTACTTATCTAAAACCCTAATTCATGTGATTGAACTTTAATGGAAGGTGATGATGGTGGTTTTGAATGCAACTAAATCTTGGGTTTTGTTAGTCTTAGACTTGTTTCAAATTCCTTGGATGAGATGGAGTTTTGGTTATATTTTCATGTGTTGGATCTTGGAATTTCATTTATCATATCATGGTTATGATGTTGGTGACAAGGATGTTTGGTTTTAGGGTTTTGGATGTGATCCTTACCTTAATGAGTTATCTTTCTGAATACTATTTTCAAGATGTTAGTCTCTATATTGATGACATTCTTCTCTCTCTAAAACGCCTTCATGTGGTGTATCTTGTTGTGAAAGTTTGGTTGAATGAAATGGTTCCCTGGGTATTGGTCGCATAAGTGCTTTCATTCAGTCGAATAACATTTCCTTGGGCCACTTGGATTAAATCTTTCTTTGTTCGCATGGAGAGGTGATTTCCCTTCAACCGTTGGCCTTGTTGCTTTTATTCAACCGCTAGTTTTGATGGTAACTTGGTTGCATGGATGAGTTGAGTTTCCTTCAATCGAATGGACTTGGGTTGTGCCTTGGTTGCTTACCAGGTTTGTGGTTTGATCATTGAAAGTGGTTGGTTTCCTTAGACCATTTGAGCTTGGTGAGTGGTGGTGATGATTGGTCACTGATCTAGATAATGAACTTCGATCATAATGTATATATCTCTCTCTTTGATCGCATGGTTGGGGACTTGGTTCCTTAGTCAACTAATGAATGTCACATAGGTTGTTCATAATGATTGACCCACTTGCTCCAAGAATGTGGGAAGGTGAGCTACCTAGGGTTTGTTGATAGTGTTGGATTGTAAAACCCTAATCGTGTATACAAGTGAACCCTAACCCTAATACTAGGGTATGCTATACTTGTTGAGTTCATTGGATGAATGACATGTGATTACTTTTCTCTCTCCTACTTGTGTGATTCTAAACTTGTAGGCTGAATGAATGTCATATCTTGTGTATGCTATGGTGGTGATTATGTGACATAGTGAAGGATTAATGCATAAATCAAGGTGATACCCTCTAATGATGTGATTGAGGGAGTGATATTCCATAGTGATGGGACTTTGATGGTAGCCTTGTGTGACATTGGTGATGGCCTTTTGAATGGCAGTGCTACAAGTACCATGTGATGATGATGTGACAAGTTCACACTTTATACATTTTATATCTTCTAGAGTTGTATCATTCCCTTATCTTTGTAGAGTTTGTTTTGGATTTGTAAGTTGTAACTTGATTAATGCTAAAAGATACCCAATTGTCTTAATTAATCAAGTGAAATCCTAATCATGTAGGTGCCATGTTCCTTAGATCCATTCTAGTGTCAGTTTTATTGTTGGATGGTGAAATGAGTCATTCCTATGGGAAACTCAGAGCACAAATTTTTGAAAATGTCAGGTGCAAGTTGAGTATCTCCTTCCTCCTAGAGTTATAGGTGACATGAGATGGGCATACATGAGCTGTTCTCCTTGAGATATGTAATAGGCAACAATTTAACTGCATGTGTAGCCTCTTTTAAGAATGACCATGTCTGAGCCTGTTCTTCTAGCATTGTGACCTGTACCAAGGTGGGCTAAATGTTTTTGTATGGATGGCCATGCGTGAGACAATCCTTCATCTTGATTATATGTTCCTATTTGTAGTTGATTGATATGTCTCCGCGGTGCTTCTCTTGTACTAACCAAGGGGTGTTGGGGAGGTCATAGATTATGTCTCTTCCATTCACCTTGTATGGAACCAATTTTGACTTCGTAGTGGTCGGTTGGATTTGGGTGGTACGACTCAAATCCTCAGGGAAAATAAAATATGTAATACATCCATGTAGTATATTTTGCTTAGTGTCAACTACTCTTCACATTGGTTGAACCCTTTACCTTATCTTTGTACTGATTTATTGAATTATAATGAGGTAAAAAAAATAAACTATTATATATGTTCTTCATATTCCTTCTTAGAATATTAATTGTTCTACTAATCAATGGTAATTGCCTTATTCTACTTAACCAATTTATTTGTTAATACATATCATTGAGCTAAATCTGTTTAAAATGTTTAATCTGCTCTGTATAATCTATCTATGCTTTTAATAGACTTTGGCGGAGAGTTATATCTCTCACTGGGACGTTGGTCTCACCCTATGGGTTTCCACATCTTTTAGGTGGTCAAGCATGTGGTGGTAGAGATCGTGCTATTGAGGCTGAGTAGTAAGAGGAGCAGTAGTTGAGTAAAGGTTGGATATGCTACTTGTATTTTGTAGTTTATTCCTATGTGTCGTCCATGTACTCTTAGGTCCTTGGGGGAGTGCTATAGATGTTGTATCTCAAAAAAATGTTTTAGCTATATGCCTTTTCTATATAGATATGGCATGTATGTATATGTGATAAGTTACCATATGTAACAGGATGTGGCTAGAGAGCCAATGAACGATGCTATGTAATAATCTTTTGGCAGGTGTTATATATACATGTGGCTTTTGTGGACTCTAATTTTATATAATCTAATCTTTAGTGCTTTGTGCAAATGGTTTTAGTTTCCTATGTTTTTTAGGTAACCTGGTTGATTGGTGTTAGTTCTGCATTTTGTTTTGAGTGATCTCGCTTTGTGTTGCGCATGGCGTCACAGATGATATCTAGAACAAAGATCATTTTTGGAGAAAATTTTAGCAGTGTGAAGCTTATCAAAGAGGTTATCAATGTGGGGGAAGAGGGTACTTGTTTTTAATAGTGGCTTGGTTCAACATACGATAGTCAATACACATGCTCATAGAACCGTCTTTCTTCTTCACAAAGAGAATAGGCACACCCCAAGGGAAAAATCGGAATCGATGAAGCATTTATCAAGAAGTTATAGTAAATGTTTCTTCAGATCCAAAATCTCAACAGGAGCCATCCTATACAGGGCCCTAGAAATCAGAGTGGTTCTAGGAAGAATATCTATAGAGAACTCAATGTATCAGTTGGGAGGCAGCCCGAGAAGCTCCTCTAGAAATAAGCCAAGAAAATCATGTACCACCTCCAGACTTTCTACATGTCTGATACTAGGATTGGTCTCTGAGACTAATGTGAGGAAGACTTTACAACCTTTAGAAATAAGCTTTTTAGCTTTAAGAGAGGAGATTATAACATTATTACATAATCTACTTCTCCTAGGGATCCCCATAGGATTAGAATGAGGTGGATATATGACTACCCTATTCTCCCTACAATCAATATGTGCATAATACTTGTATAGCCAGTCTGTACCAAGTACAATACCAAAATATTCTATAGACAAGAGGATGAATTCAAAGGTCATATCATGAAGTGTGAATTTTATAGGTAGGACATCAGTTTTCTGTAATGTAGTGAATATTTTGCCACTAGTAGTTGACACATCAAGAATATATCCCAGACCATTTATACGCAAATGTAACATAGATGCCAGATTTTGTGATATGAAGGCATTTGTAGATCCAGAATCAAACAAAGATTTAACAAGATGATCATTATGAAATACATTGCCTACATAGAACAATTTGGTCATGAATATTTGAAGGCATTATACAAGAAAGTAGACAAATGAAAGGAATTAAGGTTACCTTCAATCTGCTAATTTGGGTTTTCCTTAGCCTCTTCTACAGTTATTGTAAACACTCAGGCATTATAGTGCCTTTGAGGAGGTGGAGCACCTACTAGATGGTTTCCAAAGATAAATGGATTAGGACACTTGGAAATGAAATGGCCCTCCTTTTTGTAGTTGTAGAAGACTAGCTTGGTATGATGACATACTCCACCATGGTGTCACCCACAAGTCTTGCACTTTAGGTGAGGTGGATTCTGATGGTTTGGTTGTTTCTCTATCCTCCTTTACCTAAACTTCCTTTTCCTGATGCCTTATTATGGACAGGGTGAAAATTCCTAGACTTATCTTCATCAGTAGTTCTTAACCCTAGGTATCCCATTCCTGAAGGTTTTTGCCTACCCTGATCCCTTTCTAATTTAAGGGCCATATCTAGGGCTTCATTAAAGTTGTTGGGAGTGGAGGTGGTGACTAGGGTTTTTAGGTTGACAACCAAATAGTCAATATAGTGTTCCATGAGGCGTTCCTCACTTCGAATGAGTGTATAATGCTTTAGAAGCCTAAACTTCCAAGTGTAGTCATCCACCGAGATATTACCTTGCTTGAGCTCAGTTTATAACCTCTCCTTCCTCTTCCTCTCAACTATGGGCATGAAATGATCATCAAAGATGGTTTTGAAGGATTCCCACTCCATGGTGTCAACCTCTACTTCCTTATTCCGAATGAAGTTTTCCCACTAGATTTTTGCCCCTCCCTTAAGTAGGTATGTGGCAAACTTCTCCTTCTTCTCAAGGGGTACCTCTAGGAAACAAAAGACATTTTCTACTGACAAGAATCATGCGTCAACTTTGTCCATAGGCTCGGATTGGTCTACTCCCCAAAAGGTATCAGTGTTCAGTTTGACAAAATCAATCACGGTTACCTCATTCTTAGAAGAACTAGGTTCAGAGCTTCCCTTTAGGGCAAAAGTCTCCATAAAGTATAAAAGTATTTTCTTCTGTTCTTCCCACCTAACCTTTTTGACCATTTTCTCATAATCAAGTTCATAAGTTTTAGGTTCTTTTCTCTTGTGGGAGGATGACCCTTTTGAGTCCGTAGAGCCATGCATTTTTGGAGGAATCTTGAAAATTAGGTGTAGTAGATTAGATATTTTGTTCCCCTTTTTTGAAATAAATTTATAATTTTTCTTCATTGATTATTGATGATATTAGTGTTGTGATTTGTATAGGATACCCTAATATTACTTAATCAAGAATTAATCAATCTTTAGGACTCAAAATTGAGGGTCTCATTCCTAATCTATATAGAATAGAAATAGATGAGAGTGAATATCTATATAATAGAGAGAGATGAGAGGGAATATCTATAGATGAGAAGAGTCCTTCATTAAGGTGTGCCCAAAAAGTAGGGGGCACTTAGGGTTTTGTCCAGGTAGACTTATACTTCCATAAAGACAACCTCGTGTGATAAGAAAAGTATCTCAAAGATTTTTTCCAGACCCATGGAAAATGCTATCATAGAGACCTCCACCCCTTATATCCCTAACTGAAGGACTACCCTAGACTCAAAATAGGGTGAATGAGGTTTCATGTAGCTATGATGTGTGAATTCCGGCTCTGATACCAACTGTGATGTCCCAAATTCCTACATACTTTCCATGTTGACATTCTATTGATATGGGCACACTCATATAATAAGATGTTAAGAGGGAAGATATAAGAAACTATAGTTAACATATAGAATATAGAGAAACCTAATCATGTCCAAAACATCATAATATTTCCACACAAAACATCAACCATGAAAGAGATATATAGTAATATTTGATGAATGCATATTCATCTTAATATTAGTCACCATTTTTGGCCTATTTTTGCACTGAAAGCTCTCATATCCCCCCTGAACCTGCTCATATATAATTTTCCTCAATTTCAGTTGATTATTTAGATTTTTGATCAATTCCATTAGCCTCCATTGCAGGATTAAGCATTAAACTATGTGCACCAGGGTAGGAGGTGGTGGTCCCACTAGTCGATGGCCACCTACTTTTGATATTTTGGACCCTATTTTCGATGGCCAGCTCCTTCATCAAAAAGCATCCTCATCAGTTAGAGGATTCATTGAAGCAGGCCCATCGACCCATATCAATAGCCCCCCTCAAGGTGGGTTTATTCAAATAGGGCCATGACATAAGGAGGGCCACGACCATAATGGTCGCGACCAAGATGTAGTCTCAACCGACACTCAACATGATCAAGCCCACCTTGGAATGATTGGGCTGAGGCTAAGGTAGCACGACCGCGATCAAGAAGACCCCACCGCGACCGCAGAACAATGCCTTGACCACGGTAAACACATTGACCGTGACACAAAATGCCTTGACTGTGACAAAGACCTCGACCACACGAACACCTTGGCACGGTCACGCGCACACCCGACACGCTCATTCCAAGGAGTACCGTGACTGATACTAAAGGCCACGATCAGGACAGTTAAGACAGTGCTCCATAGACCTACACCTATAAATAGATGACCCCCTCCTTTATTTGAGGCATCACTTCCGCTCCATCCACATCGACAAGATGCTGCTCTGTGCCCAACCAAGGAAGATGATCGCCGCCTCCAAATACTACCTCTATTGTGTCCTTGCTACTCTGCCATCTCTGCTCCATCAAGATCTACCTCCTAGCTATGAAAGTGGTGGTATTTCAGATCTGCAACACCTTCATCCATCAACCATCTACCATTCCATCTCCTATGAGCAAGAGCACGAGAAGAGAAGGAAGAAGGAGAAAGAAGATCATCCTCATCCATCTTTGTGTTCTTCCCCTCCTCATCCAGATATGCCCTGCCATCGTGTACAAGACCATTTCTCCACCGAGCTGCGATCATCTTCTTCACCATGACCATGACAAAATCTTCCCTCTCTCTTGTTCTTTTTGTTTCTATCATGAGGAGTGATTAGTCCATTTCACTGGGGTGTAGGGAATAGCCCCACTTCCCTTGCTTACATGTTCATCTTATAACATATCATGGCTTGTATATAACTTTTCATTTCATTATTAATCGTTTAATGCATGATATGTGGATTGATCACCTGCCTTGCATGATCTATTATATTCCTTTGTTGAGAGAACTTCAATACTTAGGATTTGAAAATCGATTCACATGGTTGATGCCCGGACGAGAACTTTCTTAGGGATATCTCCAGATTACTAAGTGTGTGACCCATGGGTAACGAGACATCGAGCCCATGGAGATGCTTACACAAACTCTATTTCCTAACAGATGGTTTGCTACTCCATTTGGATAGTTGTACCTTGCCTATATGTGTTTTGGATGTGTTTGCATGTGTAGTGGTGATGAAACCTGATTCCACCCCAGTGAACCCCATCATTAATCTAAACTCAGTTTTAATCCCGCTATTTTACTTTCCTTGCAATTAGTTTAACTAAACCCAAATCAACTCTCATTTTAAATATTAGTCTTAGTGGATCTAGATTAGACTAGCAAGATTCTTAAAAATGTTGTCCCATGGGATTTGATCCTTAACTATACTGTGATAAGACCTGTCCACTTGCGAGTGGTACTATTGCACAATGTTTTGGTTAAAAACTTAGGGATTTCAGCCCTAGGTGGATTTGTTAGTGCAGTATAAACAATGTCATATTTACACTTATTGCATGGACGAAGAAGAAGCTAACTACAAAGGAAAGAGAATTAGGATATTACATCCTACACAATATCTAGGAAAAGGAAATGTAAACTAGCTATGAGGAAAAGAAAAGAACATCCATCTACTATATCTTCTAAGGAGCTTTATTACATGCTTTCTGGTACTAGGACTGCATTTATTGGTTCTTTGTACCAAGAAAATACATGAAACAATCAAATAAACATAAAATGTTGTGTACGTGGGTGAACTATACAGACATATTAACTTGCATATTTGAAGATTTCAAAAGGAAGAAAATAAAAAGAAACATTATTTAGAGTGAGAATCGGGTAAACCATTTCTTTTAAATACACCTTTACTGCAGTTGTACTACTAAGTGTGACATCACCTACAATAGTTATATAGTGGACCCTCCCTGCCCCTTGGACTATTGGGATCCTCACCCCTAGGACTATGGGGATGATTTGATCTTAGTTTTAGAAGAGGGAGAAAATGTATATCAAATAACACCCATTTTGTGGCTACTAGAGCTTATATTTTATTATCAAAATAGCCTCCAAACCTAACTTCCTCTTCATTTTATCTTACTTATTGTGAAGAAATCATGCCCATTATGCCCTTGACAATATTTCCCATATTTTGTTGGGTTTTTCTTATTTCTTTCACAAGAAGAGCACCAATGGGCCCATCAGACCCATCAACAATGAAGTTTGTGTCCCAGCCTGATAGCTCACGAGGCCGACACACCCCTTTACCTGAAAGGGTTGCTGCCCGATACAACATCAACCCGACGTGGGCGTGTCACATGGGAGTCTCTTCCTACTGTAGCTCTCTACCCGATATGGTGCCTAGCTCATCTCGGATCACAACCCGATGAGGTCTTTACCCGACATGGCCACCCCTTGGCACCGCAGCCCGACAAGGCTCCAACCGACCATAGCTGTACGCGATGCACTTGCTGCAGAGAACATTCATGGCCCAACATGTGTGTTGGACGATAGCCGTATCGGCCCCGCCTGAATCCACGAGAAAAGAGCCATGGACGAAGGACACATGGTCTAAAAAAGCAACAACTCCCATCAACTCGCTACCTATAAATAGAAACTACAAGCCTACGATGGGATGGGCCGAACCCTATGAGAGCTAACTCCCAGAGTAAAGGAGCTAGTGCGTCGAGTTCTAAGGAGCCTGTCAGATGATAACTAGGTGAGCACACCCCTGTCCCAAGAGGGATGGGAGGAGTTCACTTAGAGACTGTTCTGGTAGCAGAAAGCAGCACGATATGATCCTCAAGGCTACTTCCAACATGTCAAGTTCCTATTTGGGCTTCAACTCAAGACGTCCTTCCCACCTATACCCGACACAAAGAACCCAAGAGCCTTAACATAGTGTTTACCTAATATGTATCCTAACCCGACACAATACCCAACCCGATATGGTCCATACCTGTCACGGCTACAGCCTGACATGACCATGTCAGACGGAGGTCTTATCCCGATACAACCCTTACCCATCCCGGTCTACGACCCAACATGCTCAAGGACCTAACATGTCCGTATCCCAATAGGGGCGCTACCTAGTATCGGGTTAACACCATCTTAGGTGTCTGCTGTTGTGTACTTTGTTCTCCTAAATCAAGGAGACCGACACTTATCTTCCCCTTACATCATTTACTTTCCTTTAATTACTGCATTGTAACTATACCTTTATGTCCCTTTATGATTACTGGAATATGTGGAGTTTATCTCTTATCATTCTATTTATGGCTTTATTTCATTAGATGATTTCTTTCTGGCATCTGAGTTCTAGTTTCTTCTTTCTGATTCACACTTTTGACTAGCTATCGAATTGTGTTTCTTGTTTTGACTCCTTTGAGAAAAGGATGTTGCAAACTTCTAGAGCTTGGTCTGGTTTAGGTGTACGAGAGTACCCACAACCAGAGCTGTGCCCAGTTTATCCTTCCGCACGAGCCCACACCTGGTGCCCTTGAGAGGGAACTTGGTGCATGGCTCATTGGTGTCTTCTTTGAGAGAAGAAGGTGCTGGATGTAGGCTTCTTCCGCTTGTTACGATTAAGTTATCTTTCTTTGTTCTATGACCCAAAGATAGTTTATCTCCTTGATTTCCTTTGTACGAAAACCATCATAAAAACTGCTAAAACGTAAAATACCCAAAGCTTTAATCTTTCTGGTGACTCCCTTTACAGATATTTTTTTTAATTGTTTGTGATTCTTTTGGTACAACCAACTTTATCCTTCGCCTTTTCAATGTTCTTAGACAAGTGAAACTTTGGTTCCAAAGCGCTATTCTTCCAGTCCATGTGTTCGACCCCAAACTACTTCGACCATGTGCTAGTTGTAGGAGTCTTAAACATTCGAGTATTATAAATTACTAAAGTCTGATGACCTAGACATGTCTCCATTTTTTGGACCCACGTTTAAGGCTTGTCAAATTTTTGGCACTGTTGCTGGGGATTCGGCAATGAATACCATTCTACAAACTTTAGTTTTACTTGCACTTTGCCATAAACCTTGTATATATGCATATAATATTGTAAATACTTATTGTACATAATTTATACAACACACTCACACTTTTACTTTCTCTTTTCTTTTCTTTTCAGGTACTACTTCATCTATCCAAACCCTCCTATGTCTGACAAGCAATGGCTGAGGAAGCACCTGAAGATCAGTCTCTTCGTTCTTTTGTCCAATTTAGGGCAAATGAAGAAAGGAACCCAGTGGTGGAGCAACCGCTCAACATGGCTAACTTTGAGCTGAAGCCTTCCTTTCTCCAACTACTACAACACAACCAGTTTGGAGGGAATTCCAGTAAGGAGAACCCTTACAACCATCTTACTATTTTCAAGAGGACTTGCAAGACCTTCAAGATCAATAGGGTCCCGATATCCTACATCTACACCCAGTGCTTTCCTTTCTCCTTGAGGGACAAATCTTTAGAATGGTACACCAATCTCCAAGATGGGATAATGCTTTTATTGCTAAGTTCTTCCCTATAGAGAGAATGATAAAGAGCCAAAACAAGATAATCAGGTTCTCACAGAAAGTTTTAGAGAATCTGCATGAAACCTGGGAGAGATTCCAAGGCTATCAGAGAGAATGCCCACACCATTGTTTTTTTGAACCCAAGCTGATCACTACCTTCTACAATGGGTTGTGCATCAGAGAAAGGAAATCCTTAAATGTGCAGGAGGTAGTGATTTCTTGGGGCTCAGTGCCCAAAGAGCCAGGGAGATTATTGACAATATGGCCAGGAATCAGTAGGACATTGAATATGATAGAGAATCAACGAGTCACTCCACTCCCAGAGAATCAAAGGTGATGGAAGCACTGTTGGCGAAGTTGGACAAGATAGTGACTGACATTCAAGCCTTGAAGGACCAGAGCTTTAAAGGCAAGGTCCAACAAGAAGCGGTGAGGAGCTGTGTCACATGTGGAGAGTCAAACCATCTTTCTGACTTTTACCTACATACGACCGTGCAGAGCGAGCCCGATGACGAAAGTACAGAGAATGTGAGTTACATCCAATACCGACATCCTGATCATCCCGTATTTTCATATGGAAACACCAGTGCGGCTGAGAACTCTCACCAGCTAGTAGGCAGAACCTCTTCAGGAGGACAACAGAATCATCAATGCTTAATAGGTTTCCAGCAACCACGAGGCTACCCAAATGCCCCACAAGGTCAGCAACAACAACCGTCGATGATGACCGAGTTGATGTCTTTCACCAAGAAGCAGAATGATCTGAATGTTAAGTTGCACAAAAGTTCCATGGACAACATGGCATTGCTCAAGTTAATGCAACAATAAATGGGAGATTTTAAAAATTAGATTGGGAGCTCTAGCAGTACAACAAGCAGATAGATCAATAGCTGGCAAGCCTAGCCCAAAGTATCAACCACCAAGTAGGGCGATTCCTGTGCAACATTGAGGCAAACCTGTGAGGGAATGAAACCACAAAGATGGCCGTCCTGAGGTCAGGAACAATGTTGCAGTCAACCCATGAGAAGAGACCAATAGTAGTAACAACATGAGTCAAGGATGTAACCCCCGAGGAATCAGCAGAAGTACTCACGAAGTAGAAGAAAGTAACAGAGAAAGCATATGATGATGCGACTTCTGAGGAGCGTCCAAATAGGTATGCACCCCGCATACCTTTCCCGCACAAGTTGGTGAAAGCCCAATTGAAGAAAAGGTATGAGAAGTTTATGGCTGCCATAAAGAAGTTGCACCTCGACATCACTTTCTTGGATGCCATCGAGGAGATGCCCACCTATGCAAAGTTTCTCAAGGATTTGATTTCAAGGAAGAAAAGAGGAGAAGACATTGAAACCGTGAAACTAGCACAAATGTCCAGTTCCTTTGTTAAGGCAAGTATGCCTTCTAAGAAGAAAGATCCTGAAGCCTTTGTCATTCCCTTTCAAGTCAGAGACAACATGACACGTAAAGGTCTAGCATACCTGGGAGCAAGTATTAGCTTAATGCCCCTGTCCCTTGCAAAGAGGTTAGGACTTACTGATATTGTAAGTACCAATATGAGAATCCAGCTGGAAGACCACACCTTTTCCAGACCGTTGGAGTAGTGGAGGATGTGCCCATTCGAGTTGGGTGGTTCTTTATACCTTGTGACATCATTTTGATCGACACCTTAGAGGGCCCTAGTTGCCCAATGATTTTTAGGTGACCCTTCCTTACTACCAGTAGAGCACTCATCGACGTAGAGGTAGGAATGATAACAATCAGAGTTGGACGAGAGCATATCGAATTCAAAATATGTGACTACATGAAAGCCCCCTCATTCTTTGAGTCTTCCTACTTTGTCAAAAGTTATCAACAACTCTACAATGAGGTAAGGGAGGAGAAGGCTATGGTGGACCCACTGATGCGCACCTTAGTCGGCAACACACAGGTGGTCGAAGACCCAGAAGTGAAAGAACTCCTGGCATTTCTAGATGATGAAGATCTGTCTGAAGCAGATGGCCCTGTTAAGACAATGATGTATGCTATGCTACAAAATGATCCTGCTGAAGAACTAGAAGAAAAGACCCTACCCAAATTAAAGGTTTTGCCAAAAGGTTTGGAGTACCAATTCATGGATGAAGAAAGGAAGAATCCAATTATCATCAACTCAGAGCTGACTAACAGTCAGAAGGAATAGTTGCTGATGGAGCTGAAGCTATGAAGAAAAGACTTAGGTTACTTGATTAGAGATCCAAGAGGCATCAACCCTTCTGTGTGTATGCATAGAATCCATCTTGATAAAAATTCCAAGCCCTATGCCCTGCCACAACAGAAACTAAATGAGAAGTTGCAAGAGGTGGTTAGCAAGGAAGTTGCGAAACTCCATGATGCAAGAATCATTTACGCCATTAGCGACAGTACGTGGGTGATTCTATTCTGGTAGTCCCTAAGAAGGGAGGTATCACGCTGATCAAGGGAGATAATGGGGTTGAAGTTGCAACCAAGACCGTCACTGACTGGAGGATGTGTATAGAATATCGAAAGTTTGAACACCACCACTCACAAAAATCACTTCCCTCTCCCATTTATGGACCAAATACTTGACTGTCTGGCCCACCATTCATACTTTTGCTGGTTGGATGGGTACTCAGGGTTCTATCAGATCCCCATTCACATAGACAATCAGGAGAAGACTACCTTCACCTACATCTATGGGACTTTTTCTTTTAGAAGAATGCCCTTTGGGCTCTGCAATGCACCCACAGCCTTTCAACGGTGCATGAACGCTATCTTTATAGACTTTTTGGAAGATAAGATGGAATTTTTCATGGATGACTTCAGCATCTATGGAAGCTCTTTTGATGATTGTCTGAATAACCTATCTTTGGTAATGAAAAGATGTGAAGAACATAGTATCACCCTTAACTGGGAAAAAAGCCATTTTATGATACATGAATGTATTGTCCTAGGACATATAGTATCCAATAAAGGCATTAAAGTTGATCAGTCTAAGGTGGAAGCGATTACAAAGGTCCCTCCACCCACATCTGTAACGGGATTCAGAAGCTTCTTAGGACATGCCAGCTACTACATAAGGTTTATCAAGGGCTACTCAGAGATTACAAAGTCGTTATCAAACCTATTGATGAAGGATGTGAAGTGTTATTTCACAGAAGATTGTCTCATGGCATTCTCCACCTTGAAAGATGCTCTAGCCTTAGCACCCGTTATCTAGTCACCCGACTAGAATCTTCCCTTTGAGCTTATGTGTGATGCTAATGATTTTTCCATAGGCACAGTCCTTGGGCAAAAGAAGGATAAGAAGCATCATGTAATCTTCTATGCCAGTAAAATTTTAGACAAAGCACAGATGAATTACACCACCACCGAGAAAGAAATGCTAGCCATTGTCTATGCATTTGATAAGTTTCGATCTTATCTTGTGGGTTCTAAGGTGATTGTTCACACAGACCACAGAGCCATTAAGTATCTGATGCAAAAGAAAGATGCTAAGCCTAGGCTGCTGCACTAGGCATTGCTGCTACAAAAGTTTGATCACAAGATAATCGACAAGAAGGGTTCTGAGAACATGGTCGCCGACCACCTATCGAGGATTAGAGTGGGGGACGACCACCCATTGCCGATCAATGAAAGCTATGCTGATGAGGCAATCTATGTTGCCCAGATGACAAATCTAGAAGGGCCATGGTACGCCGATATCTATAACCATATTCCCTGCAAAAAACTACCCCTGAGAATATCTTATAATCAGAAGAAGAAATTCTTTTCTGTTATGAAGTACGATTACTGGGATGACCTTCTGTTGTTCAAGTGTTGCGTTGATAGCCTTTACAGGAGATGTATACCTGAAGATGAAGCCCCGAAGATCTTGTACGACTGTCACTCCTCTCCCTATGGAGGACACTTGGGAGCTAAAAGAACCAAAACCAAGGTTCTCTAGTCCAGTTTCTATTGGTCCACTCTTTTCAAGGATGCTCACACCTTTGTCAAAGCCTGCAACGAGTGTCAAAGAACCATGAATATTTCCCGTAGAAATGAGATGCCCATGTCTGAATGGATTGAAGTTGAGATCTTCGACATATGGGGAATCAACTATATGGGACCTTTCCCCTCGTCATACAGTTTCAAGTACATTCTTGTTGCAGTGGACTATGTCTCTAAGTGGGTAGAAGCCATACCCGCTACCACCTATGATGCCTAGTCTATCATAAAGCTCTTTACATAGATAATCTTTCCAAGGTTTGGAGTCCCAAGAACAATTATCAGTGACGGTGGATCACACTTTACTAAAAGGCAATTTGAGTCTCTTTTGTGAAGGTATGGGGTTTGACATAAGGTTTCTACCCCGTACCATCCCCATACGTCTGGTCAGGTTGAAGTTTCAAATAGGCAAATCAAACAGATCATGGAGAAGACAGTCGGGAAATCTCAGAAGGACTGGTCCACCAAACTAGATGATGCTCTCTGGGCATACAGAACATCGTACAAGATGCCGCTTGGCACCAAGCCTTATCGGTTGATTTATGGGAAAGCATGTCATCTGCCTTTTGAGTTAGAGCTCAAGGCATTCTAGGCCATCAAACGTCTCAATATGGATCCCTCCCTAGCCAGAAAGAAGAGGTTCCTCCAACTTCAAGAGCTCAAAGAACTTAGGCTTCACACCTATGATAACACAAGAATCTACAAGCAGAGGATGAAAGTTTGGCATGACTCTCACTTAAATAAGAAGGATGTCAAGGAAGGTGATAAAGTTTTGCTCTTTAAATCTTCTATTTGACTTTTTCTAGGGAAACTATAGACTCGATGGTCAGGACCGTTTGTGGTAGAAAAGATGTACCCATTGGGAATGATGGAGCTACACGACAAGGATGATCCTAAAAATGTCTTTCCAGTCAATGGACACCGAGTGAAAAGGTTCTACGAAAATGAAGTCTTCACAAGGAGATCCAAGTTGCCCCTAGACAATGTCGAAGTCGCACCCGTCGAAGAAGCCTAGCAAAGATGGAGGATGTTGAGCTAATGACAGAAACCATAACACTCCTTGGAAGGAAGCCCAAGTTTTTATTTTCCTAGGATAGGATGTTATTTCCTTTTCCTGTAAATGAACATTATGAACACTTTCATTGTAATAAGGCCCGAGTCTATGCACGCACCACTTGCACAGACTCTCACATTTTTTGGGCCACCGACTTAGTTTCATTGCCTTGATGTGTAATACTAGCTGAGGCTAAGGTTTACACTTAAGCCAGTGATGTTTTACATGTCAAGTGCCTTTTACTTTAGTTTTAAGTTTCACTAAGTTTTTATGGCTTTTGAGCAATGCATGTGCTTTTGAGCACAATGCAAGTCACACAGACATGATTTAACATCTTTATCACTCATGCTTGGCATATTAGGTTATCGTGTCGCCCAAACTGTATTGGGCAGGTGCTGCGTGCTGTGTGTCATTCTGTCAGACCAAGCTCTTCACGCCACACCATGCCCAGAAGCATCACGTGAACCCATGGCATGTAAAGGGCGTGCCGAGCAATGCCTTCCGGGAAACACACTACTTCCCACTAAGCCTCACGATGCGACATGATTAGATAGGATTTACCTTGCTTTGGAAGGCGATTCGCGTGCATGCACGATGTGTGTCCCCGTTTTTACCTTTTAACCCTGCTCGCAGATGGTTATATATAGCAACGAGAGATTAACCGTGCAGGGTTACCAAAGATACCAATGCCTTTGCTCATGTATCATGCAATCTATTGCCATCCTAGCTCCCGTAGTAGTTTCCCATCCTACCGACCTCCCGTGTCGCTTCAACATCTCCTTGCCCGACAAGGTAATAACTCGTGTCGCACAACCTCTATCACGCTGATGTATCACCCATTCGTATCGTGCACTAATAATGCTTAGACTGTGTTGCACACTGCGTATCATGTTCTTGCCCGTGTTGGGCAAAGCTTTAAACACATATCGGGTTTTCCTAACTATTGGGTTTTCTCTATCGCTTCTATCGTGTCAAGTTTTCAACTTGCATCGCGCGACACATGTATCGCACGACACCTGTATCGTGCAATCCTTAACGCGCTAAGTAAATTTGGGAGAGCCCGCCAACACTCTCCAGGGTTCGTGTAATATTTGTGTCGCACAATCGTATCACGTTCCTAGGTTGCCGACTTCCCAAGTACATCACTTTCTCTTATACCTGATATCGGTCTATCACGGGTATCACACAAGGACATATTTGGTACCTTTGGTATCATGCACTTTGTGTATCGCACGACTGTACTGTGTCCTTGGTGTATCAGTTTTTGAAGCACACTACTTACCTTTGAACCTGACATCATTTCTTCATGAGTATCACACAAAATGTGTCTGATTCCTCTGATATTGTGCACTTGACCTTTGTGCACAAGAAGGGGTACAATTTTACTGTGACCCGACACTGAGCTTTTCTCTTCTACTTGATACCACTTTCCCAGTATCGCCCAAGACGTATAGGGTGATCCTTTTTTACAAGTCTCATCCGACGCTTTAATGTATCTGGGAGACAAAAATTTAACTAGAATTATTCATCTTTTTTAGAAAAATGGCATGCATAAAAGAGACTATCGTCCAGGTCGACGAGCAGGGTTGGAGGATCAACCCCGAGGCCACCATCATGGCCACCTTAGGGCAAACAATCCTAACCCAACAACAGCTGGGCCTTCTGAGGTCAAGAAGTGGCCCCGTGTTGAGGCAAGCACAGGCCCATCTACGATGACAAAACCCAAAGTTCTCACCCACTCCCCAGGGTGATTCGTGTGAAGGGACACAGATTACTAGAGGCGCCACACTGAGATGGCAGTGAAGGTCTTCCGTCCGACCAGATTCTGCCACCACACCTCCTTTCGGCAGATAAGCATCTTTGATAGGTTGGAAAACGTCCTCGAAGTTTCAAGTCTCTGGAAGATTACTTAATTTTTTCCAACTCGTACACCAAGTTGACAAAGGAGTTCATCTCCTCCCTCCACCGGGTTCCAAACACCCCAAAAGAAAGCAAGAGGTATGACAGAGAGGACAGGCTACAGGGGCGCCTCTACAATCAAGAGCATGAAATAACAGAGAGGCTACTCAATGAGATCTTCTCCACTAGCGCAGCTGAGCAAGAGCTGCTCAACAATGGATCTTGAATTAGTGACAACGATGACTTCGACCCGGTTAAGATGTGGAAGAAACCGATGGGCGAGTCCTCATTTAAGTTAGGAAGCAAGGTGGCAGCGATCCACTTCTTCTTCTATAGGATTATTCATAAGATCATGGCTAGCTTGCTCTTCAACAAGTATAAGATGAGCAACCTATACACTAAAGAATTGCACCTCATCTGGTACATCATGGCTGGCAAGAGCGATCAATTTGGGATGCTTTCTTCTCAACGATCTACACCCGATCAAGGATGCCATCAAGGAATACAACATTGGAGGAATCATCACCCTGATCGCGGTCAGGCTTGGGTACCGAAAGGAGTCACTCAGCCTATCGTGAACCAGGGGCGACGACAAAACAGACATCAAATTCATTACCAGGGTGAGCATAATAAAGAAGAAGGGTCGCCAACTTTTCTATAGGTTTGCATGAACCAACATCCTCCTACCCCTCCCAGACTGTGTCAACTATGATGTGGAGAATCTAGTCTTCACGAATGAGGAGGTTGAATCTCTGACCGTCGACACAGCCTACGCCACCACAACAACCATCCAAGAAAGGATGACTACCACAGGGAGGCCCGCACCAACGAAAGCTCAGCGGGACAAGTCGTCGGTGGTTATTCTCAAAGACTCCCCGGTCATCGTCACTACCGAACAGAGAGCCGTTACTCCAGTAGATGCTACCGCCACTACCGAGCCAGTCACAACCACCACAACAACACCTGCCGCAGCTATAGAAGAAGTGTCAACCATTGTCGAGGTTGTTGACACAACCGAGGCCGCCACAACGGTCGTAGACTAAGAAGCAATTGTTGTGGCACTGCCAGCTTCAACCCTATCGGTAAAGGCAGTGGCCGCAACCACCCCCTTAGTGCGTCCAGATGCCTCTCGCAATAGTGATGAGGCATTCATTGAGCTCCTAGATGCCGAGCTCAGGTCTATTCAATAAACCCCAACACCACCAACCACGACACCAGCGGTCATCCTGGAAGATGAGGAAGAGAGTTGGGTGGTCAATCAACACCCGCCCACTCCTCCACCTTCTCCACGGCCCCACGTTGAGGCGGAAGATACACTAGCAAGGGTTCCAATGCCACACTCAGAGGCCACACCCTCATGTAACATCCTGGTGGACTCAGCCCCAGACATTGCACATGCAACAGGCTGTGCTATCAATGTGAGGAGCAATATGAAGAGCTGAAGTCGATCAACGGTCCCCTCCTCTCTAGGACATGCTTTTGTCTTTGAGTTTGATAACTTGCAGGAGGTAACACACAATCATAGCACTACTTTATCCTCCCTGACCTACAAGTTTTAGGTCTTCCAACAGCGGCTAGGCGAACAAGAGCGCCAGTTGCTGAGCATAGTTGGTCTCCCTGGCCAACTAGAAGCGCTGAACCAGACAATGCAAGAGGCACTCCAATGACTAGACGTCAGAGGCTCGATGAGAGGGAGGCCCGTCGCCACTCAAGGTGTTCTCGGAGGTCGCCATCACTGTTGACGTCTTCATCTCTATCATCATCATCATCACTCTCTTCGTCCAACTCATCGTCCTCCTCCAATGCCAGTGGGCCATCCAATCCTACAATGACTCCTGAGGAGGAGGCAACCAAGAAAACCAATGATGGGGTCCCTATAGAATAAGGGAGTACCCGCAGCGTCGACACATCTACTCCTATACAACCGCTAGAGCCAAACGAAGCAACAAAAGAAATGTCTGAAGGCCTAGCAGATGACTCCTCTAAAGGAGAAGGGGGCGACTTGTATAGATCTCTTGCAGAGCAACCCCTGAGAGCGAAGACCTCAGGGACTGATAGATTTTGTGCGCCGTCTAAGTTCTACTCTTCGGGATGGCTGACTTCGACAGCCGAGCCATCAGATATCTGATGGTTTGCGACCAACAATTGTTGAACATGGTCCTAAGGCCGCAGATTGAAGAAGAATCAATCCTCTGGAGCAACAGATACTTCTCCATACGACGTCGAGCATTCAAAGGAATATTCCGCTCAGAAGAAGTCATAGGGAAGATCCTATTCAGGGGCTTGGAGAGCACAATGATAGAGAATATCATGCTTAGGACAAGCTGGTAACCAATCTACAATGTCACTCTGGCCTTAACCAGGCGACTGCTAGTAGGGGAGGATGACTTGTGGCTGGTGGTTGATATGCTGAAACATGTACAAGAGCACAACCCCGACTGGTGCTGGCCCCCCACAAGCATAGGAAGCACTGGTTCCTCTACGTGGCCAACCTATGCTCCCATGAAGTCACCTTGTTCAACTGATGTAGTGCGGAGATCCCCCACCTAGAGCAAGTCTTCATCCACCCTGAAGATACATATCTCAAACTTTTGCCTCTGTGCCTTCACCCGGTCATCAAACAAGGCATCCAACGCCACAACGACGTCTATAACTTCTACGCGATAGAAGACTTCCCAGTCCAAGAAAACCCGAGAAGTAGAAATAGCGTCTTCATCATCTTACGTGCCATGGAGCTTCTGAATATCTTTAGATACATACTCCAACTCCAGGACACAAATTTCTATCACCTTAGGAGCATCTACACGTTGCTACTGATAAAGGATAAGTGCTATTTCTGAGATCCAGAGCTCCCTGAGGATCTACTGGAGACATATTCTGATTCTAATTCTCACTCCTCTCCACCCAGCAGTCCTCGAAGAACAGAGGTCGAGGGATCTTCTGACGTATACATGATATGCAAGCAGATAGAACACTTGCAAGCCCTACTCGCCGTTGAAGGCGCTTCTATCTTGCATGTTATCTCAAACTCTATCATCAACAAATTTTACCGTTCAGGCTGTAGCTTTCTATCTCGAGAACTGGTCAATCTTATTCTTCTACAACTTGCATATTCTAACACTACAAACATCATCTATGAGAAGAATAATGTAGTGGTCCCCATCAACGATCTATGGGACCTAGTAAAGGCTGGTGGATGTGTAGCTATGACGGTGGTATCATCTTACATCTTGTTTTACAAGAGAAGATTGGACAGCTCTACATAGCACATCCAATGTTGTTCAACGATTTATTCCTAGTTGATGAATCTGGGGTGCGTGAGCTGTTCCAACTTCAAATCCAGAACCGTCTGCCATGCATAATTTTCCTTCCTTTGCTGCACAACAACCACTCGATGCTTATCATGATATACACCAATGCTCATGTCATTATCTTCTATAACAACTCGAACACCAACACTGACTGGATGACGGAGTTTTCTATAGTGGCAAAAACACCCCTCAAATGATTAGCAAAGAAATACTACACTGAGGTGGTGGCCATGATAAAGCAACATCTTGAAGATCTGATGGCAACCTGGCATGACTTCCGTTTCTGCCACCGCAGTCCACAACAAGCTCCTTTATCAAATGATTGTGAAGTATACGTGCTTCACTTGATATCTTGCATAGCAGTACTAAAGAAGGCACCATAGAAGCTCCATGACATCGACTACTGTAGACAACGAGGAGAATATGTCATGGAGCTCCTAACTGCTGAAGGTGCATGCATCCGTTGAACCCTCACAGATCTATGACTACTCTCTCCTATTCATCTCACTACTCTGGGATAGAGTGTGGGATAAGTTTGGGGGGGGGAGGGCTCCATAGCATCAGTGAGGGAGATACTCCAAAAATTTTCCTCGTTTCCCTTTCCTTTCCTTTCCTTCCTTCATCATACTCCGTGTATACATGTATATAAATGTTTGATAGTAAGCAATACATACACAATATATACATACTGTCTGTTCTTCAAAATTGTAAAAATTAATTTATTGCAAAAACTTGGTACAACTTCTAATTAATTCTCTCTACGCCTAAGGCTGTGTACATTTCTGCTATGCTCTCTTAAAAACATAGTCTTAAACAACAAAGACTATAACTTTTCTATGCCAACTTTGAAAAATAATTGCGTTCCAGCTAAGAGATGTGCATGAGAAGGAAAAATCTGCCCAAATAGCAAACTCCCTTTCCCTACCCACCAAAATCCTAAAAGAGAGAAAGCCTTATGAGAGTGAATAAAAGCATAAGAGTTGTTCTCAAACACACACACACACTTGTCTTCCCAAAAGTACCCATCTTTAGGCATGGTAGATCTGGGGCAGTGGTACGTAGGATGTGAAATCACTGTTCTAAAGCCAACTGGCTTGGACTGTAGGGACCACTTGCCTGTTAAAGGACCCATACCTGGATGGATCAATGGGAAACAAGAAAAACCCAAAAGCCTTAAGCCTTCCCAAAAACCCCACTTTCTACCCCCAAGATTTAAGCAGTTTAGTGTGAAAGCTAACTTCAAAATCATGCACCAAGGTCTCACAAAAGTTGGGGAGAAATTTTTGTTTAATAAGGTGAGAAAAATAAAGTCCATTGTTCATGGTCAGACGTAATTTTCCTCAGGACATCCCAAAATCCACTTAACCTTTGTCCAAAGACTATGCCTTGTTTTAAAGGTACCGCAAACAAAAGTTTTAAAATAAGTACAGATTGATTGAGGACAATCAAAATGCTATGTTTGGGGGAGTTGATAACACCTATATTATGGCTGCTAGAGCTTATATTTTATTATTAAAATAGCCTCCAAACCTAACTTCCTCTTCATTTTATCTTACTTATTGTGAAGAAATCATGCACATTATGCCCCTGACAATATTTCCCATATTTTGCAGGGTTTTTCTATTTTTTTTGACAAGAAGAGCACCAATGGGCCCATCAACAACAAAGTCTGCATCCCACCCCGATAGCTTGCAAGGTCGACATTCCCCTTTACCCGATAGGGTCACTGCCCGATATGACAACAACCCGACGTGGGCGTGTCGCGCGGGAGTCTCTGCCCACTACAACTCTCTACCTGATATGGTGACTAGCTCGTCTTAGTTCACAACCCGATGAGGTCGTTACCCGACATGGCCACCCCTTGGCACCACAGCCCGACAAGGCTCCAACCCACCATAGTTGTACACAATGCACTCACTGCATGACACGTTCATGGTCCGACACATGTTTTGTGCGACAGCCGTATCGACCCCTCCTAAAGCCACGAGAAAATAGCCATGAACAAAGGGCACATGGTCCAATAAAGGTGACAAATCCCATCAACTCACTACCTATAAATAGTAGCTACAAGCCTATGATGGGATGGGCCGAACCCTATGAGAGATAACTCCCAGAGTAAAGGAGCTAGTGCGTCGAGTTCCAAGGATCCTACCGGGCGATAACTAGGTGAGCACACCCCCATCCTGAGAGGGATGGGAGGAGTTCACTTAGAGACCGTTCCGGTAATAGCAAGCATCACGATATGATCCTCAAGGCTACTTCCAGCATGTCGGGTTCCTATCTGGGCTTCAACCTGAGACAGCATGCCCACCTATACCCGACACAAAGAACTTGAGAGCCTTAAGATAGTGTTTACCTGATATGTATCCTAACTCGACACAGTACCCAACCTAATATGGTCCATACCTATCACGGTTGTAGACCGACACGACCAGTAGCCCAACATGACCATGTCAGGCAGAGGTCCAATCTCGATACGACCCTTACCCATCACGGTCCCTGACCTGACACGGTCAAGGACCCGACACGATCGTGTCCCGATTGGGTCGCTACCCAATACCAGGTTAACACCATCTAAGTTGTATGTTGTTGTGTACTTCATTCTCCTAAATCAAGGAGACCGATACTTATCTTCCCTTTACAACATTTACTTTCCTTTAATTACTGCATTGTAACTAAACCTTTATGTCCCTTTATGATTAGTGGAATCTATGGAGTTTATCTCTTATTGTTCTATGTATGGCTTTATTTCGTTGGATGATTTCTTTTTGGCATCTGAGTTCTAGTTTCTTCTTTCTGATTCATGCTTTTGACTAGCTATCGAATCGTGTTTCTTGTTTTGACTCCTTCAAGAAAAGGACATTGTAAACATCTAGAGCTTGGTATAGTTTAGGTGTACGACAATACCCGAAACTAGAGTTGCGCCCAGTTTATCCTTCCACACGAGCCCACGAGTGGTTCCCTTGAGAGAAGGAACTTGGTGCATGACTTGTTGGTGTCTTCTTTGAGAGAAGAAGGTGCTGGATGTAGGTTGTCACCACTTGTTATGATTAAGTTATCTTTCTTCTTGCTATTCCCTGAAGATAGTTTATCTCCGTGATTTTCTTTGTACGAAAACCATCATAAAATCTGCTAAAACCAAAAATACTTAAATCTTTAATCTTTCTGGTAACTCCCTTTGGAGATAGGTTTTTGTTTGATTATTTGTGATTCTTTTGCTACAACCAACCTTATCCTTTGCCTTTTCGACGTGCTTAGACAAGTGAAACTTTGGTTCTGAAGTGCTATTCTTCCATTCACTGTGTTTGACCATGAACTACATTGACCCTATGTTAGTTGCAGAAGTCTTAAACATTCGGGTATTACAAATTACTAAAGTGTGATGACCTAGACATGTCTCCATTTTTTGGACCCACGTTTAAGGCTTGTCAATATCTCACTCGATAGCTACAACCCATCTCTTTATTTATGTTCTTGAGGTTATGGAGAGGAAAAATACAAATAATATGCATCCAATAAATATAAACAAATAAAGTATCCAATATTTCATACTTAATGCGCATAGGAAAACTAGTCATATACTTATAATGCCACATACATGATTCATCAGATCTTGATTCCAAAGAGTTTTAGAGAATAAAGTGAATGGATCACCTTGAAAGGAAATTAAGGGTATATTATTACTATGAGTTCATATGACTAAGAGTAGGGTTTTGGTTAAAATGGGTTCTTTATGATTAGATCAGGGATTTTTGTTAAGTCCTTCTCATATTAGAGTCAAAGGGTCAGATCTAGGATTAGGTTACACTTGGATCATAAATATTTTTTATATTTTAGAGAGGAGCATTTAAGATAAGGGTTTCCATTAGTTTTAGGACATCATTAATTACCTCTTTAGGGTTCATATGATCTAACAATATCAGAGATGGATCTAGGATTTTGAATCAGAATTAACTGAGATTAGATATTTTTTTACATTTCTAGATAAGAAAAGATGGCTAGATAATTAGATTGGATTTATGGTATCATTTTTTTGGGAACGTGGCTATGATTCAGGTTATGATAGTATTTTTATAGGGTTCCTTGCATTTTTTTGAGTAAAATGGTATATAATTTTGCTATTATTCGATGTTCCTAGCATTTACTAAGATTTTTATATAATAAATATATATTTTAGAAAAAGAAATAGAAAAGTATATAAGGCTAATCATGGGCGCATGACCTTGGTCTACTGAACCAAGGGTTTGAATCTCCTTGGACTGGATCTAAAGGTGCACTTGTAGCCTTCCTAGCACCTTGACTGACTCAGTAGTGACACTGGGTTAGTGGCTCTAAATTGGTCCATGTCAACTCCTTACTGGCACCACATTCCCCCTCCTTCTCCCTCTATGGTGGTGTACTCGAGCGGCTGGGCTCAACTCCGGTGAGGTCCCTGCTTGAGAGGAAGGGCATTGGTGACAGGAAGAAAGTGACCATGCCTTCGCGAGTCAACTCCGCATGGGGGGCTTCTAGGTTAGGCAATATGGCTCCCTTTGGGGCTCAGGCACTATCAGGACATGGAGGGGGGGTCTCGAAAGGAGAATGTGGATGGGGGTTGAGAATCAAGGGTGTAGGAAGGCTATGCCATGGAGCTTTGTGGTGATCCCACAAAGGTGAAAGGGTGCTTAATTGGGATCTAGGGGCGTGATTTGATGCGACAAAGTTGAGGAGAGGTGAGAGGAGTAGTTGGAGACAATGATAATGAAGGGGACCATGCACAACAAATTATAGGTATGAATGGATAAAAGGAGATGTGGCAGAGCTGAGGGAGTCTTTAATTAGGCTGATAGTTTCTAGGGTTGTAAATGCCCAAATGGCATGCACTGCCAGGTGAGAGGAGCATGAGACGGAGAATAGTTCTCCCTGCTTCGAGCATGAGGGGCATCATGGCATAGGTTATTATGCTTGAACCAATGAGGAGAAGAGAAATATCTCGAGGAAAGAGTGAGAGGGTGGCTGGGTTGGTTGTGGGAGATTGGGTTCGTTGGTTGGACTATTTGGGAGAGATAGTCGAGTCTTGCGGGAGGTAGAAGAAAAAGTCTGCACTGTCAGATTCTCATAAGATTAGGCTGGGAGTAAGATCATAGGTACTAAAATCCATGAACCCATCTTGAAGCCACGTGACACATTTATGTGTCACATCCTGGATCATGTAGTTCCAAGCTTAGGTCTTAGGGTTAAAATGAATCAAATATATGCTTGTAAATTGAAATGTTCATATCTCCCGATTGGTATGTCCACATGAAATGAAATTTTAGGTGGATCTTCATAATGAAGTTATCTAATCATTCTATAAAATTGAGATTCAAATTTGAATGTTGATAATTGAAATTTCACTAGGTTACAAATGTGCATGAATCACCTTTAATGTGCATTAGGGTTTTCATTATTTATAAATTTATGTATCTATATGAACATATAATAATATAGGGAGGTAGTTAAGTGTATTTTAGGAAATACATTTGAGTGATTATCAATATCATTAAATTTGCAAGAGACAAAAAATACAAATGTTAAAACTCACTTTATCACATACTTCTACACTAAAGGAAAACTAGTTCTTTACACTTAGTAAAACCCATCATCTCATACCTTCAAAATCCAAGGTAGTTTGTCATAGAAGAAGGAACGTTGATATGATATAAGTATAGTTTAACAACACACAACTACCATGCATGCATGTAAAATATTGCACACAAGATCATCTATCTCCATAATACCAAGTTCTAGGGTACGATCTATATAGAGCAAGTTAAAAAAAGTAAGAAAAGGATTGAAGCTTATATGACTAGCCTCTATATGAAGATGAACATCCAAATAGTAGGGTGAATCAATAAGAGAAGATGAAAACTCTAGCCTTGCACTCCCAAATCTCCAAGGTAGCTTGTTTCTTCAAGAACAAGGTATATTTAGGGTAAAAGAGAGAAGAAAATGGTTTCTTCAACCAAATGGGTTGATTTCCATCATAAACACTAAGGTTCCACCCATGTATGAAGAGATAATAAGGACAACATCAAGGAAAACTAGATTAGAGAAGAAGCTCTTACATGTATTAGGCAAGGAACTAGGCTAGAAAGATCCAAACAACCCTAGAGATGCTTGTTTTAAACCCTAGAGAAACATGCATCATGATCCATCCAAGATTTGTCCCCACGGATCTTTGCCTTCACAAAATGATGGGTTTGGGTATATCTAGCAAAAATAACAAGTGGGAGAAGTAAAAGGTTCGTTTGGGATAGAGTTGAAAAATATATATATCTAAGAGAGAGAGAAAGGTGGTCAATGTAAGACCCCTAACCTTGCTTTATGGTTGAACATGCTTTATTATCATTATTGGATGCTAAAAACCTTTATCAAACCCTAATATGTGTTTTTATATCATGTGACAAAGTTAAGTTTCAAGTTTGGTCCAATTTGAACATTGTATGAGCAAGTTTTGCTATATATACTTTATAGGGCTTTTATGCAATTTACCCATATCTAGGGTTTTTCTTGTAATTTGTGACATGGTTTTTGTGCCTCATGAGTTTTCACATCATTTTTGATATAGTTGTACCTTGGGGCGCTTTGTTTCACCTTTGGTTTTGTGGTGACATCTAACCTAGGGTTGAGATTATTAGGGCTTCCTCACCTAGATGCCCTAACTCGATGGTTTGCCCCTTTGGATGTTGGGATCCGATGGTCCACCTTTAGGTGGTTTTATCGTATCATTCTCTTGAGTTTTTTTATTAAATCTTCTTTCCTTTAGGCTACCTAAATAGATCCAACAGTCAAGTTAGAAAACTAGATGTGTAAAACGAAATATTCTAAGCAATCTAGACAAGCAAGATTTAGAGTTTTGTGCAATCAAGCTTATTGCTAAGCTTGAGGCATAGCTGTATAGTGAGTAGACTCATTTTCTCAATAGTACCATTTTTCATTGTCCTAAAAAATGGCAGATCTAGAGTAGTTAGACTCTTAGATTTATAACTTGACACTCAAGCCCCCACAACTATTATACCAGGCACGTTGTAGTAGATCGGGGTCGAACCACATGGATGAGGTTGGTATGTGCTAGGAATGCAAAGCCTCAGACTCAAATATACCAACAAAAAAGGTAATATAAGGTGGTATTCCCAAATGAACCTAGTCATTCCAAACAAAATAACAAAAACAAAGAAAAGGTAACAAAATAAGAGAATAAGATCAAACAAGAAAAGATGTAACCAAAGTATGTAAGGGAACATGGATTGCGTTTCACCTCCTAAGATCTCTCACCAACATGAAATACTCACACCCATCTGTATACCCTTATCAAGGTTACAAGAAATCATCATATGTCTATTCCCTCCTCTCTCGAGCTGTGGGATAGATCTAGGTTATAGGGTGGTTTCTCTATCGACATAATAAACAAACAACCACAAAGTAAACAAATGACCATCATCTATAGTATTCCAACATTCCCAAACATTCATGCTACTCCATAACACTTAGATAAGACTAGTACCACTCTTTCGAGGCACTAGAAAACATACATCACATGATGGTAACTAAGCATACAAGTGAAGTATTAAGAACAAGAGTATGGAGATAATCCTGCTAGGGGAATATTTATATTCAAAGGGATGAAAGTATATACATGTTGAGAGAGCCTTAGTGGCTACCCCCAACCCAAGTTAGGTGTTTAGCCACACATATTAATGGGCAACATAACAACATTACAAAAGTATAAATACATCAAGAATAATGAAGAGGGGGAAGCTACATTGTGAAGAACATAATAGATATAGAGAAGGGAGAAGGTGATACACTAGCTATACTTCTTCATATATAGATCTAATATGAGAGTGGCAGATGGAAACTCCTTCTTTCAAAGAAGAGGATGTCTGATCTTCTCTCTCCTGCAATTTTTTCCTTCAAAGATCTAAGACCTATGGAGATGAACACGAATGGTTCTCGAATTTGGCAACACTTTGTTGCTCTTGATGACCCCCCTGCTGTGAGGAGTCAGGGGCCTATTTATAGGTGCCATCCACTGACTTCAGTCCAGGTGTAGTAGTTGCTACATGTGTCACGACTGCTACATGTGTCACGACCTCTACTAGTGTTGCAGTCGTGACATGCGTAGCGGTTGTAACAAGTGTTTGGTTGCATTGGAACCTTGGTCGAAACTGGGGCTGCGGTCGCCACTTAGTACCAGTCGCAACACTAGACTGGTCATGCCAGCTCCTTCAACTTTTGGTCTATTACAGTCATGACTATTGTTTCGATCATGATAACAGTTGCAGTTGTGATGGTTGTTGCGACCTAACAAAGTTGTTGTGACCAAGATCTTAGTAGGGGATGAGACCATCACGTGCTGTTGTGTCGGGTCGTGACACTGAGCATCTATGTCTCTTGGATGATACACCTGTGAACCCATCACGGCTGGGACAATTATTCGACCATAGTTGTTGTTGTCACGATGGTGGTCTTTTAGTAGCGATCGACATGGATAAAGTAAAGTCTTTTAGTCATGTCCAAATATTTTTCAATGATATTCAAATAGATAGAAATAATCCATAAAAGGGATGTTCATATAGGAATAAAATAGAAGCAAAAAGTTCACAAATTGAGATGTTATCAACTCCCCCAAAATTTGACTCTAGCCTATCCTCAGGCTAATAGATATAATCAAACCATTGAGTGATGAGATATACATGATTTCTCTTTTTATGAACACACCATTACTAGATTATTCCATTCTTGCAGCAAAAACCTTTGTGATAGGATTGCCTCACTTCCTGAACTTCCATCTCCTCCCTTTATTTCTAAAGTTGTGTGACTTTGTACCCAAGCCACTGCCTTTCGTAGTAAAGAACTCTCCTTAATAGTGATCTTCCTGCCCTTGGTTTCTGGCTATTCTTGTAAACGGTTCCCGCAAGGGGTAGCTTTCACACCCTACCTTTATTTTGGTTGTGCCTAAGCTATCATGTTTGGGTAGGTCAATTTTTTTTTGGGTATCCTACACCCCTCAGCTCCCATCAACCATGGATTGTCGTAAAGATAGTGTGTCCCAAATGGGACTTGAAGTAGTGCCAGGTGGTTGTGCGAGGGTTGCCTTAGAGTGCAGGTGGGTATAACTGGGCTTCAATATTCCACTTCCAGGCATGACATATCTACATTCATGAGTGCAACAATACACTTGTCATGTGGAATCTTTTGTCATCTTTTTATGCACAACTCTCATGATTTTTTTTTCTTTTTGGCTTTTCATTCTGCTCTTAGGATAGGGGAAGGTGTTGGTAGGATTTTTGGGTGGCCAAGCCTCTTTTCATCCTGAATCTAGGACAATTAAAACTAGAAGGGGTAGATGTTTTCTTATTGTGGGAGATGTAGACTTTCTAGCTAGTACTTTTAGGCTAGGAAGATTGGTCGGGAGAGTGGTTATTAAAGTCCTCTTTATTTCTAGGGGTTCCATAGATTTAGGGGTGTTCTTCCGCCATTACACAACATTTTGCTATAAGAATGGAGTAAATCATATTGTTGTGTCCTTCTCTTTTTATGTGAATTAGTAGCTCATTTGCACCACTCTAGCAATGATTATGCTAAAAGGCAGTAAGAGGACAAACAAGTCTAAGGAGAGGGAAAGTTAAATCACATAGAGAAATGTCAAAATTGCAAACTATATCAAGAGTTTGTTCGAGATGGTTCAATATTTTCAAAATTGTTTCAAAATTTCCTACTGTGTCAGAGGTAAATGTAAGAATTTGTATAAGTAGAAATTAAACTTAAGTGATAAAATTGTAACTCTCATGCCCATTTATAAATCCTCCCCCAGACTTATCATTCACTCATACTTGAAGTGTCAAAAATGAAGGTGTAGGTATTAACATGCTTACTTTATGGTTGTTGGTTTTCTTTGATTTCCCATTTTGATTGCAGGAGCATGTTGGCGTATATTCCAGGGAGCGTGTGATATTGTTCATGCTACATGCTTTCAACCTTCGTATTCATCATGGACACAACTGTCATCCAAGCCATGCAGTAGAATCCACATTAATTGGACAAGGGCATTTGTTTGGGACTTTTGTAGCAGAATTGTGCCTTTTTGAAGTCTTTGCCCTTTGCATGCTTATATCCCTTCCCTTGATTGTGGATCATTTTGATGATTGTTTCAGTGCATGTGGCTGCTTTTTCTTTTGTAAGTGTCTCTGCAGTAGTCATATTGGTGTGTTTGTTCAGTGTGAAGGCTGAATCTGACCTGTTATATAGAACTACAGTCTTCACTATTACATTGACCACCAGAAGAGTCCAATGGTCATCATGCAGAATAAGCAAGAATATATGTCTAGAAGAGAGCTCATCAGATGTTGTTGCAAGCATTTTTTTTCACCCAATCTCTTGTCCAAGAGTATATCGTCAATGGGCAAGAAGTATGCCATGTACACATTATTCGTGTTGTCTCCCAACAAAGACTGATACGCAAGCATAGCATTTATTGAGAGGTATCCTCCTGTTTTCAGAGTATCACAGAGGTGATATTCTAGTACACATATTCCCTCTCGTTTGAAGGTTACATCTCCTAAGGCATTATCCTCCTTCAAACAATTCATCAGTAGCTGCAGAGATTCCAATGATAGGCCTTCACAAGCCCATCTATTGAAGTTTTGGAAAGTAGGATCCATGTCCCCTACTGGCCCATCTAGCTTGATTTCAGGCATATCATTTTCATTAATTTCTCCCTCTTAAGGTTCATTGATAGCAGGTTCTTCTTTATCTTTCTTAGTTGTAGGGTTGACTTCTTGCTTGTCTGTAACTTTAGTTTTTTGTTCTTTATTCTGAGTGGAGTCTATAGATTGAATGTATGACACCCACCCTTCTTTCCAAGTAGCTGCCCTAGTTGGTTCATTAGGATGAATCCATAGGGTCCTCAAATGTTCTTGCCATGTCTTCTTTTCAGGCAAGGGAACTCCTGTGTGAAGCCTATGTGGTATCACATCTGAAGGCATTGTCAGGTCATTGAAGAAGCAACGTTCATAGATCACTTCCATAGCGTAGACACCATGTAGTTTGTGCAGAGCTTCATTGTAGAGGTCTTCTTATAGAATTCCCTTGTTGATGGTTCCATTATTCTTAATACAATGAAAGAACAATCTCCTATCCCTACCTCTTCCTGAAGTACCTCCTTACAGATATAGAATTGTTTCTAGATTTTTGGTGGCGATCTCCTGCCATTTGGATTGCACATTGCAGATGCAGCGGTACCTTCAAGTTATCCTTGGCTTCCTTCTTTTTGTAGACCAAGGATGTGTTTTCCAACTCAACGACACAATAGTTGTACACTGTGGTGTGACGCTCGTATAGATTTACAACTATTAGAGCCTAGTTTTTGACCGTTCGGTAGGGTTGCAAACTGGGTCTCTTCCTTGTCTGTAGTTTATTGTAGCTCTTTGAGATCTTCAAAATTAAACCTTTGATCGAACAACTACCTTGTGAGATGAGTGGTGCCATTAAACACCAGTTGCACCTTGTTAGGGTGTAGGAACTCTTCAAGAAATGTAGCATAGAGCACTTCAAATGATTACTTGTGAACTCGTTCTCTCTTTAGAAAGACTCCTCTGAAGTATTCCCTAGTTAGAGACCTTCCTTTGTTATGATACATGACATTTGTTCCTGGAAGGTTGTCATCTAGCACATCTGCTAGGACATGGACATCTCTGCATGTTATTCTTGAGAGTGAGGCCATGCCCATGTTTGCTATCTTACATAGGAGAGGTGCATCATCACCCAACTCTTCTTGCTCAGTAGGTGGGCTTTGCTTTCTGGCTGGTTCATTGATAAATAACAAAGCAAGGCCGCCTTCATCATATTCAAAATTTCCTTCTCCTATTTCTTGGATTGGTGAGGCTGGGGTAGTAGGAGTATGGATCAAATCTTCAATGTTCTTCTTCACCCGTGGCTATGCTTGTATCACATTTTTGACAGTAATTAATGTAATTGACTCATGTAGGAGTTGGTTTGCTTTTGATGGTGACTCGAGCACTGCTTCATTGAGTGCAGCTAAAGTTGCGATCATCTTATTATCATATATGACATCATTGTGTTCATTGTGTGATGGCTCTTAGAGGTAGATGTCACAGATGTCCATGTTTATGTTCATTTCATCCAAAATTTTGTTTATAGTTGTTATATCACCTAATGTCAACTTATTAGAACAAGAAGTCTCCTGACCGACAACACATTTGTTCATTTATTCTTCCAAGATTGTCTCCTCTTCTGTTGGGCGAGAGTTCAAATTGGACTCATGTACTTTGTTGCTTGTGCCTCCAATGGTTGGTTCCTCCTATGCCGCTTGTATTTCTTCTTGAGGTCCGAGTGATGGACTCCCAACTGCTGCTCTGGGTCCCATTGTTACACTCATTGCTTTTTCATCTTTCTTCTCTTTGACTTTGGATGGTCTTGAAGAAGCTTGAGATGGTGAAGGGCTGACAACTTGCCTAGCCCTCCTTTTTGCTCGCAATTCTTCTAGTTGTCGTAGCTCAATTTCCATCTCGTGGCGTTCCTCCTCGATTTCCTTGTACTCCTCTTGGATGACTTCAAAGGCTTTATCATGGTGACATCACATTTCGTCCATGCCACTGTATAGCTCATCTCATTCTCTCCAAAGTGCTTCCATCTCTGTCGCCATCACTTGTGTTGTGTTTAACATTGTTTCTTGATTATGCAAGATGTTGGTCAAGATTTTTGGGAGTGACGCCATCCGTACATCGATTCTTTGCACCTACATTGTTATTTCAAGTAGGCTAGAGGTTATAAGTGTATTAACAGAGGAGGAAATTTTTGTTTGTGCCCAAAGGAGATCAAACCGTTGCCCGAGTTCTTTGTCGAAGGTTTGTGAGCACCATAGTTGCTCACTTATAGTGGTTGTTGTAGTTTTTTTTGGATTAGTGGTCTTTTGATGCGGTGGTGTGTTTGTGTAGACTTGCTCACACGAGTTGGACCATTGTTGATGGTGGGTTGGTTGTGTGGGTTCTTCTGGCACGTCTTCATGTACTATTCCTACTTCTTGTTTGGCATTCATTGCAGTCTGCTCAGGTATTACATGAGTTTCCTTATTTGCAGGAGGAAAGATCACGACAGTTGCAAATTCTTCATCAGTGTCATGATGTTCAACACCCAAGAGTGGTTGTTCTTTGCTTGAAAAAATGTGTGCTGATCGCCTTTATGGCAATCGCTGCACAAGTTTGTCTTGTGTGTCAAGTGTCGCTTGTTTCACCTGTGATGCTTCAGGATTTTCCGTGTTGGCGGTATATGTGGGATGAGATTGCTCAACTTCTTTTATGGCCTCAAGTATTGTGGAAGTGACACGTGGTTCCTTAGTTGTTTTATCTATAGGAGTACTACCTTCTTCTGCTACAAGGTGGCTAGAAGGGGAGCATACAGTGCATGGGAGAACCCTTCATCATTACCGCGTTCATCCTCTAGAGGTAGGGGCCTTGCAGTTTTTGTTCTTCTAGAGGGTTGGTGTTCCACAACCTTTTCTTGACATGGCCTGATCGCTAGCTTCTTCCTCTTCTCTGGCATGTGTTGTTTTGGTTCCAACACTTGTTTGGGTTCTGGTTCCACCTCGGCTGGTGACTCAGCATCTACATGATTTCTGATAGCACTGGAATGTATTTTGTCTATTTCATCTATACTTGGCTATAGTTTATTGGTGTCGTAGTGCACCATTTCTAAAAGTGGCAGAAGAAACTTTGAGTTGTTTGTCTTATAGAAGAACCTCTCACCCTTCTAGGCTAGGATGCCATCATTTACTAGGGACTTGATATTAGTCTTTGTGTGTCCTTCAATGGCCTCATACTTCTATAATTGCTCTTTCTTTAAATAGTAGGATGCAATACAAGCTATATGCCCTCCCATGCAGAAGTCCTTGATATTCTTAGCATCTAGTCCTAAGGCAGTTAATAACTTGTCTATTAGAAGCCTGCCGATGTTTACTGGTTTTGTGTTCAACATTGACCATATCAAGAACAAGTCTCCCTCAGACAGCCCCTATCTCTGACCTTGTATAGACATTGGTGGAAGTTATCTTCTGAACAACCCTGATGAAATATGAAGTGATGGATGAAGCCTTGTATTTCCTTGGGACAAGTTTAGGCTCCCCGGTCAGCATTCTCCATATTTTGTGGCTACTGTAGCCTATGACCTCTTTCTTAGTGGGGTCATGTGAGCAAGCCTGAGCTTCTTCAAGAGTCTTGGTGAAGATGGTGTTCAGGAGGACTTCAGTGATACAATGGTTCTTGCCTCCTATCCTGACCAGTAGCTTGAACTCCTCTACAGTGTCCTTGCATTCCACATTGCTGACATGTATCTTCTCTAGCGATGACATGAATTATGTGATTAGATTCGTTAGTGATGGAGACCCTGTTGTGCATAGGATGCACAGATTAGCCTTAGCTAAGAACTCAGTAACCCTACTGTAAATGTCCAACTTCCTGACGTCCCGAAAGTCTATATATCATGTAGGTTTGAAGGTCTTGGTCTTCAACATCATATTGAAGTGAGATTGATATGTTCGATCTCTAGGCACAAAAGCTTCTAGATCTTCTGAAGGTGCCTCCTCATCCATATTATGCACCTCCTTTGTGAGTGACTCAATCTTTTGTCTTGTATTATTTGATGTTTCCCCTGTAGTCTTCTTCTTTTTGGTTTCTGCTTCCATTAGCACTGCCACCTTTCGTTTTCGTTTCTATTCAGGGGCATATTCAGATGTGTCTGTCTCTACATTCCTCTCATACTCTTTGTCTCTGGTGGAGTCTTGTGGGCTAGGATGTACTCTACTTTTTCTTTAACATCTCTAACTAGAGATTCTTTCGTGGTGACAATTTTGGGTAGTCATTCAGTGCCTTGGTCACTGACTCCAAGGCCTCTTGTGCTCCCTCCAGGGCTTCTACCTTCTTGGTCCTGGTGTTAGGATTGGTGGTTGACACTCTGTAAATTTAATTAGTATGAATTTGTCAAATATTTAGGCGTATAATATGTGTATCAGTCGAGAAAGATCTTTATTTGTCTCGGTCGAGACCGATCTTCATTTGTCTCGGTCAAAACACAAGATATGTCAAAGTGTGTCGACCGCTATTAGTCTTGTGTGTAGCAGTCGAAACAAATCTTATATCACCTACAGAGATAGGCTTATGACTAGGAAGTGAAAATTACCCTAACATCATATATTAATGTACGATCATTATTTAATCAAGTAGGTAATTAACGTCATGTCCAACCATGAAATAGTGTGTTTCGATCATAACAAGGGTAGTGATCGAAACATGTTGTCATGATCAAAACAGAATTCACGATTGAAATGCACACAGAGGCATAGCGACCTGTGTCAAAAAAAGCATCATGACCGATACATTTGAAAATAAGGGGTGAGAGATGATGCCTCAACTGCTATAGGTGTTGTAGCTACTAAGGTTGTAGTGACCAAAACAAGTGTTACGGTCAAAATAGGTGTTCTGATCAAAATACGTGTTGTGACCTAAACACTTTGTGGCAACAAACCTATGAACACGGTGGTTCCAAACAATGATAGAAGGGGAAAGAACAATGATCGACGAAGGACAAAAGGTGGAGGGAGAAAAGAATAGGAAGGTGAGACATCTTTCTTTCAAGGGGAAAAATGAATAGTGTGGGAATTGTTTGTGGCGAGCAGAGGTTTTAAACTAATAACCCTAAGTCACTATGATGAAATAGGTTTAAAAGTCCTTTCAATTGGAACACCGTCGAGAACCAGTGATGAGAGAGGGAGGAGTAGGTGGAACAATTTTGAGATAACAGAGGTTTAAAAGGAGGGTTTGGTAGGTTACCTTGTAGAGAAACCTAACAGTTGTAAGAGGTGATATATATATATATATATATATAGAGAGAGAGAGAGGGCAAGTAAAGAGCATCTCCAACAAGCACGAAGGTGGCACCAGTGATCAAATTGCAAGATAGATCATCGTTGAGGTCTGATCGCATGAGTTGTCTCTGTCAAACTTCATCAGAGCACCGCACGAGAGATAAAGCTAGAACACGAGAGGTTTACAGTACAAAAGAGATGGCCTTTTATACCAGGATGCATAGAGGTCGAGATGTGGTTGAGTGTTTCGGTCACTACGAGTGTAAAGGTCGAGACACTTTGTAATGTCAAGCATCATTTTGGTCGCAACCCCTTAGAAGTTGTATCGGTCGAAAGATGCATCTTAAGCAAAGCGCTCCATGTTTTGACTAAGACGATCGAAAGGTGTAGTGGGAGAAACACTTATGGAAGTGTTACGACCGCTATAAGGACCCTTAAGTGAAAACATTAAAGCTTTGAACCAAGGTACATATTTACACATTATCAAAGCAATTAAGGATAAAATAACAAATATGGGAATTTAGGATTGACCTTCTATTTTAGAGGAATCAAAGTCTGCTTAGAGAGAAAGTTCAGAGTTGAATATGTAAATGATTTACTTTAAAGAAGAAAACTAAAAGCATTGCAAAATTTAAGAAAGTAGTAAATCCTTGGGTTGCCTCCCAAGAAGTGCTAATTTAAAGTCTTCAACTTGACTCTCATTTATTCCTTCTCAACTTCTTCAACTGGTACTAGTTGTGGCTCTTCTGAATCCAGTTTTGTCCTCCTAACAAAAGCTTCATCTTCATAGTATCTTTTTACTCTGTGCCCATTAACCTTAAATGTACCAAACCATACCATCTGTGCCCACTAAGCAGTCTTTTCATTGGAGATCTCCATTATCCTAGATGGCTAGATCTTGATGATAGAGAACAAACCAGACCATCTAGACCTGAGCTTTCCTAGAAAAAGCTTGATTCTTGAATTGAACAACACAACCTTGTCACCTTCAAAAACATTATTGTGCTTGATGTGGGCGTCATGACACACCTTTGTTCTTTTCTTGTAGATGCAAGCATTCTCATTGGCATGCAGCCTCAATTCCTCAAGCTTGTGAAGCTACAAATACTTTTTCTCCCCAGATCTGTCCATATCCATATTCAAGAATTTGATGACCCAAAGGGCCTTGTGCTCTAGTTCAACTGGCAAATGGTGTGAATTTTAATAGATCACCCGGTACAGGGTAGTACCTATTGGTCTTTTGTAAGCAATTCTATATGCCCACAGGGCATTATCCAACTTCATGGACCAATCCTTATGGGTCCTACCAATAGTTTTCTCTAATATCTGCTTAATCTGTCGATTTAAAACTTCAATTTATCCTAACGCCTGGGGTTCATATGGTGTGGCTACTTTTTGCTTGACCCCGTACTTCTTCACCAGTGTTTCAAACTATTTTTCTATGAAATGGGACCCCCCATTACTAATGACAATGTGTGGAACCCCGAATCTAGGAAAAATGGTCTTCTCGAATAGTCTCACAACCGCTTTAGAGTCACAAGTGGGGGTTTCTACAACATCTACCCAGACATAGTCTACTATGATGAGAATGTACTTGATTCCTCTAGAGGGGGGATGGTTCCATATAATCCACTCCCCAGACATTGAAGATCTCCACTTCCACCCAATCAGACATAGGCATCTCATTTCTTTTTGTAATATTTCTATCCAACTGACATTCTTTATAGGATTTGACAAAAGACATAGCATCTTTGAAAAGTGTCAACCAATAAAAGCCTGACTGTAGGACCTTAGATGCAATCCTTTCGCATCCATTGTGGCCTCCATGAGGTGAGGAGTGGCATTCCTTGAGGATTGAGGAACCTCTACCAATGGAACACAACGTCGATATAAGTTGTCGAGAGCATTTCTTAAACAACATGGGGTCATCCTAGTAATAATTCTTCCGGTCAGAGAAACATTTTTTCTTTTGATTATAGGTTATCTCAGGAGGGAATTGCTTGTAGTCTAGATAATTACATATATCAGCAAACCAAGGAAAATTTGGTTTGACAAACTTGGCCATCATCAAGGCCTCATCTTCATAATCGTCATTCACTAGTATCTATTTTTCTTTAGTGTATACTATTCTAGACAAGTGTCTAGCCACCATGTTCTCCATTCCTTTCTTGTTTATGATTTCATGGTCGAACTCTTGCAGCAAAAAATCCCATTGCAACAGTCTCGACTTTGTGTCCTTTTTCTGCATGAGATATTTGATTGTCCCGTGATCTATGAACACCTTCACCTTTAATCCTATTAAGTAGGATCTGAACTTGTCGAAGGCAAATACTACTGCTAGCATTTCTTTCTCAGTTGTGGTGTAGTTTACTTGAACTTCATCGAGAGTTCTACTAGCATAGTAGATCACGTGGTGCTTCTTATATTTTCTTTTCCCTAGTACAACTCCAATGGAGTAATCATTGGCATCACACATGATTTCAAAAGGCAATCCCCAATCGAGTACTTGAAGTATCAGGGTTGTAGTCAGGGCATCTTTTAGAAAATTGAATGCTTCAAGGCATTTATCAGAGAAATGAAATCTACATCTTTAACAAGGAGGTCCGACAAAGGTTTCAAAATATTTGAAAAATCTTTGATAAATCTTCTATAATATCCAACATGTCCCAGAAACTCCTCACTCCTGTGATAGATTTTGGTGGGGGTAACTTTGATATAGCTTCAATCTTACTTTTATCTACTTCCTTGCCTTTCTCAGAAATCGTGTGCCCTAGCACTATGCCTCTTGTTACCATATAATGAGATTTTTCCCAATTAAGCACAAGCTGCTTTTCCTCAGGTCTTTGTAATACCTTTGACAAGTTTTAAAGACATCTGTCAAAGTCGGGTCCGTATACTGAGAATTCATCCATGAATACCTCCTTATGTCTTCTATAAAATATGAGAACATGGATATCATGCACCTTTGAAAAGTAGCACACACATTACATAAGCTGATAAGCATTCATCTGAAGGTGTATGTGTCGTAGACACATGTGAAAGTAGTCTTTTCTTGATCATCAGGATGGATAGGGACTTGGTAAAATCTAGAGTATCTATCGAGAAAATAGAAATAGGATTAACCCACAAACCTTTCCAAAACTTGGTCGATGAAAGGTAGGGGAAAATGGTTTTTTCTTGTGGCAGTATTGAGCTTGTAGCAGTCGATACACTTTCTCCACCCAGTAACCATTTGAGTGGCTACTTCATCCCATTGCTTCCCTTCACTACAATCATCTCATCTTTCTTAGGTATAACATTGATCGGGTTGACCTAGTTGCTATCACTGATGGGGAAATGATTCCGACATCTTGTAACTTAATAACTTCTTTCTTTATGATTTCTTTTAGCATCTGATTCAACTTTCTTAGTGGATAAGCCAAAGGTTTAGCAGTTTTTTCTAAATTGATTTTGTGCATACACAGAGATGGGATGATGCCCTTTACATCTACCATAGAATAACCTATAGCTTTCCTTAACAATCTGAGTTCCTTAAGCAACATCTCCTTTTGATTTTCAGTCAGATAAGAGTTTATGATAATAGGGTTTCTTTCATCAGTATCTAGGAATTTGTACTTCATCTCTTTCGGGAGTTGCTTCAGCTTGGGCTTTGGTTCTGGTGTAGCCTTTTCTTCTGGTGTCTGTTCTAGAGAGGCATGCATCACAGTTTCTATTGTACCTTCTTCATTGCTGAAAACCTCCTCCTTAGGTTGGTTCAAGTAATCCAGAATCTCAACTACTTTAGGATCTTCTAGATTGGGACCAACATTGTTTAAGGTTCGCATGAGAGGGTCGACTATCACATTTCTTTCTTGTACTTCCTCACAATATTGAGAATAACTATCCATAAAATAGACTGACTCGAACAAAGAGGGTCCTCTCATGGCACCTTGTACACGAAAATCGATGTGATCATTACCTACACAGAGAGTTATGATTCCCTCTGTGACATCTATTAGAGCTCCCCCAGTGGCAAGGAATGGTCTTCTGAATATCATGGGGCATTATGGATCTTCAATGGTGTCAATCACCACTATATCACAAGGTATAAAGAATCTTCTAACACGGATAGGGACATCCTCTACCACTCCTATTGGCTTTGTAAACGTGTGGTCGGCGAGTTGAATTCTCATACCTGTCTTCACCATGTCTGTCAGCCGGAGCCTTTGGGCTAAAGAAAGGGGCATAAGGCTGATACTTGCTCTTATATTAGCAAGTCCATTTCTTTCTACATTGTCTCCAACATTGAAAGGAATAGTGAATGCTCCTGGATCTCTCTTCTTCATGGGCATGGTAGCTTGAACAAAATCACTTGACATCTTGGCTATTTATATTGTCTGAACGTGATCTCCTCTCCTCCTCTTCTTGATCAAATCATTGAAGAACTTTGATTAAATCTAGGAACGGGATATCAAAGTGTAGTTTCTTTACCGCCTCCATGAACTGTTCATATGTCTTCTTTAAATGAGATTTAATCAGTTTGTAAGGGAACGAGACTCTCGCTGCATATGGACTTTTTTGCATAAAGATATCTTTGGTGGGATCCGACTTCTTGCCCTTTTCATCTTTCTTCTTCTTATCATTTTCTCCAGGCTTGTCTTCCTTTTTTGGTTCTTCTCTTTTAGATTCCTCCTCTAAAACAATGAGCTTAGTCTTTAGATTGACTGCCTTTTCTTTTTCACTGCGATTCTCTTCTTATTGTTTTTCTACAACTTTCCCTGACCGGATAGTAGCCATCTTCACAGTTTCATATTTAATGGGATCTTTGTTGGGGGATTCTTAACGAGTTATGCCAGTTGGGAAAATTGTTGATCAATCTGTGTTTGATGAGTTTGCATGTCAATCATCTAAGTTTGCATCATGGTTAACACTCATGAGTTTGTGATGGCACTTGGAGTAAGCTGATCATTTACTAAAACTTGCCTTTTTGCAAAATTGAACAATTGAGCAATCATGTCAGGCTAGTTGTTATCCTTGGTTTGATTTTGACTTTGATTTTGTCCTTGGTTTTGACGGCTCACATTTTTGCTTTGATATTGACCTTGATAATTGTTCTTGTTTTATTTATAGCTAGTAGTTCTGGTAAACTGAGTCAGGTCACTTTTTTTCTCGAATCCTGGGGGTGGATTAGATGAACTACCCAGTTGATGAGAGTTCTCAACAATGTCTTTGTTGCCATAATTGAACCATAGATGGTTTGCATGTTTGAACTTTGCATAAGAGATGTTTTATGTTTCTACTTCACTTTCACTTTCTTCTGTCCGTGTATAGATACAATTGTCGATTCCATGGCCTCCTTCACCACATGTGACACACTTCATGACTTTCTCAATAGGTTTCTTTCTCTCACCTCCAGTGTCTTTTAGTTGTTTGACATCTATGGAAATCTTCTAAGTTTGAGTCGTGATGGTTTCCAGGGCTATGGCTTCGACTGAAGGCCCTTTGGTGCCCGCCTTCTTGGCTGATCCTCTATCACTTCTCTCTTACTCCATGCCTGCTTGCAGTGCAACAATGTTGTCAATGATCTTCATAGTTCTGATCGGCTTCTTTCCAAGAAAATCACTCCTGATGGATGCATTCAGTGAGGTTTGTTCCGTGGGAGTCAACGTGTTGTAAACTATTGTCAACAGAAATCCTTTATGGTGGTTGGGGTGAGGACAATCCCTTTGATATTCCTGATACCATTCCCAAGCTTCATGAAGGTTCTATCCAGGCTTTTGCATGAAGAAAGTGATCTTTTGCCTATTTTGAATTTCCTTCTTAGTGGGGTAGAATTTAGTGATGATAGCATCAGCGAGAGGCCTCCATCCATCTATAGACTGGTGAGGTAGGTTAAGATACCATGACAATGCATTATCCTCTAGAGAAAAAATGAATCCCTTGCAATATATGACTTCTCGAGGCACTCCCCTCATCTTGATGGTGTCGCAGATGTTTTTGAAGGTGTCAAGATGATGGTAGGGGTTCTCATTATTCAAATTCCCTAAAAAAGGCTTGTTCTGAATCATTGAAATGATAGTAGGTTTCAGCTCAAAATTGGATGCATTGAAGTGCAGGATGACGATTGGACATCTTGACTCGTTAGCTCTGGTAGTAGCCAATTCCCTAAGGGTTCTATCATCTTTGTCATCTTCCTCTTCGATGTTATCATGATCATGATGATTCCTTCTATACTGTCTGTTGTGATGGTGGCGGTGCTCGTGATGGTGCCACTCCTCTTCTCGTCACTCTTCACAATCCTCTTCATCGTGGTGATGACCATCAAAGTGATGTTCCTCCCATTCTTCTTTGGTTTCTAGAGGCAGAAGAATATGTTTGACTATTGCATTCTGATCCTCCCTAGTAAGGTTGTCATCTCTATGAGGCGACATGGTGTCATGGAAAGCGGGTGATGTTATGATTAAATCTACTACCCTTTAGGCTACCTAAATAGATCGCACAGTCAAGTGAGAAAACTGGATGTGCAAAACGAAATATTCCAAGCAATCTAAATGTGGAAGATTTAGAGTTTTGTGCAATCAATCTTATTGTCAACCTTGAGGCACGAGCGTATAGTGAGTAGACTCGTGTTCTCAATAGTATCATTTTGCCTTGCCCGCGGAAACACCGCTAAAAAGTTGACCGACCTAAATCACACATATGAAATGGGGTCTTAGATTTATAACCTGACACTTAGGCCCCCACAACTATTATACATGGTCCACTATAGTAGATCATGGTCGAACCACAGGGACATTGTAAAGACCCAATCTTTATGATCAAATATTTACAAAATATGCATCAGAAAATATGAACAATCTTTTCATTCATATAATTTTCTCAAGCACATGATGTTTTTTTCATACATATATACTAGATATTAAAACTTGGTAAATATAATCTTCATCTTATAACAAAGGGCTATCTCATATAGTCTCTTCTACATCTTCTTTGGTCACCTACCCATGAGTTCCTAGAAGGAACAAAAAACCACACATGGGCCCCAATAAAGGAAAATTGGGGCCAACAAAGTTGGTACAAAATCAATATTTGGAAATTCAAACAATATGAACCTATCTATAGAGATTTTCATGATAAAATGTGAGGATTAAGTAATATAGGAAAGTATCAATAGGTGGCAATGGATTTCTAAATTCAACAATATTCAATATCCAAAATTTGAAACTAGTAATTTAATTTTCAATAGTTAGCACATGTCAATGTCTAGTTGTTGGGGAAGCCATGTGTTCTCTCCTATAGAGAATGACAACACACCAACTCAAATTCCTAGTATACCGAGGGACCCTATGTCCTTTAACTCTACATAGAGGCGTGGAAGTGAAATTCACTAAACTAGGGGCACTAACCTACCTTTTTCAATGTTTAAACAATGTGCTACTGTTTTACAAGAATAAGTGTTGGTGGCCTTTCAAAGACGTAGGATAAGGTATAATTTTTTTCTCCAACCAACCTATCTAGTCATGCATGTAATCAATGAGGGAAATAACTTTCCAAATATAAATAGAAATTTTGTACCTTTGAATTAATGTACCAAGATGCACAAGTTCCAAGTATTGTTTCTAAGGGACAATCAAGAGAGAGAGAGAGATCTACAATTTTGGAGAAGTATTTATCACAATATGGAATCAAACGTGTTCAATTTGATTTGTATAGGATTAGGGTTTCTTTTCGATCTAGATTTCATACTCAAGGATATAATTGTTTTCTTTGTTTTAGGTCCTCAAATGTTATTTTCTCTCAAAGATAATTCCACTTAATCAATATTGTCAATGTTATTCATTATATAAGATATAACTTATCAAAATACCCATAGTAGGAATATCTAGGGTTTAGGGTCAATATACACTAGTCATACACCGATACTTAGAATTAACTTATGTATGTGAACACCAATACACCCATGTGTTAATAACTAGATCTCATTACTCACATGAAAACAATTATACATCTACCATAAGTTGGATGGAGAAATATCTTGTACAATCTAATAGCTGAGTATCATCATATGTTTCATTTTGTACTATGACATTATCTCAGATCAATCGGTTTTCCTTTGTGGTTGCCCAAGTTCCATTAAGATTGTTTGATCTAGGTTAATATGGGTTCATAAGTCAATCTTATATTTGTTTATGCTTGGTCATGCACACTTCTAGGGTTTATACTAATAAGGAGGGTAGATTATTTATAATATCTAACTTATTAGTCATATGTTTATGAATACATATGTACACAATAATGTGACTAACATTTACATAATGACTAGACTAGGTTTTACTGAATCTATATGATGAGATCATTATTAATTATACCTTTTAGTCTAGCATGCATTTACTAATGGGTTTCTTAGAATCACTATTTAAGGATTACATCTTCACTAATGAACAATTAGGTAATTATATACATGTATGTATCCATATGATACAACTATATGTAATGAATCTATGCATTTCTTATTTGTATGTATACTTAGGTTATAGAGAAATACCTTAACTAGTCTGGGTTGTGACATGGATCATTTTCTAATTATCTATTCTCTCATCCTAACTTCAAAAATAGTTTTATAGGAAAAAGGACAGAATACCTATCTTGTTGCAACAAGGATCATGCCTTAGTTTGATCCTAGGTTGTAGGCAAGTACTTGGTCACATTTTTGAGATCTCATGCTTGCATTCTTCACTGTACAATGTCCTAGATTTGCAATGGATTGCCGAAGTTATGAACATCTTCAGTTCAATGACAGTAGACCTAAGAAGATCCTTATTGCTCCTCAGATCTCAAGTAGGTCAGATTGGCTTCGAATACAACCATGGTCAGTTGTGATTGATCAGATGAACTAGAGGTGTCCTTGGTTACAAATCTTACATCTAGTCAGACTCATTATCATCACCCTATGTGGAGCTTCTGCTGGTCAGAGTAGGGGCAGGTGGTGATGCTCCTAGTGCCCTGTAGGCAGGTGCATGGGGCAAGGTTTTACACGGTGGAAGTTGGTGATGGATTGGATACTATCTACAAGTTCATGATTAGGGAACTTGCAGGTCTACGATGGCTTAGTTGTTGATAAGGTTGCTGGTATTTGTATGCCCTTCTCTAAAGTTCCAATAGAAGGAAGATGCATGTGACAATTGGGTTTTGGTGGTCATGATCTGACTACAAGTGGTTGGTATGATGATGTAAGGCTAGGCATAGTCTAGGAGATGAGGGAGTCAGTGGAGACCTAAGTTTCATTGTAGATAGTGAAGAAGATCAGGATTAGCAAGATGCAACATTTCCTCTACTGGTGGCTGACCTACTAGGTTACAAGTTTGTAGATCATAATGGAGAAGGTTAGAGAACGGAGGCACAATGCTGGATCAATTCTGTAGATTCATTGTTGGTATTGATAAAGGATGTACATTCATATATTGCCTGGTGGGTTCAGTACATCAGAAAGGTTGTCGGTGCTCTACTTCTGGTCATCAATGTTATAGAAACTAGGTACGCATGGATGGATCGATTAGATGACTCTTTGGAAGCATTGGCGTTTGTGTATGGTGAGGATTTACACCGGATCGTAGGTCCACAACAAAGTTGGGGTTCTTTGTAGTGGCCAGCATCGGTGGATGTCTATAGTTTGAAAGAGGTGGCGATTGAAGGAGTCTAGGTATCCGGAGTAACCACAAATGGGTGGTTCAGATGGGGTGTCAACTATCCGCTATGTTGTAGACTGTCTTCACCAGTCTTGCAAACTACTGTTGTGATGATGTTTTTGGATATACATTGTTGTGCAAGGAGTACAAAGAGGTGAACCTAGTGTTGGATAAAAAGATGGGTGTTGAAGGAGTTTGGTGGCACAGTTGCATGGACGATGTGGGGTGCTGCCATAGAATTATGTAGTACTAGGGTACTAGGGTTTTGCTCCTATAGATATTGGATGGCGGCACAGGTGTTCTAACCTGGTTAAAGGTGGCATATGGATTTTCTGGTGGTCTTTATGATCGTTTCCTTCTGTTCATTGACATCAATGCATTGACATTTTGGGTTGAGCATTAAACGGGTCGATGGCCTCGGGGTTTGGAAATGCAAGGGCGTGATGGAAAGGGAAAGGGAATCCTCTATGAATCTAAGTCCCATTGTGGGTGAAACCATCACGTACAAGGAGCCCTGACATGCATTCTGGGGGTTAAGCATGACCTGGTTCATGGCTGGGATAAACAACATGTTTAATGCAATTAGTTTTCCCTTCTATATAATTATTATGATTTTGCATTTTCTATCATTTTTATTTTTCTTTTCTCTCTTAAACCATAGACCCATTTAACCACCTTATTTATTTCTCTCACCTTAGCTCTCAAGGATATTAACTCCCCTGGTGTACGAGTCTAAGATGGATAGATTTATTAATCTCACAATTACTTCCAATGTGGGTATCCGAATATTGATAATCTCTTTCAAATTGAGCTAGATGATATCACAAAGATAAATGAAAGGGCTATTTTCTAGATATCTATAATGTAGGGAAATTGCACTCATTTAGACACAAGGAATTCAAAAGGAAACACACAAGTATTAAAGAACAATACGATTGACCAAGAATTAGAATGAGAGTTCAATTTGCAAATGGGCTCAAATTTTGAGATACTCCTATATTATAGCTCAAAATGTATTTAGCACTCAAATTTTAGTATGTTACAACTCTCCACCCCATCAAAGAGATTTCATCCCCAAAATCAGTATACTTATGGTCTAGTCAGGTACTAGTCTCCACCCCTTAAATGGTCTAACTGGGAATCTAAATAGGTATTTCAACTACAATGTAACATCTTCCACCAGTTCTATGTTTCACGTCTAAGGTTTTTTCATACCTACTTGATTATGACTTATCTCGAGAAATCATCGATAAAATTCCATGCAAACATTTTTCTTTGTACATATAGTATTATAAATAAAATAATTTCTTGAGAGGAAAACTTTTTGATGCAAAACTAACAAATGGCAAAAATTGAAGCGAGAACCAAGTCACAGTCACCTCATATATATGCTCTAATTACAATTACTCCATCATCCCTACTACTTGACACATTTTGAGAATTTGGATTTACATGAGACAGACATGGTCACACAAGCACTTAGTTATGCATATTCCATATGATTCCTTTGGGGTCATTTACACACTTTTAGGTTAAGAATATAAATTAGAAATCAAGGTTTTGTGTTACACCATAAATTAAATTTATCATAACCAAGCTTAAAACTTTATGAAATCATACTCAATATTTGTTGTCACTAATCTTTATGTGAGGTTTTATTGGGTCAAGAAAAAATCCATGTATTTTGGGAGTTGGGTAGGGTTTAATAATATTTTGATATCTAGATCATTTTATTTCTCTAATTTTTTTGATGTGTACATAAAAGTTATAATTTCAAAAATATTCCATTCAAAATATGAAATAATTCAACATGTTTTCAATTACATCTTTTTTTATTTGTAGTTGTCCCAAACTAAGGAGGAACTCAAGGGTACCGTACCCATACTCACAATGCTAAATTTTAATACATGTATCTTGAAAACATCATCCTTAATAACATTCCCACATAATCTACACCTAGGGGTGTCCAAAAACTAGTATAAGATCTAAGTATGTCTCATGACTTTCTATTGAGGTACATACCCCACATCCTAGGCTCTTACTGTTTCCTACTTATATATAAGTATATTCTAATAATTGAGTCAATGATACTAAGGTTTAAACTACTCTATTTGTATTCCTAACTAACTCTAATTCTCTGAGACATACTTGAGTACTGACTATTTATAGGCTCTGATACCATGTTGTAAAGACCCAATCTTTACAATCAAATATTTACAAAATATGCATCAGAAAATAGAAACAATCTTTTAATTCATATAATTTTCTCAAGTACATGATTTTTTTCATACATATACATTGGATATTAAAACTTGGTAAATCTTATCTTCATATTCTAAAAGAGGACTATCTCGTACAGTCTCTTCTACATCTTTTCTGGTCACCGGCCCATGAGTTCTCATAAGGAACAAAAAAATCACACATGGGTCCCAATAAAGGAAAATTGGGGTCAACAAAGTTGGTACAAAATCAATATTTGTAAAGTAAGACAATATGAACCTATCTATAAAGATTTTCATGATAAAAATGTGGGGATTAAGTAATATAGGCAAGTATTAATAGGTATCAATGGATTTCCAAATTCACCAATATTCGATATCTAAATTTTGAAACTAGTAATTCAATTTTCAATAGTTAGCATATGTCAATGTCTAGTTGTTGGGGAGGCCATGTGTTCTCTCCTACAGAGAATGAAAACACACCAACTGAAATTCCCATTATACTAAGGGACCATATGTCCTTTAACTCTGCATGGAGGTGTGGAAGCAAAATTCCACTAAACTAGGGGCACGAACCTGCCCTTTTTTGATGTTGGTATGTGCTAGGAATGCAAAGCCTCAGACTCAAATACAACAAACAAAAATTTAGAATAAGATGTTGTTCCCAAAGGAGCATATCACTCCAAACAAAATAAGAAAATAAAAGAAAAGGTAACAAAACAAGAAAATAAGATATAACAAGAAATGATGTAACCAAAGTATGGAAGGGAACTTGGATCGGGTTTCACCTACTAAGATCTCTCACCAACATGCAATACTCACACACCTCTGTTTACCCTTATCAAGGTTACAGGAAATCATCATATATGTCTATTCCCTCCTCTCTCGAACTTTAGGATAGATCTAGGTTATAGGGTGGTGTGGGCTCTGATCTCCAAACCACGATATAAACACGATTCAAACTTAGAGGAAGCGATTCGATTAGCAGCGGAATACCAAAAATCAGCGGAAATTAAAACTTTTTGAGATAAAGCATTGAAACCATAAAACTTACTTCATAAAAGGAGATAAACTGTTTACATCTCAGATAATTACTTCTTGAGTAATTATATACAACATGATACAAAATCTCAAGAACTCATAACCAAAATCTCAGACCAAAAGACTCCAAGACCTGAGAGTACAGAAGACACATAGGACTGACTCTAACTACACCACATGGCAGGAAAAATCTCCACATGAGATTTCACTGCTGCCCCTGGTGCTGCTGCTGTTGGGACTGGTCACCTGTAGACCTGTTCCTCCGTCCTCGACGTCCACCTAAAAAGTTGAAGACTACGGGGTGAGACAATTTTACATAATTGTCCTAGCGAGAGTTATAAATCTCCGCCAGAAGCTTTATTATAGCACCTCAAAGAATAACTTAAGCAGTAAAAGCTTCAAAGTATTCAACATCAGATTTAATAGTAAGCATGAGTTCAACAGTTATGAAACATGAAGACATTTGCACTATACAATGTAACATCAATCAATCAACTCGTAGTTATCTCTAACAGGTATGCTACACTGTGGATTATGTTTTTCGAACATTACTTTTATGCCCTGTGGAGATGAGGTTTACCACTCATACTCCAACCAATCACTACTAAGTGCCTCGGTATCATACTAGGTCATCGAAAGAGCCGAATTCTCATGACCTTCACCTTCCTCAGTCAGTAAGAGGATTACTTGTAGGACATCTCGTGCCTCTACTCTAATAGCTTACCAGGGTAATCTGGTCCTTCGCTATTTTAGAGTTGCAGTGGCGTTCTGTACTCTCTTCGTCATCAGGAGATTTCATGTTTATCTTCCACTGATACGGATATCTGTGCTTTCTTCGTCATCAGGAGGTTTCATGTTTACCATCCACTGATACGGTATAGGATTGTAGTGAAGGATTGATGGATTACACATCTACATCAAACGCCTACACTAGGATGTAAGGTTCTACACATCCATATACCCCACATACTCAAAAGTATGTGATCCAGGAGTTCCCTTAGGAAAACATGTTTCACCATCATTTGATCTCTGACAATGATGGATCTATGATCAGGGCTCTACATTACACTTGATTAGTTAGGTACATTCAGTATTCTTTTAACATCATACATTGTTCTTCAAACAATAACATTAGCATAACAGCTATGAAATGAGAATACTAAATGTAACAAGCCTAACTCTCATCAATCATCATATCTCAATACATTCATCACAAGTCATCTCTAAAGCATGACCTTAATGGTAATTATGGCTCTCACAGCCCATTTTAATCCATAGGTTGCCATTGACAATGCATCAGGATATATCATTATTCATAAAGATAAAGCATGCTTTCAATGAATATAATTTCATAGTCCATACTTGGATATGATCATCATCTCATAGCAACCTGCATGGTTAATTCAACTGATAACAGTAAACAATTCATTCTAGAAGTTACACTTTCAAACTCTTAGAAGAGTCAAGTTCCCCAATATTCATCAATCAGGGTTTACTATTCACAATACATGTCCTCACCCTAGAATTAGGGTTTACCATTCACCTCATGGCGAATTGAACTCATAACATCATCATGTATGAGAAACATCATCATTAAAGTTCCTAGATAAAATTAAGATTCACTAAACATCATAATTAGGGTTTCCATGATCTCACATAGGTGGATCATACCCTAATCATGCACATTCATGTGTATTGAAGGTACTTTACTTAAGTTTCCACTATAAAAGGGTACTTTCTCTCTCTTATGATACTTTCTCTCTCCTCTTACTAGTAGATGGTGATAACACCATTCTAGATCAGGTTGAGTTAAGTCCTCATTGACTAGCATAAGCCAAAACATCATTAACATGTGATTAGGGTTTTATTAGAAAAAGGTATTACTCAATTAAACCCCTCAAGGGTATTTTGGTAATTTACCTCATGATCACCATCATGGGTCAATTCATTAATCACTTATTCCCTTAATGTTCTAAGTTACCATTAGGGTTTAGATTAGATCACCATTGAACCAATTACAACTTCAAGTGATTATGTATAAATAACCTTGAAAACCTCCAAACGGTTTCAACCTTCAACCACCAAACGGTTTGAAACCGTTTGGGTGCGTTGACCATTTGCTAGGTTTGACTCCAAGACCGCATGACCTCAAGGTCGTTTGCCCAAACCGTTTGGGTGCGTTGATCGTTTGGAAAGGTTGACTTTCCAAACCGTTTGAGCTTATGCGGTTTGAAACCGTTTGGTCAACTTGTCTTGAGATCGATTGGTCCAAACGACCTTGAGATCGTTTGAGCCCAAACGGTCTTGAGACCATTTGGACCCAAAAGGTCTTGAGACCGTTTGGCCTCAAACGGTCTTGAGACCGTTTGGACCTCCAACATGGTTCAAAAGTTACAAATGTTTATGATTAAGTATGTTGAAGCCCTCAATTGGCCAAAGCCATGTTAACTACTTATAAATTGAGTCAATTAGGATGAGCCTCAATCAATTGGACACCAAATTAACCCTCAATTGAAAGCCAATTAGGGTTAAGTCCATCTCAATTAGAGTTTCAAATCGGATGGTCATCAATATTCAACAATGTGAATCAATTCAAGGTTGAACCTATCAATTGACCTCCAATTGGGCCCAAACTTGGCCCAAACGGTCTTGAGATCGTTTGGATGACCTCCAAACGGTCTTGAGACCGTTTGCCCAATAATTCATCAAAATCTAAGTTGATTTGATAGGGGTTGAACCTTAATTAAGTCACAAATCAGCAATTTGATTATTTCAATAACCCACTGTAATTGGGCCCTCAATTGATCAAATTACCTTAACCCTAGACCTCCAAACGGTCTTGGGTTGACACCAAACGGTCTTGAGACCGTTTGCCCATCCATCCTTTGGACTCTAGTGAAAATTCATCAAGGTTTGATCTATTGAGTTGATCATCACATCAATACTTAATTGCAATATGATTTGGTACCTTTGGGCCTTCAATTGGTCAACTATACTTGACCCCAGACCTCTAAACGGTCTTGGGTGATCCCCAAACGGTCTTTAGACCGTTTGGATAGTTCCCCAAACGGTCTTGAGACCGTTTGGGCTAATCAACCCAAAATCACTAATTAACTTATTGGAATTTCAGCACTGATTTTAATTAGGATTTGCCCTATTAATCAACCTTCAACTCATAACTCGTTTGGAATTAATCCATAAAATTTGGTGAGTCATTAATCAACATCATTATGAACAGTAATCCCAAACAGTAAATGCTTGGTCAACCATCTTAAATGGTCTTGAGACCGTTTTCCCAAAAGGGGCAAATTAAACAGATTGAAAATCAGAACTTAATTCAATTGGATTTGCTAATTGATTTGCTTATATATCATGATTCCTTTGGAGTTAACCCCTCAAATTTTGTGGGTGATTAACCTACATAATTATAAACAAGATTCCCATACGGTCGTCGCTTGGTCAACGCGACCAAATGGTCTTGAAGACCGTTTGCCTTCATACGACCCTGAAACCGTTTGCCCACCAAACGGTTGTGTAAACCGTATGGGCAATTGGTGAAGGTCGTTTGGTAAAGTGGAAATCCGTGGATAAGCATAGGAATTAACGCCCTTATCTTCTACCTCAATAACAGTAGCAGTTCTTCACGATTTTTCTTGCAAGGATGCAAGGGAAGATAGGGAAGAAGAAGAACTAGCAACTATATGCATAGAAAAAGATGTATATTCAAAGCATAAGGTTTAGAGTTATAAAACCCGCCTAAAGGTTGTTCCTTGAGCTCCAAGCTTCCAAGCTTCAGGTCTTTAATGGAGTCTTTGAGCTCCACAGGTCGGCCAAGGTGAATTCTCCAAGGAAAAGTTGGAAAGGAATGGCTAGAAAGATAAAGCTAGGTGAGCTAGCCATGAATTCAACCTTGAAATCGAGTTTCCTCCATGAATTCAAGCAAAAGGGATGATCCAAACTTACCTTGAACTCCCTGGTCGTTCTCCTATGCTCCAGAGCTCTGCCTTAGTCGGTTTGAGCAATGAGGATAAATGAGGGAATGAAAGAAACGTTCCTTTGCTTGCAAAGGAAGTGATATATATATTGGGTGAAATTTCTCCATAAAGCTTCTACTTTATCCCATTTCTCATCTAAGTCCTTCCTTTCTTCTTTGCTCGTCCCTAACCCTTATTTCTAAGGTCAAACTCCTTCTAAGGTCAAGAATTGAAGGCAAAGAGGATCAACCCATCACTAAAGCATACACATAAAAGGGCTATTATACATACACCTTGATTATTCAATCACAAAGGTGTTCTTTTATTATATGATTATTCAAATGAAGTGACCTTTTCATCATTTCTCTTCTAAATGATGCCAAGAGTCATAAAATATATTTTAGATGATGTATTTTACAAGTTGCACCCCTCAAATTGGGTAAATTGCACTTTACACCAATTTAGGGTTTTCAAGTACATGGGTTGCTTCCACAGCTGCACCTTGGTGCTCAAGCTTGGGAAATCCCTCAAACTTCAGCATAAACATCCTCATGATGTCTCAACATCAGAGGAACATCTCAACATGTGCAATTTTCAAGTTAATCCCTTAACTGGGTAATTTGCACATAGATCCCTGTATTACAAAACAATGCTACAACTTTATATATAAAGGAGCAAAATTGAAATATATGTTTCTGAGGAACTTAATTACATGCCCAAAGTTAATCACAAGGATTTAATTACATATTTAGGCAAAAAACCTAGGGTTAGTTCATAACCCAGGTCAGGGATGTTATAGGTGGTCTCTCTTGAGTTGACAAACAAACAACCACAAAGCAAACCATATGGCCATCAACTTTAGTATTCCAACATTCTCATGTATTTATACTACTTTATAACACTTAGATAAGGCTAGTACTACTCTTTCGAGGCACTAGCAAACATACATCACATGATGGTAGCTAAGCATACAAATGAAATGTTAAGAACAAGAGTATGGAGATAATCCTTCTAGGGGCATATATATATTCAAAAGGATGCACATATATACATGTTGGGAGAGCCTTAGTGGCTACTCCCAACCCAAGTTAGGTGTTTAGCCACATACATTAACGGGCAGCATAACAACATTATAAAATTTGTAGATACATCAAGAATAACAAAGAGGGGGAAGGTACATCGTGAAGAAGATAATATATCTAGAGAAGGGAGAAGGCGATACACCAACTGTACTTCTTTAGATCTAGATCTAATATTGAAGTGGAAGATGGAAACTCCTTCTTTTAAAGAAGAGGATGGTTGATCTTCTCTCTCCTCCAACTTTTGCCTTCATAGATCCAAGACCTATGGAGATGAATGAGAATGGTTCTAGAATTTGGTAGCACTTAGTTTCTCTTGATGACCCCTCCCAGTGTGTGGAGTCGGGGGCCTATTTATAGGCGCCATCAACCGACTTTAGTCCAGATGTAGCGATCACTACACACGTCGCGACTACTACCAGTGTTGTAATTATGACATGTGTTGCGGTCATAACAAGTGTTTGGTTGCACACACACCTTGGTCGAAACTGGGGCTACAGTCACCACTTAGTATCGGTCACAACACTAGACTCGTCACGCCAGCTCCTTCAACTTTGTGTCTGTTACGGTCATGACTGTTGTTGCAGTGGTAACCATGGTTGCGGTCACGATGGTTGTTGTGGTCGCAATGGTTGTTGTGACTTGACAATGTTGTTGCGACTGAGACCTTAGTAGGGTACATGACCATCACACATTATTGTGTCGGGTAACGACACTGAGCTTCTATGTGTTTTGGTTGATATACCTATGGACCCATTGCGGTCGGGACAATTACTCAACCGTAGTTACTACAGTCGCGATGACAGTGTTTTGGTAGCCATCTGCACGGATAAAGCAAAGGCTTTTAGTCATGTCTAAATATTGTTCAATGATATCCAAATAAATAGAAAAAATCCATAAAAGAGATGTTCATATAGGAATAAACATATGCAAAAAGTTCACAAATTGAGATGTTATGAATAAGCAAGTAAGATATCCTTCCTTCCTCCATTTTCCTTGTTGTGCTACCTTCTTATCTCTTTCTCCTTGGTCAAATACATGGTGTTCTTGGTGGTGCATGTGTTAGAGGTTTAAGAACACCTTTCTTCTTACTTCTTTGACCTAGGATTTTCTTGTTCTTCGTGAAAGGAGCTAGCTTGGATGTATGGAGTACTTAAGCTAGGGTTTCTTCTCTCTCTCCTCGAGCTAAATTACTACTTGGACCTTATTCATCATCTTTGAGACGAATTATATAACCTTCTTAACGTTTATTGCTCACTCTTTACTTGCATGTATAAGTTCTTACCCTAAAATGCAATACGAAGTACATAGATGCTATCTTTGCCTAGGTTTTGGTCTTATATGGTAATTCTTGAGTAGATAATCTTCCTTTATGTACATCTAAACCTTCTGCATTTTCTTCCTTAAAAGTGGGAGCTATAGACCTTGCATGCATGTGGACATAAATGGTTTTGTTTCCCTCAAAATATGGCTTTCCTTAGGTGTATGGACTATTATATACCTTCTTTCAAAGTCTGATGGTTTGAATTCTTGTGTCAACCAATGACTCGAACTTAGTTGTTGTTTTTGACCTTCTCTTGTGCTTGAAAGTGATTGCTATGATTCCCTCACAATCAACGGTCTTAGTGCTCTCTTCAAGTTGATTCAAATGATGATTTTGCTTGATGCTTTAGTTCTATTTTCCGCCTAGTGCTGACAATTAATGTCTCCACTAGGTTCACAAATGATGGTCACATTGTGTCATGATTTGATGGCTTTACTAGTTTCATGATTTGATGATTCACAACCAATGATTTCATCAGTTGTAAGATATGATGATCTTCATGGTGTCAACATTTTATGGTTCACCTCCTGTCAACATATGATGGCTCACTTGGTTGTTCACAACTGATGGCCTATCTAGGTAAAGATCTAATGGCACCTATAAGTCCAAGATTCGATGGCTTTACTAGGTGCATGATCTGATGGATAACCTAGACTTATCAAATGATGGTTTCTCTAGTTGTTGATCCAATGTTTTTGGTTTGATGATACAATCTGAGGGTTATGCTTTGTGTTAAGTGTTAGTCCATGCTTGAGTATTACATGTAATCTTATGGTTATGTTTTGACTATATGCATCCATGATCTGAAGGGAATGCTAAGTTCTAGAGTTTATGCTTTTGCCTATGCATATGTGAAACCAATGGTTTATCCATGAGTGCTTTTTATAACATCAACTCAATCTATCTCGTTGAACCTAACCCTAATGCAATTAAATGATGATGGTTAATCCTACTTAGCTTCCTTGTATGTTGATATGATGAAGGAATACTCACTTATTGTAATGGTAACTCTACTATGTTACCCTATGAACATCATAACTCTTTAATGCAATTTTATGTTGAACTTGTATATCATAAGTATGGTGATGGTTTGTTGAACCTTCTCTAAGGTGTGGAAACGATAACAATGTTCTAGCAGGAAGTTATGTGATGGTCTTAATGACCTCTGGGCTTGTCTCGATCCCTAATGGAGGAGTGGTCCTCTTCATGTGAGTCAAGGATTGGTATCATGTGCTGATGTGATAATGAATGTATCTCATACATTTTATATCTTCTGGACCTGTGACATATCTGTGTTTTTGTAGAACTTTTTTAGGGTTTGTATGTAGCTTGATTGATGCAACCTTAACTCACCCAATTGGCATTAAATAATCAAGTGAAACCCTAGTCATGTAGTTCCCTATTCTGTAGAACCATTCTGATCGGCCTTTTTCACGTGTCCGGAAATGAACGCGGGATAAAGGAAGGAATCAAGCTTTAAATTTATAACCCGAAACCTTCTAGGCCCCCACAACTTTATTACGAGGTCGAAGTAGATATACGGGGTCGAACACAGGGACGTGGTGATGTTTAGGATGCCACAGATCTCGTTCTTTAGTCAGATAAGCCAAGACGATAGTCGATAAAAGTAAGTGCTAGAACTAGTCTAGCGGGTTGTCACGATATAAAACAAAACAAAGAAAAGAAAAGAAAACAAAACAGAGCTCGTGATTCTACTAATCAGAGAAAGAGAGTTCCTGGCTATGTAACCACAAACGGGGCAGTCTATGTACTCGTTCTCAGGCGTAGACAACCCTCGAACACCCAAGCAAGAATCTAGTACGCATAGTGGCATCTGTCATGTGGGGTCATCCCACTCGCTCTCACGATGCGTGACTAAAACCATCAATAATATGTCAATGACCCTCTCTCGAGGAATGACATATCAACACTCGGAATACACTAAGTTCCCTCTCGGGTCATAGGATATTCTGGGGTGTTAGGAATAGAATACCTCAGATCTTCCCCCTCTCAGGTTCAGATCCAAACTATCGTCTCTTAGCTATTCCTACAACAGATCTCTCGATACAGGCAGAAACAACAGTTCAAGCGAGTAAGAGATCAACCAAACTAGCAATCATAACTTAGAAAGAGAAAATAGAACATGCAACATACTAGATCTGATATGAATCTACTTGCTTAAAGCAAAAGTACATATACATGCCCAGATCGGGCTACATAGCCAAGAAGGAGCTAACTAGCCATAGACAAGCATAGATGGCACCGAACAAAGATGGATGAACATCGTTTGTACAAGAAACAAAGGAATGCAGTAGAATGAAAGAGAAGAGGAAAGAGATATAGCCCGTAAAGGAGAGGTGGCTCTCGCTCCTCAGCCTCCGTGCAGGCTAGATCTCGCCCCTTGGGTCTTCTCTTTGTCCCTCTGGACTCCTCATCTCTCTCTCTCTAGACCGTATCGGCCAGACCGTATCGTCCAGACCATATATTAGGCAACCGTATCGGCCAGGCTGTATCGGGAAACCATATCGGGCAACCGTATCGGGTAGTAGACTTTTGGGGAACTTGACACACTAGCTCCTTGGTCTAGGAACTAGCTCTTGCAGAGTCCTCCCTCCGACTCCCCTCCACTCTGTAGGTTGGCAGCTGCTATTTATAAGCAGCGAGTTGATGTGAGTTGTAGCTTTTATTGGTCCACGTGTCTTTCATCGGTGGCTTCGATCTTGAGGCATCAGGTGGGCCAATATGACTATCACCCGAAGATCGTATCGGGAAGGGGGAGTGTCAGGCAACTGTATCGGGCAGGCCGTATCGGGAAAACCATATCGAGAAGGCGTATCGTCCAGACTGTATCAGGCATCCGTATCGGCCAGACCGTATCGGGAAGCCGTATCGGCCAGGTGCTGGAATTCTTATCTTTTCAGGTTTGGTACTTGAGAGTCCCAAAATTGGCTAATTTTGGTGCCTATAAGTCAAAATTGGCTAATTAGCTACATTATTGGCTATTTTTACTACTTTTATCTAATTCGAGACATAAATCATAAAACATGAACAAAAGAGTGCATATTAAGACTAAAGTGGCACAAATCTATAGATAAAATGCATAGAAAATATGCGCTAATTTGGGTGTTATCAACTACCCCAAGCTTAAAACTTGCTTGTCCTCAAGCAAGACTGGGCTCAAAGAACAAAAAGATAACATCCAAATTAAGCTTGGAAATAGTTTCTAAGGTTAAGAAAAATAGTTTAAAACATCTATTCTCTTGATCCATGTCATTTCAGAACAAACCCCCACCAAACAAGCACAATCCTGCCAAAGCAAGATCAAAGAGTTTCCACGTAAGATTAAGCAAATTCACTATAGCCTGCCGATACTCATGAGGGTTTGAACCATAATTATTTAAACATGAAAGAGTTGTCACACAGGTGATCACGCAGGTGATGAGAAATGAGCCATCACCATGAATCCATGCAAACCAATCAGGAATACCATGCCTCTCACTTATTCATGTCCTAAGAAACAAAGCAAAAAGACTCTAATGACTTCTGAGGATCCCGATCTACATCCGGTTGGTCCATGTAGCGAGCAACAGTCCCTACAGTCCAAGCCAATTGGCCCAGAGTAGTGAGACGAACTCATTGTACTGCGCTCGAACCAACCCTGCTACTGAGATGATCTCATAGGTCACCTAAGGGTTCCTAATGACTCTCTAATGAGCTTTTAGAGTGATACAACCAGGCACGACATACTCGCGTTCATGAGCGCAGTCATACACCAGCTGGGCATCATCCTCAACTCTCCTAAAAGAGAAAACATCGCTCATTTATTGTTCACACTCAGGCTTTTATCATCTACATTCTATTTTTAGTCTTGGGTGAGAACTATATAGATATTTTTGGGATTTTGTGGGCGGCCAAGCCTCTTTTGCGCATTTTTGTGTTTTTCATCTTTTTGACTCAATCTAATGTGAGAAGGCACGTAGTCCATCAAGGAGAAACATTTCATCTTGATCTAGCTCAAAGCCCATCATAATCCGCTTGATACCTATGTCAGAAATTGCAATTATGATTCAAGAATCCTTAGAATAGAGGCAAGCTTGTGAATCCACAGCTAGGATTCTTTGATCGTGTTTTAGCTCATTCCAACGGTCCTTTACCATGAGTTCGCCATTCACGACATAGATCAAGGGAATCTAGCTTTAAGCTATAACCTTAGATTTCTTATCAAACTCAAGGAAAGAGTCAAAGAGCAAGTCAAGCAGAAGGTCAAGCAATTTTTAAGATAAAACTATGCATCTAGGCATAAAGTCAAGCATTTATCTATTAGATTCACACCATATAGCCATAATTGCAAAGCTAAAAAGCTGAAAGAATTTTTTTTTTGAAAATTTAAAACTAAATGCAGGAAATAAACATGCATGCAAGAAGAGTGAAGAGAAAAGAAGGGTGAAGCCTACCACCCCAAGGTTAAAATTTTGCTCGTCCTCGAGCAAGATTCAAACTTGAAATAGCGAGGTAGGAATGCATGAATTTAATGATAGTTATTGAAGTTCTAAAGATGATGCATGAGTGCAAGGATATCAAAATAGTTAGAGGAAAGAAATTAACCAACAAGAACATGAAAAGTTGATTGGCCCTTTTCACGCGTCCAGAAATGAATGCGGGACAAAGGAAGGAATCAAGCTTTAAATTTATAACCCGAAACCTTCTAGGCCCCCACAACTTTATTACGGGGTCGAAGTAGATATACAGGGTCGAACACAGGGACGTGGTGACGTTTAGGACGCCACAAATCTCGTTCTTTAGTCAGATAAGCCAAGATGATAGTCGATAAAAGTAAGTGCTAGAACTAGTCTAGCGGGTTGTCATGATATAAAACAAAATAAAGAAAACAAAACAAAACAAAACAAAACAGAGCTCGTGATTCTACTAATCAGAGAAAGAGAGTTCCTGGCTATGTAACCACAAACGGGGCAGTCTATGTACTCGTTCTCAGGTGTAGACAACCCTCGAACACCCAAGCAAGCATCTAGTACGCACAGTGGCATCTGTCATGTGGGGTCGTCCCACTCGCTCTCACGATGCGTGACTAAAACCATCAACAATATGTCAATGACCCTCTCTCAAGGAATGACATATCAACACTCGGAATACACTAAGTTCCCTCTTAGGTCATAGGATATTCTGGGGTGTTAGGAACAGAATACCTCAGATCTTCCCCCTCTCAAGTTCGGATCCAAACTATCATATCTTAGCTATTCCTACAACAGATCTCTCGATACAGGCAGAAACAACAGTTCAAGCGAGTAAGAGATCAACCAAACTAGCAATCATAACTTAGAAATAGAAAATAGAACATGCAACATACTAGATCTGATATGAATCTACTTATTTAAGGCAAAAGTACATATACATGCCCAGATCAGGATACATAGCCAAGAAGGAGCTAACTAGCCATAGACAAGCATAGCTGGAACCGAACAAAGGTGGATGAACATCGTTTGTATAAGAAACAAAGGAATGCAGTAGAATGAAAGATAAGAGGAAAGAGATATAGCCCGTAAAGGAGAGGTGTCTCTCGCTCCTCAGCCTCTGTGCATGATGGATCTCACCCCTTGGGTCTTCTCTTCGTCCCTCTGGATTCCTCGGCTCTCTCTCTCTCTAGACCATATCGGGCAGATCGTATCGTCCAGACCGTATCGGGCAGCCATATCGGCCAGACCGTATATCGGGCAACCGTATCGGGCAGTAGACTTTTGGGGAACTCGACACACTAGCTCCTTGGTCTAGGAACTAGCTCTTGCAGAGTCCTCCCTCCAGCTCCCCTCCGCTCTGTAGGTTGGTAGCTGCTATTTATAAGCAACAAGTTGATGTGAGTTGTAGCTTTTATTGGTCCACGTGTCCTTCATTTGTGGCTTCGATCTTGAGGCATCAGGTGGGCCAATATGACTGTCGCCCGAAGACCGTATCGGGAAGTGGGAGTGTCAGGCAACTGTATCGGGCAGGCCGTATCGACCAGACCGTATCGGGGAGCCATATCGGCCATACCGTATCGGCCAGACCGTATCGGGCAGCCGTATCGGCCAGGTGCTGGAATTCTTGTCTTTTTAGGTTTGGTACTTGAGGGTCCCAAAATTGGCTAGTTTCGGTGCCTATAAGTAAAAAATTGGCTAATTAGCTACATTATTGGCTATTTTTACTACTTTTATCTAATTCGAGACAGAAATAATAAAACATGAACAAAAGAGTGCATATTAAGACTAAAGTGGCACAAAAATATAGATAAAATGCATAGAAAATATGCGCTAATTTAGGTGTTATCAACTACCCCAAGCTTAAAACTTGCTTGTCCTCAAGCAAGACTGGGCTCAAAGAACAAAAAGATAACATCCAAATTAAGCTTGGAAATAGTTGCTAAGGTTAAGAAAAATAGTTTAAAACATCTATTCTCTTGATCCATGTCATTTTAGAACAAACCCCCACCAAACAAGCACAATCCTGCCAAAGCAAGATCAAAGAGTTTCCAGGCAAGATTAAGCAAATTCACTATAGCCTGCCGATACTCATGAGGGTTTGAACCATAATTATTTAAACATGAAAGAGCTGTCACATAGGTGATCATGCGGGTGATGAGCAATGAGCCATCACCATGAATCCATGCAAACCAATTAGGAATACCAAGCCTCTCAGTTATTCATGTCCTAAGAAACAAAGCAAAAAGACTCTAATGACTTCTGAGGATCCCGATCTACATCCGGTTGGTCCATGTAGTGAGCAACAGTCCCTACAGTCCAAGCCAATTGGCCCAAACTAGTGAGACAAACTCCTCATACTGCGCTCGAACCAACCCTGCTACTGAGATGATCTCATAGGTCACCTAAGGGTTCCTAATGACTCTCTATGAAACAACCGTCTCGCAAAAACAAGATTAACTAATGCGGAAGCGAATTATTTGCAGCGGATTACTGAAAATCACTAAAAATTTAAAACTTTTTCCAAAGAGATCCATTCATAGGAAAACTCTTTAACCATGAACCAAAGTATTCCAAATTCATCCTGGTTCACAAGTACACAACCTGTACCATTCCTTTTCAAGGATTACAACATTGACTGCCCTATTAACAAATATACACAGGCAGTATAAAAACTTCGAGGCACTAAGCCAAAACTCAGATTGATACATTTAAAACTCCGACTAAAAACTCCGAGGACCTGAGAGTACAGAGACGACACATAGGACTACTATCTATATGACTAGACAGACAATATCTCCACCTGAGATCTTATTACTGTCCCTACTGTTGCTGTTGCTGCTGCTGCTGCTCTTTCCCTATTCTAGGGTTTCTGCTCTGCCTTTCATGCATACCTAAAAATGTTTCCCACGGGGGTGAGATAATTGTAAATTTCCCCAGCGAGAGATATAACTCTCCGCCAGAAACATTGTTATAGAAGATTATGAAATTAAACTGAGCAGGGGTTACTTTTGCATTAATAGGCAGAATTATTCTTCATAGACAGAATAAGAAATTCTCCATTTCCAATAAGAGCATTGCATCTACCCATGGTAGAATCATAGTTCATCCATCTACTTGTAATGAATACAACAGATATGAATAATCATCAATGAACTATAGATATATAACAGGAATGTAACATCAGCCAAGTTCTCTAGCATAACTTACTAACACAAATGTTACAAGTAAACATGATACTTGTTACCCAAGCATCACACATGGCTCACAAGGCCATTCATATCTTGTCACCTCTCACTAGGCAACAACTTATTCACATGGCTCACAAGGCCATTCACATCTTGTCACCTCTCACTAGGCAACAACTTATTCACATGGCTCACAAGGCCCTTCACATCTTGTCACCTCTCACTAGGCAACAACTTATTCACATGGCTCACAAGGCCATTCACATCTTGTCACCTCTCACTAGGCAACAACTTATTCACATGGCTCACAAGGCCATTCACATCTTGTCACCTCTCACTAGGCAACAACTTATTCACATGGCTCACAAGGCCATTCACATCTTGTCACCTCTCACTAGGCAACAACTTATTCACATGGCTCACAAGGCCATTCACATCTTGTCACCTCTCACTAGGCAACAACTTATTCACACAGTTCATAAAATCCACACACATTGTTACTTTTATAAAGCAACAACAACATCAATGCACAAAAAGCCAATCAACATTTATTATATAAATGTCACAGCCCAAACTTGGCTATATTCATCATCTCATCATACCTGCATGGTTATTAGGCATGATAACAGACATACAAGATATTCATCACATCATGTGATACAATAGTAACACCATCATTCCTTAACCATGAATTAGGGTTCACTATCAAACATGGTTTATCATTCCCTTTTCCCCAAATTAGGGTTAGGGTTCCCCATTTCTCATTAATTCAGACCCTCTTGAGTTAACCAACTTTATCTTGTATTAAGGTATTTGCCCTCTTAATACATTCCATCACAGAATACTCACCCTTAGCATATAATGCATAGGCCACACATTAGAATTGTCCAACTATCTCACGTGATATGGACTTATCTTAGTTTAAGGCATAACTTTATTATAAAGTTGCCTATAAACAATCGCAATGATACGCCCTCAACTAGGGTTTCACAAGGATACACCCTCAACCAGGGTTCACAATGATACACCCTCTACTAGGATTTCACAAGGTTACACCCTCAACCAGGGTTCACAACGATACACCCTCCACTAGGGTTTCACAAGGATACACCCTCAACCAGGGTTTATAAGGATACACCCTCAACTAGGGTTTCACAAGGATACACCCTCAACCAGGGTTTACTAATCATATATTGGATCCATGCATTTGTTATGAATTATTGATTAGTACCATTAAGGGTATCTCTCACCTAATTACATTAGGTTTCCAAAAAGGTTTGATCAACTGGACCTTCAATGACATGAGGTATCCAATTGAATTGGGGTTTTCAATGTTGATTCCTTCAATCATTGAATTTATGGAACCAATCATCAATTGGAACTATACTCATACTTCAATTGAGTTTAATATGTCAACCTTAAACTGATTTGACCCTCAATTGACCCTCAATTGATCATCAATTAGGGTTTGATTCAATTGAATTAGGGTTTGGAATCAAAAACCCAACAACACTCATCAATGCAAGATTGGTTACTTTGAAACTATTGAACCATTATCCAAATTGGGTATGACCTGACCCCAAACGGTCTTGAGGTCGTTTGGATGACCTCCAAATGGTCTTGAGACCGTTTTCCCATCATATCACTCAAATCCAAGCCATCCAATTAAGGTTTGGATCATTGGATTGATCACCAAATCAACATTGCATTGTATAACAGCTTGGTACCTTTAGACCTTCAAACACCTAACCATACTCAACCCTAGACCTCCAAACGGTCTTGGGTGACCAACAAACGGTCTTGAGACCGTTTGGATGAGCTCCAAACGGTCTTGAGACCGTTTGGCCCATCCAACCTTTGGATTCTAGTGAAAAATCATCATGGATTGGTCTATCGAGTTGATCAACAAAGCAACACTACATTGCAATATGATTAGTACCTTTGGACCTTCAATTGGTCAACTATACTTGACCCCAGACCTCCAAACGGTCTTGGGGTGACCCCCAAACGGTCTTGAAACCGTTTGGTCTAATCAACCCAAAATCTCAACTTAACTCATTGGAATTTCAGCACTGTTTTCAATTAGGGTTTGCCTAATTGAATAGCCTTCAACTCATGATTCCTTGGGAGTTAATCCCTCAAATTCGGTGAGTCATTAGACCACATCATTAGGAACAGTAATACCAAACGTTCAACGCTTGGTCAACGCACTCAAACGGTCTTGAGACCGTTTTCCCAAAAATCTCAATTAAATCAGATTGAAAATCAGCACTTAATCCAATTAGGTTTTCCTAATTGATTAGGCTTCAACTCACGATTCCTTTGGAGTTAATCCCTCAAATTTGGAGGGTTATTAATAAACATATTTATGAACAGGAATCCCAAACGGTCAACGCTTGGTCAACCATCTCAAACGGTCTTGAAACCGTTTTCTCAACCAGGTAAAGTTAATCAGGCTGAAAATCAGAACATAATTCAATTCGATTGCCTAATTGATTGGCCTTCAACTCGCGATTCCTTTGGATTTAATCCCTAAAATTTGTAGGGTTATCAGCCTACATAATTAGTAACAAAATTCTCAAATGGTCAACTCTTGGTAAACCATATAAAACGGTCTTGAAACCGTTTTCTCCCAAACGGTTTCAAACCGTTTGCCCTTAAACGGTTTGCTGAAACCGCATAGCCAATCAAATTAAAACGATTTGGAGTAGCTATCAAAACGGTTTTGCTTGGTAATTTTCTTTGGATAAGCATCTAGGATGATGTCATCATCCCCTTCCTTCGAACAACCAAGAACAGCAACCGTTCTTGATGGAAATTGCAGCAAAGAAACAAGTGTGTATCAAAATGAAGAAATCAATCAACAAAGCATAGAGAATTGATGTAATAGCAATGTTTAAGGGTTTGAGTTATAAAACCCGCCTCCAATTGAGCTCCAAAGCTCCAAGCTCACGCCATTAATGGTGTATTAAGCTCTAGCAACTCCCCCTAGGCTCGTCCTCAAGCTTTTGATTGCAAAAGTTGGCTAGGGTTGAAGAGGAGATCGAAATAAGAAGGAATCCATAATTTATTTTCGATTTCCACCATGAAATCAAGGAGAACGAAGGTCAAGGGCTTACCCACAGGTTGGGTACGTGCTCCCTGCTCCTCCCTAGCTCCTTGGTCGGTTTTGCAAGCAAGGGGAAGAAGCAAATCCGAAAAAGGCCTTGGTTTGGGCTTGGAAATGGCACTTTTATAAGGAAATTGATGAGAGAGAAAATGCCTTATTAAAATGCATTTAATTCCAAAAATAGTACCACCTATTCTTCCTTGGTTTGCTTGCATACAAAGGCAACTCAAAGCCACCGAACTCCCTTCCATTATCCATTGATTAAGGGAAAAGAAAATAAGCACCTTAATCCATTATAATATTAATATATCTTTTTGAGTGGAAATTCTTTTCCTTATAATAAGGTGAGTGGAATTTCACCTACTTAAGATATTTTCGTTCCTTATCTTGTCAAAGGAACGTCCATACTTATTAAAAATCAACCCAAAACATTTTGGTTGAAGGCCCTCTAATTAATACATTCATTTTTTCCCTAAATTGAATTAGGGTTTCACTTAAGATTAAATCTTGATTATTTTAATATCAAGATTCTCTCTCCTCCAACTTAATTCAAATGAGGAGTACCTCTCATTTTCTTTGCTATAAATGATGCCAAGAAACATTAGGGACCTTATTGAAGTGGGAATTTGCATATTGAACCCTAGGTTTTGGGTAAATTGCACTTTACACCAAAACTGGGTTTTAATGCACAACATTGTCCAACAAGCTCTATCTTGGTGTCCAGACTTGTAGAAACCTTACCACTACATCATATTCATTCTTATGATGTCACAACATCAGAGGAACATCTTATCATGCAACATTTGCAATTTAACCCTTCCAATTTGGGCAATTTGCACTTTAGTCCAAAATAAACAAACATTGCTTCAACATTGTCCAAACAGGACCAAAATTGAAACATAAGTTCCTCATGTGCCCTAATTAATTTTCCCAAGGTAAGATTAAGAATATACTCAACATTATTAGGCAAAAACTCTAGGGTTAATTCATAACCCAGGTCAGGGATGCTACAAATTATAAACCCCTAACAAGGATTTCGTCCTCGAAATCCCAGGGAAAGGAGAGACAGATTGTTTATTAATCATGCCCTCAAGTCTCCACATATCATCTTAATATCATGGAGATATCATGAACTCTGTGATTCCATACAAATCTCCTTTCGTTAATTCAACCTCATCAATGTTTATTGTTTATGCAAGGCATAAACCCCTAACATATGATGTTCATATCATTGAAAAGAAGAAGCATAAAAGAGCATACTTCTATCATCACCCAGGAATATTTAATAAAAGAGAAACATATATATCTAATAGAGATAATTCATTCGGCAATCCACTGAGTAAGTTCACTAAGTATCCACGGAGCAAGTTCATTAAGTATTCACGGAGCAAGTTCACTAGGTATTCACGGAGCAAGTTCACTAAGTATTCACGGAGTAAGTTCACTAAGTATTCACGGAGCAAGTTCACTAAGTATTCACGGAGCAAGTTCACTAAGTATTCACGGAGCAAGTTCACTAAGTATTCACGAAGCAAGTTCACCAAGTATTCACGGAGCAAGTTCACTAAGTATTCACGAAGCAAGTTCACTAAGTATTCACGGAGTAAGTTAACTAAGTATTCACGGAGCAAGTTCACTAAGTATTCACGGAGCAAGTTCACTAAGTATTCACGGAGCAAGTTCACTAAGTATTCACGGAGCAAGTTCACTAAGTATTCACGAAGCAAGTTCACTAAGTATTCACGAAGCAAGTTCACTAAGTATTCACGGAGCAAGTTCACTAAGTATTCACGGAGCAAGTTCACTAAGTATTCACGAAGCAAGTTCACTAAGTATTCACGGAGCAAGTTCACTAAGTATTCACGGAGCAAGTTCACTAAGTATTCATGAAGCAAGTTCACTAAGTATTCACGAAGCAAGTTCACTAAGTATTCACAAAGAAAGTTCACTAAGTATTCACGGAGCAAGTTCACTAAGTATTCACGAAGCAAGTTCACTAAGTTTTTTATTTTTTTGAAAATATTTCACTTAGCTCTTCCTATTTAATTTCATTATACTCTCTGGATTGTTTCAGAATGACTACTTGATCATAGTAATAAAAAAGATAATAATCTAAGGGTTTCATACTTGCCTTATCTACAATAATCATATACCTGGCCAGGGTATACAAGTATTGAGATTAGGTAGTATGCACTTTATTTACTATCATATTCCCCACTTTTCATACCATTACACACATAGGATTTTCCATCTCTATATTTTCTTCAGGCATCATTTCTATATCTCTCTCTTGCCTGCTCCCATGCACCTTTTCCTAGTGCAACATTGCTTCTTCCTGCAACAACCTCCTCATGTGACCCAGTCATCTTTAAGTTCTTCTTCTCTTATACGAGCAGAAGGCACTTTCAGATACACTGGATGACACCAGAACAGACTCTACTACCTTAGTCCTATGTCTCTATAGACTCAGCGAACCTAGAGCTCTGATACCACTAAATTGTGGCGACCGTCTCGCAAAAACAGGATTAACTAATGCGGAAGCGAATTATTTGCAGCGGATTACTGAAAATCACTGAAAATTTAAAACTTTTTGCAAAGAGATCCATTCATAGGAAAACTCTTTAACCATGAAATAAAGTATTCCAAATTCATCCTGGTTCACAAGTACACAACCTGTACCATTCCTTTTCAAGGATTACAACATTGACTGCCCTATTAACAAATATACACAGGCAGTATAAAAACTTCGAGGCACTAAGACAAAACTCAGATTGATACATTTAAAACTCTGACTAAAAACTCCGAGGACCTGAGAGTACAGAGACGACACATAGGACTACTATCTATATGACTAGACAGACAATATCTCCACCTGAGATCTTATTGATGTCCCTGCTGTTGCTGTTGCTGCTGCTCTTTCCCTGTTCTAGGGTTTCTGCTCTGCCTTTCATGCATACCTAAAAATGTTTCCCACGGGGGTGAGACAATTGTAAATTGCCCCAGCAAGAGATATAACTCTCCTCCAGAAACATTGTTATAGAAGATTATGAAATTAAACTGAGCAGGGGTTACTTTTGCATTAATAGGCAGAATTATTCTTCATAGACAGAATAAGAAATTCTTCATTTCCAATAAGAGCATTGCATCTACCCATGGTAGAATCATAGTTCATCCATCTACTTGTAATGAATACAACATATATGAATAATCATCAATGAACTATAGATATATAACATGAATGTAACATCAGCCAAGTTCTCTAGCATAACTTACTAACACAAATGTTACAAGTAAACATGATACTTGTTACCCAAGCATCACACATGGCTCACAAGGCCATTCAGATCTTGTCACCTCTCACTAGGCAACAACTTATTCCCATGGCTCACAAGGCCATTCACATCTTGTCACCTCTCACTAGGCAACAACTTATTCACATGGCTCACAAGGCCCTTCACATCTTGTCACCTCTCACTAGGCAACAACTTATTCACATGGCTCACAAGGCCATTCACATCTTGTCACCTCTCACTAGGCAACAACTTATTCACATGGCTCACAAGGCCATTCACATCTTGTCACCTCTCACTAGGCAACAACTTATTCACATGGCTCACAAGGCCATTCACATCTTGTCACCTCTCACTAGGCAACAACTTATTCACATGGCTCACAAGGCCATTCACATCTTGTCACCTCTCACTAGGCAACAACTTATTCACATGGCTCACAAGGCCATTCACATCTTATCACCTCTCACTAGGCAACAACTTATTCACATGGTTCATAAAATCCATACACATTGTTACTTTTATAAAGCAACAACAACATCAACGCACAAAAAGCCAATCAACATTTATTATATAAATGTCACAGCCCAAACTTGGCTATATTCATCATCTCATCATACCTGCATGGTTATTAGGCATGATAACAGTCATACAAGATATTCATCACATCATGTGATACAATAGTAACACCATCATTCCTTAACCAGGAATTAGGGTTCACTATCAAACATGGTTTATCATTCCCTTTTCCCCAAATTAGGGTTAGGGTTCCCCATTTCTCATTAATTCAGACCCTCTTGAGTTAACCAACTTTATCTTGTATTAAGGTATTTGCCCTCTTAATACATTCCATCACAGAATACTCACCCTTAGCATATAATGCATAGGCCACACATTAGAATTGTCCAACTATCTCACGTGATATGGACTTATCTTAGTTTAAGGCATAACTTTATTATAAAGTTGCCTATAAACAATCGCAATGATACGCCCTCAACTAGGGTTTCACAAGGATACACCCTCAACCAGGGTTCACAATGATACACCCTCCACTAGGATTTCACAAGGTTACACCCTCAACCAGGGTTCACAATGATACACCCTCCACTAGGGTTTCACAAGGATACACCCTCAACCAGGGTTTATAAGGATACACCCTCAACTAGGGTTTCACAAGGATACACCCTCAACCAGGATTTACTAATCATATATTGGATCCATGCATTTTTTATGCATTATTGATTAGTACCATTAAGGGTATCTCTCACCTAATTACATTAGGTTTCCAAAAAAGGTTTGATCAATTGGACCTTCAATGACATGAGGTATCCAATTGAATTGGGGTTTTCAATGTTGATTCCTTCAATCATTGAATTCATGGAACCAATCATCAATTGGACCTATACTCATACTTAAATTGAGTTTAATAGGTCAACCTTAAACTGATTTGACCCTCAATTGACCCTCAATTGATCATCAATTAGGGTTTGATTCAATTGAATTAGGGTTTGGAATCAAAGACCCAACAACACTCATCAATGCAAGATTGGTTACTTTGAAACTATTGAACCATTATCCAAATTGGGTATGACCTGACCCCAAACGGTCTTGAGGTCATTTTGATGACCTCCAAACGGTCTTGAGACCGTTTGACCATCATATCACTCAAATCCAAGCCATCCAATTAAGGTTTGGATCATTGGATTGATCACCAAAACAGCATTGCATTGTATAACAACTTGGTACCTTTAGACCTTCAAACACCTAACCATACTCAACCCTAGACCTCCAAACGGTCTTGGGTGACCACCAAACGGTCTTGAGACCGTTTGGATGAGCTCCAAACAGTCTTGAGACCGTTTGGCCCATCCAACCTTTGGATTCTAGTGAAAAATCATCATGGATTGGTCTATCGAGTTGATCAACAAAGCAACACTACATTGCAATATGATTAGTACCTTTGGACCTTCAATTGGTCAACTATACTTGACCCCAGACCTCCAAACGGTCTTGGGGTGACCCCCAAACGGTCTTGAGACCGTTTGGGTGATCCCCAAACGGTCTTGAAACCGTTTGGGTTAATCAACCCAAAAACTCAACTTAACGCATTGGAATTTCAGCACTGTTTTCAATTAGGGTTTGCCTAATTGAATAGCCTTCAACTCATGATTCCTTGGGAGTTAATCCCTCAAATTCTGTGAGTCATTATACCACATCATTAGTAACAGTAATACCAAACGGTCAACGCTTGGTCAACGCACTCAAACGGTCTTGAGACCGTTTTCCCAAAAAGTTCAATTAAATCAGATTGAAAATCAGCACTTAATCCAATTAGGTTTGCCTAATTCATTAGGCTTCAACTAACGATTCCTTTCCAGTTAATCCCTAAAATTTGGAGGGTTATTAATAAACATAATTATGAACAGGAATACCAAACGTTTAATGCTTGGACAACCATCTCAAACGGTCTTGAAACCGTTTGCTCAACCAGGTCAAGTTAATCAGGTTGAAAATCAGCACATAATTCAATTCGATTGCCTAATTGATTGGCCTTCAACTCTCGATTCCTTTGGAGTTAATCCCTCAAATTTGGAGGGTTATCAGCCTACATAATTAGGAACAAAATTCCCAAACGGTCAACGCTTGGTCAACCATCTCAAATGGTCTTGAAACCGTTTTCTCTCAAACGGTTTCAAACCGTTTTCCCTTAAACGGTTTGCTGAAACCGCATAGCCAATCAAATTAAAACGATTTGGAGTAGCTATCAAAACGGTTTTGCTTGGTAATTTTCTTTGGATAAGCATCTAGGATGATGTCATCATCCCCTTCCTTCGAAAAACCAAGAAAAACAACCGTTCTTGATGGAAATTGCAGCAAAGAAACAAGTGTGTATCAAATTGAAGAAATCAATCAACAAAGCATAGAGAATTGATGCAATAGCAATGTTTAAGGGTTTGAGTTATAAAACCCGCCTCCAATTGAGCTCCAAAGCTCCAAGCTCACGCCATTAATGGTGGATGAAGCTCTAGCAACTCCCCCTAGGCTCGTCCTCAAGCTTTTGATTGCAAAAGTTGGCTAGGGTTGAAGAGGAGATCGAAATAAGAAGGAATCCATAATTTATTTTCGATTTCCACCATGAAATCAAGGAGAACGAAGGTCAAGGGCTTACCCACAGGTTGGGGACGTGCTCCCTGCTCCTCCCTAGCTCCTTGGTCGGTTTTGCAAGCAAGGGGAAGAAGAAAATCTGAAAAAGGCCTTGGTTTGGGCTTGGAAATGACACTTTTATAAGGAAATTGATGAGAGAGAAAATGCCTTATTAAAATGCATTTAGTTCCAAAAATAGTACCACCTCTTCCTCCTTGGTTTGCTTGCATACAAAGGCAACTCAAAGCCACCGAACTCCCTTCCATTATCCATGGATTAAGGGAAAAGAAAATAAGCACCTTAATCCATTATAATATTAATATATCTTTTTGAGTGGAAATTCTTTTCCTTATACTAAGGTGAGTGGAATTTCACCTACTTAAGATATTTTTGTTCCTTATCTTTTCAAAGGAACGTCCATCCTTATTCAAAATAAACCCAAAACATTTTGGTTGAAGGCCCTTTAATTAATACATTCATTTTTTCCCTAAATTGAATTAGGGTTTCACTTAAGATTAAATCTTGATTATTTTAATATCAAGATTCTCTCTCCTCCAACTTATTTCAAATGAGGAGTACCTCTCATTTTCTTTGCTATAAATTATGCCAAGAAACATTACGGACCTTATTGAAGTGGTAATTTGCATATTGAACCCTAGGTTTTGGGTAAATTGCACTTTACACCAAAACTGGGGTTTAATGCACAACATTGTCCAACAAGCTCTATCTTGGTGTCCAGACTTGTAGAAACCTTACCACTACATCATATTCATTCTTATGATGTCACAACATCAGAGGAACATCTTATCATGCAACATTTGCAATTTAACCCCTCCAATTTGGGCAATTTGCACTTTAGTCCAAAATAAGAAAACATTGCTTCAACATTGTCCAAACAGGACCAAAATTGAAACATAAGTTCCTCATGAGCCCTAATTAATTTTCCCAAGGTAAGATTAAGAATCTACTCAACCTTATTAGGCAAAACCTCTAGGGTTAATTCATAACCCAGGTCAGGGATGTTACACTCTAATGAGATTTTAGAGTGATACAACCAAGCACGACATACCCGCGTTCATGAGAACAATCATACACCGGCTGGGCATCATCCTCAACTCTCCTAAAAGAGAAAACATCACTCATTTATTGTTCACACTCAGGCTTTTATCATCTGCATTCTATTTTTAGGCTTGGGTGAGAACTATATAGATATTTTTGGGATTTTGTGGGCGGCCAAGCCTCTTTTGCGCATTTTTGTGTTTTTCATCTTTTTGAATCAATCTATTTTGATAAGGCACATAGTCCATCAAGGAGAAACATTTCATCTTGATCATAGCTCAAATCCCATCATAATCCGCTTGATACCTGTGTGAGAAGTTGCAATTATGATTCAAGAATCCTTAGAATAGAGGCAAGCTTGTGAATCCACAGCTAGGATTCTTTGATCGTGAATTAGTTCATTCCAACAGTCCTTTACCATGAGTTCGCCATTCACGACATAGATCAAGGGAATCTAGCTTTAAGCTATAACCTTAGATTTATTATCAAACTCAAGGAAAGAGTCAAAGAGCAAGTCAAGCAGAAGGTCAAGCAAATTTTAAGATAAAACTGTGCATCTAGGCATAAAGTCAAGCATTTATCTATTAGATTCACACCATATAGCCATAATTGCAAAGCTAAAAAGCTGAAAGATTTTTTTTAAATTTAAAACTAAATGCAGGAAATAAACATGCATGCAAGAAGGGTGAAGAGAAAAGAAGGGCGAAGCCTACCACCCCAAGCTTAAAATTTTTCTCATCCTCGAGCAAGACTCAAACTTGAAATAGCAAGGTAGGAATGCATGAATTTAATGACAGTTATTGAAGTTCTAAAGATGATGCATGGGTGCAAGGATATCAAAACAGTTAGAGGAAAGAAATTAAACAACAAGAACATGAAAATCAAAATTTATTGTAATAAAAGGGCGGGAGGGTGGGTGATAGAAAAGGGGGGTGGTTGCCCCACAATATCGACACTGGGATCCCAAATCCTAAGTTTTGGGACCAGTGTCACCTGTGTCTTGCCGATGAGTTCCGCCACATAGTAGGAGTAGAATAGGTGGATGTGTTGGCCCTGCTGAGTCTGAAAAAGCGAAGTGAAATCCGACGAATCGGTGAAGTCATCTTTGTGCTGGAAGTGGCTTGAACTGCACTGGGATGAATTCTTTGGCATTTCATCCTCAGGGTACCTTTCATTATATGATTCTGAAAATGAAGGTCCTGGGATGTCGACAAAGGATGAAATAGATGAGAGAGGTTGGACGTCATCTTAAGAACTCATATCTTCTCTCTCCATCTCTGCACTTGAGGTTGGATGCTCAGTTAAATCTTCATGTACTGTCTGAGTCATCCAATCATCTTCTGAGCAAAAAGTACCCCCTGAAGAATCTATTTGTAGTTCTACCACCCCAAGCTTATCACCTGGCGTGGAGTCAGGGGTGTCTTCATGCTCAGCAGCCATGTTGTAGTGAACCGTCCATCCTGCCCCCTTGACGTCCACCAAGCCTTGTAAAGGGATGGTGGCAAATGATGGCTCATGCTTCTCCAACTCATCTTCGTTACTATACTCACTGCTCTGTGTCGAGCAGCTGTCATCATCGTCGAACAAATTGTTCCAAACCATGGTTGGCGTACTGCTCAAAGCGAAATGGCAAGTCTCAATATGAGAGATGTCACTCTGGGTTGGTTCAATATCTGACTCTGGTTCCTCTAGCCAACCTTCTGGTTGTGAGGAAACTTGGATTTTAGAGTCTTCATCATCGTCATCATTGATCCATTCAGGTCTATGACTCATATCTTCCATTGGTTCATCAGCTGGGTCATCTGGATATAATGAAGGGTTTCCTGGAGTGGGTTGGTCTTCACAGAAAAATCCTGGTGAATCCAGTTGATGGTCTGAACAGGATGGTGATGCATACTCCACTTCATACCCAATGGAATGGTACTGATGACTAACATCTTCATTATCTTGTGATGGCATTTGTAATTGGATTGTAACTAAATCAATGAGCTCTTGGAGCCTCATGCCTTGTTCAACATCTTTATCATGAAGTTTTTGTACTTGAGCAACAATGCTTTCGAGACCCGTCGATTCTGCCATGCACATCGGTTGCTGACCTGCTATACCAAACTGATGCGCTTGAACGAATCCTCGCTCAACAGTTTGAACTAGACTTCTACTGCAGTCTGCAACCTCAGTGGCTACTTTGAGATGACGATCCTACTCTTCTAGCAGTTGTTGCATTGGATCGACATCTTCTTGGAGATGAGGGGCTAAGGGGGTGAGTGCTTGAATACTTTCCCTAGCCAACTCCACTGCCTTAATCAGTTCTTGATCCCATGATAGAATGGGGGTCGATGGTTGACTAACAGTCTCCTTTGTTGGAATTTCAACATATGACGATGGTGGAGGTGAGTATAACTCGACTAGTTGCAGAGCACGACCTTCAATTATTTGCCAGCAGTCAGAACTGCAAAAAAACTCAGGAGGAAAGGTGGACAAGATGACTTGTCTTGTGGAAGCAAGGTCCATGGCTGAAAAAAAGGTATGAGAAAAAGAAAAGTGATTTAGTATATATGAACAAGTATGTGTAAGGCAATAGGAAAACTATACATGTATATACAGGCTTATAGTGACAGAACAAAAATCTACTAGGCGTGTAAACATGGAAAACCACATCCCCGGCAACGACGCCAAAAGTTGATCGGCCTTTTTCATGCATCTAGAAATGAACGCGGGACAAAGGAAGGAATCAAGCTTTAAATTTATAACCCGAAACCTTTTAGGCCCCCACAACATTATTACGGGGTCGAACACAGGGACGTGGTGACGTTTAGGACGCCACATATCTCGTTCTTTAGTCAGATAAGCCAAGATGATAGTAGATAAAAGTAAGTGCTAGAACTAGTCTAGCGGGTTGTCATGATATAAAACAAAATAAAGAAAAGAAAATAAAACAAAACAGAGCTCGTGATTCTACTAATCAAAGAAAGAGAGTTCCTGGCTATGTAACCACAAACGGGACAGTCTATGTACTCATTCTCGAGCGTAGACAACCCTCGAACACCCAAGCAAGCATCTAGTACGCACAGTGGCATCTGTCCTGTGGGGTCGTCCCACTCGCTCTCACGATGTGTGACTAAAACCATCAACAATATGTCAATGACCCTCTCTCGAGGAATGACATATCAACACTCGGAATACACTAAGTTCCCTCTCGGGTCTTAGGATATTCTGGGGTGTTAGGAAAAGAATACCTCAGATCTTCCCCCTCTTAGGTTCGGATCCAAACTATCATCTCTTAGCTATTCCTACAACGGATCTCTCGATACAGGCAGAAACAACAGTTCAAGCGAGTAAGAGATCAACCAAACTAGCAATCATAACTTAGAAAGAGAAAATAGAACATGCAACATACTAGATCTGATATGAATCTACTTGCTTAAGGCAAACATACATATACTTGCCCAGATCGGGCTATATAGCCAAGAAAGAGATAACTAGACATAGACAAGCATAGCTGGCACCGAACAAAGATGGATGAACATCGTTTGTACAAGAAACAAAGGAATGCAGTAGAATGAAAGAGAAGAGGAAAGATATATAGCCCGTAAAGGAGAGGTGGATCTCGCTCCTCAGCCTCTGTGCAGGCTGGATCTCACCCCTTGGGTCTTCTCTTCATCCCTCTAGACTCCTCGACTCTCTCTCTCTAGACCGTATCGGGCAGACCGTATCGGCCAGACCGTATATCGGGCAACCGTATCGGCCAGGCCATATCAGGCAACCGTATCAGGCAACCGTATCGGGTAGTAGACTTTTGGGGAACTCGACACACTAGCTCCTTGGTCTAGGAACTAGCTCTTGCAGAGTCCTCCCTCCGGCTCCCCTCCGCTCTGTAGGTTGGCAGCTGCTATTTATATGCAGCGAGTTGATGTGAGTTGTAGCTTTTATTGGTCCACGTGTCTTTCATCTGTGGCTTTGATCTTGAGGCATCAGGTGGGATAATATGACTGTCGCCCAAAGACTGTATCGGGAAGGGGGAGTGTCACGCAACTGTATCGGGCAGGCCGTATCGGCCAGACCGTATCAGGCAGCCGTATCGGCCAGACCGTATTGGGCAGCCGTATCGGCCAGACCGTATTGGGTAGCCATATCAGCTAGACCGTATGGGGCAGCCGTATCGGCCAGCTGATGGAATTCTTTTCTTTTCAGGTTCGATACTTGAGAGTCCCAAATTTGGCTAGTTTCGGTGCCTATAAGTCAAAAATTGGCTAATTAGCTACATTATTGGCTATTTTTACTACTTTTATCTAATTCGAGATAGAAATCATAAAACATGAACAAAAGAGTGCATATTAAGACTAAAGTGGCACAAAACTATAGATAAAATGCATAGAAAATATGCGCTAATTTGGGTGTTATCACATTCCAGTGTCAATACTTGTTGGATGGTGAAATGGTGTTCTAGAAGGGAAGCCCAAAATCATATATTGTTGAGTATATGTGGGTGTAAGAGACTGTGTGTCCTTGTCACCCTGATCCCATGGTATGGAGGATGGTTACAATCATGAATCACATTGAGAGTGGTTGAGACTGTGTCTCAGATACTTATATATGTGATGTGATTGAGGATAACTATGATTGTACCTCAGATAATACAGTTTTGTATACCCTGGTTACTAGTTCCATGACCTATATACAAAGGGCGGACTAGGTTGTTTGTAGATTGACTATATATGTCATTGTGACAAACTCGTACTGACCGAGGGTGGACATATCTTAGGATTTTGTCTCTCTGAAATCTTTTATGGAACTGAATGACACTTTGTAGTGGTCAGTTGGAAGTTTGAGCGGTATATCTCAAACTCCCTAGGGCTTAATAAAAGATATAATTCAGTCGTGTAACATATCTACCAGGGTTAAACATGATTCACATTGGTTTACAACCCTTGCATTTATTTTTATTATGTTTATCTATTATACAATGCGGTAAGAAAAGTTAACTGTTTAGAAAGTGATAGTCTTACATGTTCCTCTGTATATCTTGTTAATCAATCTTGTTGTTATACTACATGTTTAATATGCTTAATCTATTTAATTAAATAACCTATTGTAATCAATAATCATCGTTGAGAGTTATATCTTTCACGGGGACATGGGTCTCACCTCATGGGTCACCACATCTTTTTAGGTGATCATCAATGACGTCGTCAGGTTCATGGAGGTGAGGAAGAGCAGCTTGAAGAGAAGTAAGAGTAGAAGGTTGGCTACTAGTTAGTGTTTCCTAGAGTCATCCATATATTTTCAGGTCTGAGAAGGGGATGTTTTGTAGATGATGTGTATATGGATTCAAGTTTTGGGCAGCATGTTGATGTTGTATATGGCATGTATATATTTGGAACACATCCTTTGTATACAGGTTGTGGTTGAGGCCACAGGATGAATATGTATATACCTGTATAGTATGTTCTCTTATGCAAGTTTTTGGACTTGTATGTAAATGTTCTTAAACATGTTGGTGATGTTTAATTTGGTTTTAATTATCCCCTTATGTTAATGTGTGGTTAATTAGTAATCGATCGTGTTTTGGGTTTTAAGTAATCTCGTTCTGCATGGTGGGTGTTACAGTCCAAGGTTGAAAAACTAACTTGTCATGTGTCCAAACCCAAAATCTATCTTTTCCATGCATTTCAGAACTCACATTGGTTCATTCACCAAGGATATCAATCGGTTCATGCCTTGGTGAAATCATCCAGATGTATCATCAAAGAAACCATCAAATTGTGCATATTACTTAGCCATACTCGCAAACCCTGATCCTCCATCGGGTTGTGCACTTCAACCAAGATAACCATCATTTCTAGAGCCTCAAGGGAAGACCATTGGTTCCTAAACTACAAGGAGAAACCATCAGATTATTCCCCAACTTGGTGAAACCATCAGATCTTCACCATACATAGGAAAACCATCAATTTGTCACTTAGTTAAAAATTCATTGATTCTCAACCTACAAGGGAGAGTAGCAAACATCCGATGGAGAAAATATATATCTAAAGGTGTAACTATATCAAACATTATGAGAAGTACTATAAAGAAAAATATGCATGTGTGAAAATTATATATAGAACCCTAGAAATAGGAAAATTGCATAGAAGTCCACATAAGCACATATATTGTAAAACTTAAGCAAACAAAGTCCAAACTGGACCAAATCTAAAACATAGCTTTATCACCTGATATCAAAGCATTTGATAAGGTGTTACTAAGGTATTAAAAACCCAATTAAGTTAATCAAGCATGTTTAAGAATAATGCCAGGTCAGGGGTCTTACAACAATAAACCCCTAACAAGGATTTTGTCCCCAAAATTCTAAGCAAACAAGGATGGTTACATCCTATGCATCTCATCCCCCAAAACCCATGTGGCTTCCTCTGCTCCAAGATGATTCCACAACACCCACACTAATATTATGTCCTTCTTCCTCAGTTTATGTACTCACTTATCAAGGATCGAAATAGGACCCTCAATAGTTGATACTCACATGTCTTGTACCAACAAGGAGGAGATCAACAATGCCTACCAAATAACATCTCATATGGTGCCATGTCTATGCTTCTTTGGTGGACGTTGTTGTAGAAAAATTCAATCAGACTCAGGTCGCATCCTAACCATCAATAAACTGAAGAATGCATGCTCTCAAAAGATCCTAACATCTTAATGGTCCTTTGAGATTGATCTTGTATCTACAGGTGAAAGGTTGTATTGAACCTCTACTATGACCCTAATGCCATATATAGACTCTCCCAAAACCTACCTATATCCTGAGGAGCTCTATCATACACTATGGAAACTAGTATTCCATGCAACCGAACTATCTCATCAAAGTAGACATGTTCCAACTTGTCTGTTGTATAAGAGGTATTGACCGACAAAAAGTGAACTGACTTCATCAATTAGTCAATGATCACCCAAATGGAATCATGACATTTGTCTATCCTTGGAAGGCCAATCACAAAGTCCATAGTTATATGACCCCATTTCCACTATAAAATTTTGCAAAGGTTGCAATGTCCCTGAAATCTTCTGATGCTCCACCTTGACCTATTGACAAACTATACACTTAGCCACAAACTCTGCCACATCACACTTCAAACCTAGCCACAAGTACAAATTCTCTAGATTATGATACATCTTTTCACTACCTAGGTGAATCACGTACATTGAGGAATGAGTGTATGTCATGGAACCAGAATCCCAGTCCCATGAACCAAACATATACCAAAGGCAACATGCGAAAGCGTAAAGCTTAGCACACATGAACAAATAACAAGATAAAGACACCAACACCGTCTAAACATTCAATAAGTATAAATTATACAAAATACATTATGTTCATGAATTCCGTTACATATTTCTAGAGTCAAGGTACAAGTCATTCATGTGCACTAAATTTGGATCTTACAAAAAGTACACCTAGCATAGCTCACCAATCCCATCAACCTTCTAGCCATCTCTGAACCTAAAAACAAAATATGAGAAACGGGTCAACACATGAGGTATTGAGTATGGGGCAGAAAGATACATATATGTATAAGCTTTGTATAATTTGAAAAGATTTCAAGACTAAACGAACAAGAATAAACATGTTAATTTTTTAACAAATGCAAAACCATATTTTATGTCATTTCACTCCATTATACCAACAATATCAAGCATGTTTGAGGCCTTTGACCATCTTTCCGTCGGAAGGTTCCATAAGGGTTACAAAAATTTGCTAACCCTTTTATACAGAGGGACCTCAAGGCCATAGCCAAGAGCAAACCCTTTATCAACAATATTATAATGGAGTTATATATATATGTGTTTTCAAGTTATAAAACTGACGAGGAAAACATCGAGTAAGACATAGCAATACTACATGGAAATATTTGAGCAAGTAAACAAACAAGCATACAATACATGTCTTTTCAAACAAGAAAGTGATATTCATATAACTAGATAATGCCCATACCTGATTCAGGGATTCTTAACTTAACTCGTCCATTACAATCTAGATCATAAGCCAACCTGATTGACAAGAAGATTACATATATGCATTAGATTCTCATCATTAACCCTAATTAGATGCATTTTAGGGTTTTGGCCAAGATAGGTTCCAAGTTGTTTATTCATTCATTAGATGATCTTGCACTGATTTAGAGGTCATCATGATGGTGTGTTTTGAGTTTCATGCCATTCTGAAGTTCCAAGAACTTTATATGCTAATTTCAAGGTTTAAGGCATTTGCATGCATTCTAGGGTCAAAAGACTTCACAAAAGAGCACCCTAGATCATGATTCATAAATTTAAGAGGTCTAGATTTAAATATGATTTAGATGAGGAACAATAACTCATCATGAACACATAATAAGATTAGGTGGGTGTCCATTAGAAGCAAGATTAGCAATCTAGGGCAAAGTTCAACATTAAAGTCCAAAGTGGGAACATATGTACAGTTGAGGCCATTATGAGCAATAGGGATAGTAGGACCTTCTTTAGGGCTTCAAAGGCATTAGAGTTATTGATTTTATGATTACAGATGCAAGAGTACATAAAAGATTTCAACTTTATCATGGTTGTGCATGTAACATGGTCAACGAAGGTTAACATTCTTATTTTAGCCAATCAACAGAATTATAATAGGAATCAGGGTCTACAAATATTCCCATGTTGTATATCTTTTTGAAAGGATCAATTTGATATATACTTTTGCATCATTTGGCCAAGGGAATTGGGAGATATCAATTTTTGAAGATTATAAGTCAAACTATAGAGAAACCAAGCAGCATACCCTTGATTATGTAGAGTATCTTGACTGTTGATGCAAGATCGAGCGGCTGCATTTGACTCTTCACCCGCATACCCACGTGCGGTCCACTTTCTCTGATGGCCGCTCCAAATGAGGTTGAGGGTAGTGGCGGTTGGTGCCTTTGGGGTGCTGGCTTGACTGTTGATGCTAGATCAAATGGTCGTGTATCTCTCCCTCTCTTAGCGTGTCCAGTCCGCATGGGGGTCCCCTATTTCCTATGTTGGAACAGGGGAGGAACAGAGGTTCCTCAACCTCCCTTCTCGGTTGACCAAAGGCCACTGAACCAGCTGCTCAAGGTGGCACCTAGGTCATCAGAGCAGGGCACGCCGCCGCACTCCTCACTCACGCTCACCGAGTGGGTGGGGTTGTGTGGATGAGCTTCCATGAGTCCCTAGCTGGCGGCTGCAGGACCGAAATGTGAACCATGGACCATGAAGAAAAGAAAGGAGGGGGAATAAAGTGAGTGGCTGGAGGAACTAGGAAAAGAGCAAGGAAGCTAAGGGAAGGAGGGGTATATAAGGGAGCAAAGGTTTAGGGTTCTAGTACTGCTTCCGTTCACCTCCATTGCTCAATTTGGAGGGGGGAGGAAGGGCGGATTCCCTATTCTCGATAACTTCCTGAAGGGTAAAGACAAAGGGGGAGCAGGAGGATGGTATTTCATTTCCACTCAAGGCCCAAAGTGCCCAAAATCGGCCAAAAAAGGCAGAATAGAATACAAGAAAAGGCTGGGTAAACTCATGTTTCTAACACCCATATCTTTTGATCCACCACTCTAATTGTGGATACTTTTATGCCGTTGGACTCATTATTGGATCCTATATAGCATAGTACATAGTGGAGGGTCATGTGATCATAGTGTAGAGGTTCAAAAATCAGTTCAAGGGGATGATGTATTAAACTATAATATTAAGCTCAAGGTGTTGATTGATGTCACACATTGCAAAATTGAGCATTAAAGAAATCTAATTGGTGTGTCACAACACTCAAACTGTGAAATTGACATCCAAACTAGATAATTGGTCATCATAGTGCAAGGGAGAGTATAATAAAAGGGTGAGAAAATTAGGGTTGTCACATCCTTCCCTCCTTACAAGAAATTTCATCCTCGAAATTCGTCCAAGATCATAAACAAGAGTCAAAGTCAAAATTCATCGAGTCTAGGTATCCAACCATGGTTGTCAACGCATTCAACATAATGGGATGCACACTAGGTTGTCATCATCAAGGGTGTACTCATCTCAATGATATACACATTTACTTATTATCCCACCATATTATGACATCATCATGGCATTAGGGTTTTCCATCGCCTAGTATCCATACATTCGGGTTTTTGTTCATATATGAGACCAAGGGGTATCATAAAAATCTATGTTATGAATTGTCAAATGAATATGTTCATGGTCATGGATTCAAACAAGACTATCATCGAGTGTGTATCTCATATTACTCTAGATTTCATGCATGTTTTTGCTTTTCCCCAAAATTCTACCAACTTTACCCAATTATGTTCATCATTTTTTTGGGACATGAAATTAAGCAATTTATTCATATTTTTATTTGAGTTATTACCCCAAGAGCATAATCATATTGATTTGATATATTTTCATTTGGGTATGATATTAGGCATGTTGCCCTTAATTATTCAAGCCAAGATCTTTAGACATCATCGTATCAAGTTCATGATTTGAAAGCTACATATTTTATGTATAGTATGACTCCATATTAGGTCTAGCTTATGAGAGGGGCTTCTCATGCATATTCAAGTTTTTAAACATAAGTGAGATATTTTTCATACATCATGCTTTACCTCGAGAAACAACAATATTATCACTATCGAGCTTTCATAGTCATCTCACTTGTATCTCAAAGGATCTCCATAAGCTCATGCCGCTCAATCTAAGACATATATATGTCCTAGCAAAACATGCTAACCACAACTTTCAACCTTTAACAAAAATGTCTACCCATCTTTCGAGAAACAAGGGTAACCACTAGATTCCTTTATATACAACTATAACCTGAGTATGAGGCTCATCATGGATATCACACATCATGTACATCATCTTAGGGACATCTCCCTCACCTATATAACAAGCATCAAATTTTCAATTGCCTCTTTCTCTAGGGTTAGATCTTTAATAGGAAATCTAGGGTTCAATATTTTCAAGGGACCATGAACTAGGTGACTTATCTCACATACTTAAAAGTATCCTAGCTAGGGACTCATCATCAAGTATTTCATCATTCATATTTTTCAACATTTCAAATATTTTGGAGTTTAGGTACTCAAACCTTCTCCTGAGGTGGATCGACTCATATCAAAAGGTCACCCTACTCATTTGTCCCATGCTATAGGTCCTCCTTTATAAAGAGATTGAGGCCCACATTGGTCACAAACTATATGTCACATATCATATCTCAACACACATAAGACTAGGTATGATGAATGCATATTCATCTTAGTTCAGTCACCTCGGTTGGCCCAGTTTTGGTTGCATTCGTGCGTTTATTGGCCATAGCTTCTTACATGCAACTTATATTGGCCTTAATTGAATTATCACGAATTTAATTGTATTTTTGCACCCTTGTGCAAGTCGTTTTGAGCTTTGGGCCTTATCTCCTAGGCCCATACCATTTTCTTTTGGGCTTTGTTCAGTTCTGATCAACAGCGAGCGCCACCCCCTCTTCTCTCCTTTATTCACACACCTCTCACCAAGCCACTGGGCCCCACCTTCCCACCAACGCATCGCGACCGACACCCTTCACCCTCACGGATCGCGATCCCTTCTACCCTAGTAACCGTGACCTACCCCTCTTCATTCCTTTCTTGACCGCGATCACCTCACTCAACATCGCGACCCTACTAGTAGATAACCGCGATCATGGTTTGTTGTCTGTGATCAGCCACCAGAGAGAACCACATGCACCTGTCCATGATTTCTATATCACAACCCAACCACAACACCGCGACCGCGAAAAAATGAAGCCGCGACCTGGGTCCATACAAAAGACCGTGACCTGGTCCTTGTTAACAATCACGACCTTCCTCGACTCCACCACCACAGACACCTATCTGAGGTCCAGATACATCCCCCCATGGCCTCCTTTCCTTCACCATGCTCCACCTGCGGTTTGCTACTAATCGTGACCAAGCCATAAGAAATCGCGACTTGCTGCTTTCTTGCCAACACAGTGACCTGCTCTCCTACTGAAGATCGCGATCGCGATTCTGATATCGCTACCTCTGCAACCATCCCGCCCGCGATCATATCACACTGCGACCACTTGTAAAGATCGTGACTTGCAAGGTACCACGACCACCTGTCCATGATTCCACGTCTGCGACCGCAGAAAAAACTCAGTCGCGACCTCTCCGCCACCTATCCACGGTTCCGCCCCTCTCAAGAATCGTGACTAATGCAGCACCAACATCGCAGTTGCTTCCAATACGTCTCCATCCACCTCCGTGCCCACAATCTTCTCCCACTCAAGATCGTGACCTTCACGCTGCCATCTCAATAGCAGAGAGACCGCGACCATCACCTTCCACTGATCGCGGTTGCACCAACACTACATCATGACCTCCCTCAGGTCTCGTTCTTCTGCTTCTCTGCCAAATCCGCGGTCTCCTCCATCCTTTCCTCAGTCCTCACCAAACATCCACCTTCACCCTGCCCCCTGCCACTCTCTGTTTTCTCTGCCATGACCGCAACCATGCTTGCAATCACATAGGTCATCCAATATCGCGACCTGTAAAATGAAATTCGCGACCTACTACTCCCATGATCGCGACCGCAATTCCGCAAAACCACGACCAACAAAATAACCGCGACCAATAGGGAAACTAACTGCGATCGCGGTAACAAACTATCACGACCTGCTGCTAAGAGAAAACCCGTGACCGTGAAAGTAAGGCGGTGCCCAGCCTGCCTATAAGTAGAACATGACCCCCAGCCATTTGGGAGGATCTCCAGATGTCGTTAGGCTGCAGGTCTATCCTGGGCCTAAGAAGACGACCTCCATAGCCAAGAATCTTCCCTCATGGTGATTTTGTGCCCCGTTCACCCAGATCTGGAGTGTAGACTCTAGATCTGCAAGCCACTTCATCCAGATCTAGATCTAGATCCAGATGTAGATCTGCTGCATCTACGTCGTCTCTATGCCACCATCTCATCCACAAGTTGCTCCTCCTGCTACGAGAAAGGACTAAGAGAAGAAAGAGAAGGTGAAGATAATATTTGCCCCGTCTACTGTGGTGTTCTTCCCTCCTCATCCAGATCTGCCCCAACGTTGTACAGAAGACCATTTCTCCATCGAGCTACGATCATCTTCTTCACCATGCTCATGGCGGAATCTTCTATCTCTCTTGTTTTTATTGTTTCTCAAATCGGGAGCGAGTAGTTCCTTTTCGCTGGGGTGCGGGGACTAGCCCTGCTACCCATGCTCACATGTTCAAACACTAAACTTTCCATGGCATGTATATAACTTTTCATTTTGTTGTTAATCGTCGATGTGTGCTTGTGGATTGATCATCTGCTTGCATTTGTATTGTTTGTTTCCTATGTTTCTAGAACTTCAATATGTAGGATTTGAATGTTGATTAACGTGGTGGACTCCTTGATGAGAAATCAGATGGGATTCCCTGAAGTAGCAAGTGTGTGATCTGTGAGGTGACGAGACATCTAGCCCACAATGATGCTTCTGTGTGCCTAACGCCTGTATAGGGGGCCCGCAGCTTCAGTTGGATATCTGTATCTTCAGAGCAGTAAATATGTGATCTGGATGGTGATGAGACATCTGATACCTAAGGGGATGCTTACGCAAACCTGACGCCCGTATGGGGGGTTTTGCAACAACTCTATTTGGATAGTTATATCTTACCTGGATGTTTGTTATTGGATGTGTTTGCATGTGTAGTGCGGTGAAACTCGGGACCATCCCAACGATCCCCATCATTAATCTTTAATCAACTTTTAATCCTGCTCTTTACTTTCCCGCAATTACCTTAATTAAACTCAAATCAACCAACCCTTATTCTAAATATTAGTCTTGATTCAACTAGATTCGACTAGCTAAAGATTCTTAAAAATGTTGTCCCTTGGGATTCGATCCTCAACTATACTGTGATAAGACCCGTCTGCTTGTGGGTGGTATTATTGCCCAAGGTTTTGGTTAAGAACTCAGGGATTTCAACCCAGAGTGAGTTTGTTAGTGCGATAATTGACCACGTCAAATTCTGGTGTCGTTGCCGAAGACAATAGAATCATCTAGTTAAATCTAGTTATTTTGAGACAAATCTAGGATTTTCTTTTGATTTTGATACTATCAATCATATATACTTGAATTCGGTTCTACTCCATCCATCTCACTAGTGAAAGATCTTTCCATCCTAGGTACCCACAAAGCCTAGTGTATGCACCGCCCGGACAGTCCCGGACTCTCTGCTAGCTTTGACCCTGAGATAGACAAAACCTTTCACCGTCAGTACAGAGAGAACCGAGAAGGAATGGCTCAAGAGGAGGAAATTGCTCGAAGGGTAGCTCAAGCCCTTAATGCACAAAGAGATAGGTTTATGCAAGAAGCCTGAGCCATAGTTCAAGAAGAAATCCAAGCAGCTCAAGCAGCAGCTCAACAAGCTGAGCTACAAAAAGACCTTAGAGAATTCTCAATCCCTAAAGCTTTTGATGTTCACCACCCAGTACAACCTCCTCTCATCAACGCTCTGAATTTTGAGATAAGAGCACATTGGGTTACGCTACTTCAAAACAGTCCTTTCTATGGTAAGCAAGGAGAAGATAGTCAAGAACATCTTCTGAGGTTTATAGATCTATGTGCTATGACAAAGCAAAATGGAGTCATGGATGATGCCATCAGACTCCGTCTCTTCAAATACTCTCTTGCCGATAGAGCAATGAGTTGGTATAACTCCTTGCAATGCGAACCCATCACCACTTGGGAACAACTTCAAGATGTTTTTATGGAAAAAAATTATCCACCTTCTCTCACCTATGAAATCAGGGGCCGAATAATGCAATTCACTCAGGTCCCTGGAGAATCCCTTGCTGAAGCATGGGAAAGATACAAAGAGCTTCTACGCAAGTGTCCACATCACGACATTCCAAAGAATCAACTCATTGAAATCTTTTGTAGAGGTGTGGATGATGATATCAAGAGGTTTTTGGATTCCTCATCTGGAGGAAACTTCATGCGTTAGAGTTATGATAGCGCATGGAAGGTTGTCACCCTTGGAGCTGAAAACCAAGCCAACTGGGGTAGACCTGTAGGCAAAGGAGTGCTGAAGGTATCTATGGATGAAGCAACACCCGAGTACAAGTTTATCGCTGAATCTCTCAAGCTTCTAGTTGCCAAGCAAGACCATCTTGAATCGTCTCTCACAGCTTATGAAAAAAGACACTCACTCCCACAACCACAAGAACAGATCAAGTCAGCTTCACTATTCTGTGAAGCATGTAAAGGCACTAATAATTCTACTCTAGCCTATAACATTCTCTATGATGTTGTTCTGGGCAATACTTGTGCCCGAGGAGATAATGGTCAAATGGAAAATCTGAATGTTGTCAACACCATCCCTGGTCAGGGGTACTATAACCCGAATCAGAATAGGAACCATCCAGGTTTTCAATATGGAAATCCTTCTGGAGCAGAAAATTCGCGACAACATGGTTCAAATAATCAACAACGAGGCCCACCAGGATTCCAGTATAACCAACAACCAAATTTCGAGAATCAAGGGAACTTTAGAAGTAACCTTCAGAACAGGAACTAAAACAATTATCAGAACAATTCTCAATTCCAGAACCCCAACCTAGTCCCCTATCAACAACAACAACAAGGGCAACAATCTGGTCCCATCTCTCCTGATGACAAATTGTCAACTATTGAGAAGATTTTGCAGTCACAACAAACCATGATTGCAAACCAACAAGCCCACCAGAAGGCTATTGAATCTCAACTAGCTCAACTCACATCCAACATGAAGCCACCTGCTAGAGCTTTTGCAGGCCAACCCGAAAACAATCCTAAACATCCAGAGCAACTGAAGGTTGTCGCCACCAGGTCCAGGAAAAACTATTCTGACTCCCCTGCTAAGATACCAATAGTGTCAACAAATGATGATGACTTTGTGAATGTCCAAGATTCTACAATACCTAATTTTCAACTGAAGGAACCACCAACCACTGATAAGACAAACAAAGCAAGTATGGAGGAACCTATTGTTACTGAAGCCGAAGCAACACCTGAGCCGGATGTGCCAATGTACAAGCCACATCCTCCTTTCCCCGCTTGTTTGAAGCAGACAAGGCTCCATACTCGATTCAACAAGTTCAAGGAAGCTATGAAGAAGCTTCATGTTGATATACCCTTTCTAGATGCGCTAGATGAGATACCAGTCTGGAATAAATACTTAAAGTCTCTCCTCACAAGGAAGTACATAACCCAAGAATATGAGAAAGTCAAGTTAGTGACAACCGCTTCAGATATCATTCAGAGCAAGATTCCCAAGAAGCAGAAAGACCCAGGATCCTTTGGGATTTCATGTCATATTGGTGACTCTTCATTTAAGAAGGGATTGGCCAATCTTGGTGCGAGCATCTCTATCATGCCACTTAGCCTTTGTAAGAGGCTAGGGTTTATAGAACTGCTTCCAACTGGCATGACCATACATCTTGTAGATAACTCTATGACTCTTCCATTAGGAAACATCAAAGATGTCCCAGTCCAGGTTGGAAAAGACTCTTATGTCCCATGTGACTTTGTCATCATGGACATAAAGGAAGACGTCAGATACCCTCTTATCTTTGGTCGTCCGTTCCTTGCCACTGCAAGAGCTTTGATTGATGTTGAAGTAGGGACCTTGCTGCTCTGACTAGGTAAAGAAACCCTTGAGTTCAAAGTTTTTGAAAGCCTGCGAAGGCTGAGCATGCAGGAAGAAGTCTATTTGATTGATTGTATAGAGCAAATGTCACTCCTCACACAAGAGAAGTATGAACATGACGATCCTTTAGAAGTGGCTCTTACAATCCCATCTGCTGAAAACTCTATTGTCGAACTAGTAAAAGATTGTGTTCTTCACCTCAACACTGCCGAAGAAGATCCAGAAGCCAAATTCGAGGAACTCAAAGCTGTGAATGTAACTGAAGAGCCATGCGAGAAGCTAGAAGCCCTAAAATGAAGCCTCTGCCCGAGGGACTAAAGTACGTGTTTTTGGATGATCTCAAGGTCTGTCCTATTATTATAAATTCTGACCTAACAACTGAACAAGAAGATAAACCCCTAAAAGAATCAAAAGAAAGAAGGAAATCTATCGGCTACAAGATGAGTGATCTCACTGGGGTCAGTCAAGCACTTTGCATGCATAAGATCCCTATGGTGGAAGACCACAAGCCGACTGTTGAACATCAATGAAAGCTTAATCCAAATATGAAGGAAATAGTCCGTTGTGAAGTCATCAAATTGCTCACTACCGGCATCATCTACCCTATTTTTGACTCGCCATGGGTGAGTCATGTACATGTTGTCCCAAAGAAAGGTGGCACTACTGTGATACGAAATGAAGATAATGAACTCATCCCCACTCGAACAGTTACCGGGTGGAGGATGTGTATCGACTACATGAATTTAAACAAGACCACCCTCAAAGACCCCTATGCCTTTTCTAGATCAAGTTCTTGAGCGATTGGCTCACCAACAATATTTTTGTTATCTCGATGGTTACTCCAGATTCTATCAAATTCCTATACATCCTGATGACCAAGAGAAAACTACTTTTACTTGCCCCTTTGGAACCTATGCGTTCAGAAGGATGCCATTTGGACTTTGTAATGCTCATGCCACTTTCCAACGTTGTATGGCAGCCATATTTTTTGGAATCACTAAAACCATTATGGAAATTTTCATGGATGATTTCTCTGTATATGGGGATTCGTATGACTCATGCCTAAAGCACCTCTCACTGGTCCTCAAACGATGTGAAGAAGCACATCTAGTGCTGAATTGGGAGAAATGTCACTTTATGGTAAAGGAAGGCATTGTCCTTGGCCATAAAGTTAGCAATCGAGGAATTGAAGTAGATAAGGCAAAGGTAGAAGTGATCTCCAAACTCTCTAACCCAACCAATGTAAGAGAGGTTCATGCATTCCTTAGTCATGCAGGCTTCTACAGAAGATTTATCAAAGATTTCTCCAAGATAACGAAGCCTATGACCAACTTGTTACTAAAGGATGTTGATTTCTATTTTTGATGAAGAATGTATCAAGAGTTTCAACAATCTAAAGCATGCCCTTACAACAAAACCCATCATTCAAGCCCCAGATTGGGATCACCCATTTGAAATTATGTGTGATGCCAGTGACTATGTTGTGGGTGCCATTCTGGGCCAATGTATAGAGAAGAAACATCATGTCATCTATTATGCATCAAAGACCCTTGATGAAGCTCAGAGGAACTATGCAACTAATGAGAAGGAACTCCTAGAATTCGTGTATGCCTTTGACAAATTTAGATCCTACCTCATTGGTTCGAAGGTCATGGTCTACACAGATCATGCTGCTATCAGTTACCTCCTTAAAAAGAAAGATGCAAAACTAAGGCTAATAAGATGGATTCTCCTATTGCAAAAATTTGATCTTGAGATTAGAGATAAGTAAGGTACATAGAATGTTGTGGCATTCCACTTAAGTTGTATCAACACTCTGGAAACTAAGAAGATCCCAATTAACGACTCTCTTCCAGATGACCAGCTTATGAAAGTCTCAGAAGCTATTCCTTGGTACTCAGACTATGTGAACTACCTCGCATCCGGTGTCATCCACCCTGAGTGTACTGGCAATGCATTGAAGAAATTCATGCATGATGTGAGGCAATATCACTGGGATGAACCGTACCTCTTCAAGCTCTATGTTGATGGTCTCTACAGACGTTGCATTGCTGAGGAAGAAACCAAACTTGTTTTAGAGCACTGCCACTCAGGCCCAGTTGGAGGCCATATGAGTTCTAAGAAAACTACCTTGAAAGTTTTGCAGTGTGGTTTCTTTTGGCCAACCATATCCAGAGATGCATACAATTTTGTTCTATCATTTGATAAGTGTCAGAGAACGGGTACCATTATGAAAAGAGATGAGATGCCACTTAAACTATGGTAAGAAGTCAAGATTTTTGATGTTTGGGGAGTGGACTACATGGGTCCATTCCCATCCTCCCATGGATTTTCCTACATCCTAGTCGCGGTTGATTACATCTCTAAATGGGTAGAGGCTATACCGACCGTAACTAGCGATTCTAAACCTATTACCAAGATGTTTAAAGACATCATATTTCCCTATTTCGGAGTCCCATGCACAGTGATATCTGGCTGAGGTTCTCTTTTTCTAGAAAGAAGATTTGAAGTGTTGTTAAGAAAATATGGTGTAACACACAAAGTAGCTTCCCCCTACCACCCAAGTGGGCAGGTAGAGGTTTCGAACCACCAACTCAAAGCTATCCTGGAAAAGACAGTAGGACACAACCAGAAGGATTGGTCTGTGAAAATCAATGACGCCTTATGGGCCTACTGAACCACTTTCAAAACTCCTCTTGGAACAACACCCTTCAGACTCATCTATGGAAAATCATGTCACCTACCCGTCAAACTTGAACACAAAGCTTGGTGGGCAATCAAACAGCTGAATCTTGACATGAAGAAAGCTGGCCAAGCTAGGATTCTACAACTTTAGGAGCTAGATGAACTCAGGATGACAACTTATGAGAATTCTAGAATCTATAAAGAATGCACAAAGTTATGGCACGATGGTCATCTGAAAAGAAAAGACATTCAAGTAGGAGACCAAGTTCTCCTATTTAACTCGAGATTGAAATTATTCCCTGGGAAACTCCGTTCTCGCTGGTCTGGACCATACATTGTCAAAAGCATCTATCCACATGGTGCATTCACTTTATGGAGTGAGAAGTTAGGTGATTTTGTGGCGAATGGCCAACGCTTGAAGAAATATCTCACCACAGCTGACACTAGCACTGATGAATTGATGAATCTATCCAAACCAACATATCTACCAGAAAACTGAAGAGATCACATCGAGCCATCGACGTAAAACAAAGGCGCTTGGCGGGAGGCAACCCGACCAATAATTTTGATTTTACCTTTAATTCTGAATTAGAAGTTTTCCTTAATTTTGTTTTTACTTTTCAGAAAATTTTGTACCTGGAAGACAATGCATCGCAAGATGCAGTCTTAAGTTCTGATAATTTTCATTTTTTGAGATTTCAGGTGGAGGACGCATCGCCGAAAGGAATGCAACCACATCTGGTGGCACAAGTTTTCTCCTCCATCTCGGATTTAGAGCTTGCTTCGGGTGAGCAAATTTCTAAGTTTAGGGTGGAGGGTGGGTGGTACGTACTTTACTTTCCACCCTCTCCTATATATTTCAGACTTAAGATCTCATCGTTGCGATTTTGAGCAAAATTTTCAAAATTTTCAAAAGTTTTCATAGCAATTTGTATAGAAACTTGATGAAGTTTTGACACTTTTGTTTCAATCAAAGCCATTACCTAGCCGACTATACCATTTTTCCATGCAATTTTGAATCATTATACCCTCCTTACTCGAAGCGAAGCCTCAAGGAGAACAATTTCTGAAACTAGACAATGGTTAGAAATCACCGTGTGAAGTTTATGAATCCTAACATCATGATCAGTAAATATGGCAAGTATCTGTCAAATTGAGAGGGATCAAACACATTGTGCTTCCTAACTGACTAGTGGAACAATAGCATGGAATCTCCATCGGATCCACATCAAGTCATTATTTGAGCAGAGTATGATAAGGAGAACAACTCGGTGCACTGAATTGTAAATCTAGTTGCATTCTGAACTGAACTCTCTTCTACATTTCTTCCATCATATTCTTACCTCTCCGTCCATCAAAAAGAAACAAAAATTGGCAAAATAGTGCCAAACCCTAAGTTCGGGGTGGCACACACTCTCTCTCTTTTTGCTTCTTCCATACCCCTCGCAAATTAAAAGGGGTGTACCACCAAAAATGCAATCTCGAGTCAAATAGAGGAGATATTTGCATGTAAAAGATGCCAAAGCGCACACAAAAAGAAATGCAATCTTGAGTCGAATAGAGGAGAGATTCGCACAAAAATATATGCAATAAATGAAATTGCAAAAATAATAAAAATCTTGAGTCGAATAGAGGAGAGATTTACCTCTTCTTTCCATACCACCCTTCACTCCCTTTTCTACCTAAAGGCACAATTAAAGCCTTCAATTCCCTAAAAAACACCAGTGTCAGATCAGATGCACACTTGTTGTTCTACGGGTATCTCTAGACTACTACGAAACTCTTAGACATGCTTGATGTTGGAAAAAGTGGAGAGGAAGTGATGTTGGGAAATGAACTTGGGAACGAAGATTTGGTAAGATGTGTTCTGTGATCTCAGGATGTTGAGATGCTTAATCATACCGACCAAAAAAGAAGCAATCGTGATGTGAAGATGAGGCAGTCACGCGAGTCAAAAGTATGCAGTAAGTGACTGTTTCAGATTTTATGTTACTCGAGGATGAGAAACGTTTAAGTTCGGGGTATTTTGATGAATGCATATTCATCTTAGTTCAGTCACCTCGGTTCGCCCAGTTTTGGTTGCATTCATGTGTTTATTTGCCATAGCTTCTTACATGCAACTTATATTGGGCTTAATTGAATTATCATGAATTTAATTGTATTTTTGCACCCTTGTACAAGTCATTTCGATCTTTGGGCCTTATCTCCTAGGCCCATACCATTTTCTTTTGGGCTTTGTTTAGTTCTGATCAAAAGTGAGCGCCACCCCCTCTTCTCACCTTTATTCACACGCCTCTCACCAAGCCAATGGGCCCCACCTTCCCACCAACGCATCGTGACCGGTGCCCTTCACCCTCACGGATCGCGATCCCTTCTACGCTAGTAACCGCGACCTACCCCTCTTCATTCCTTTCTTGACTGTGATCACCTCACTCAACATCGTGACCCTGCCAGTAGATAACCACGATTGTGGTTTGTTGTCTGTGATCAGCCACCAGAGAGAACCATGGGCACCTATCCATGATTTTTAGATCGCGACCCGGGTCCGCGGCTGCAGCAAAATGAAGCCACGACTTGGGTCCATACAAAAGACCGCGACCTGGTCCTTGTTAACAATCACAACCTTCCTCGACTCCAACATAGTGGACACCTGTCTGAGGTCCTGATCCATCCACCTACAACCTCCTTTCCTTCACCATGTTCCACCCACGGTCTGTGACTGATCGCGACCAAGCCATAAGAAATTGTGGCTTGCTATTTTCTTGCCAACACCGCGACCTGCTCTCCTGCTGAAGATCGCGATCACGATTCCGGTATCGCTACCTCTGCAACCATCACACCCGTGATCATCTCACACCGTGACCACTTACAAAGATCACCACTTGTAAGACACCGCGGCCACCTGTCTGCGATTCCACGTCTGTGACCACGACAAAAACTCACTTGCGACCTCTCCGCCACCTGTCTGCGGTTCCTCCCCTCTCAAGAATCGTGACTAATGCAGCACCAACACCACGACTGCTCCCAACACATATCCATCCACCTCCGTGCCCACGATCTTCTCCCTCTCAAGATCGTGACCTTCACGCCGCCATCTCAACAATAGAGAGGCTACGCCCATCTCCTTCCACTGATCGTGGTTGCACCAACACTACATCGCGCCCTCCCTCAGGTCTCGTTCTTCTGCTTCTCTACCAAAGCCGTGGTCACCTCCATCCTTTCCTCAGTCCTCGCCAAACATCCACCTTCACCCTGCCCCCTTCCACTCTCCACTTCCTCTGCCACGAGCGCAACCATGCTTGCAATCACAGAGGTCATCCAATATCGCGACTTGCAAAATGAAATTCGTGACCTGCTAATACCATGATCACGACAGCGATTCCGCAAAACCACAACCAAAAAAATAACCGCGACCAGTAGGGAAACTAACCGTGACCCCGGTAACAAACTATCACGACCTGCTGCCAAGAGAAAACCTGCGACCGTGAAAGTAAGGCAGTGCCCAGCCTGCCTATAAATAGAACATGACCCCCAGCCATTTGGGAGGATCTCCAGATGTCGTTAGGCTGTAGGTCTGTCCTGGGCCTAAGGAGACAACCTCCATAGCTAAGAACCTACCCCGTGGTGGTTTTGTGCCCCGTTCACCCAGATCTGGAGTGTAGACTCTAAATCTATAAGCCACTTCATCCAGATCTAGATCTAGATCTAGATCCAGATCTGCTACATCTACGCCGTTTCTACACCACCATCTTGTCCACAAGCTACTCCTCCTTCTACGAGCAAGGACTACGAGAAGAAAGAGAAGGTGAAGAGAAGATTTGCCCCATCTACCATGGTGTTCTTCCCTCCTCGTCCAGATCTACCCCAAAATTGTGTAGAAGACCGTTTCTCCATCGAGCTGCGATCATCTTCTTCACCATGCTCATGGAGGAATCTTCTCTCTCTCTTGTTTTTCTTGTTTCTCTCATCATGAGTGAGTAGTTCCTTTTTTCTGGGGTGCAGGGACTATCCCCACTGCCCATGCTCACATGTTCAAATACTAAACTTTCCATGGCATGTATATAACTTTTCATTTTGTTGTTAATCGTCGATGTGTGCTTGTGATTGATCACCTGCTTGCATTTATCTTGTTCGTTTCCTATGTTGTGAGAACTTCAATATGTAGGATTTGAATGTCGATTAACGTGGTTGAATCCTTGATGAGAAATCAGATGGGATTCCCTAAAGTAGCAAGTGTGTGATCCGTGAGGTGACAATACATCTAGCCCACAGTGACGCTTCTGTGTGCCTAACACCTGTATAGGGGGGCCGCAACTTTAGTTGGATATCTGTATCTTCAGAGCAGTAAGTATGTAATCCGAATGGTGATGAGACATCTGATACCTAAGGTGATGCTTACACAAACCTGATGCTTGTATGGGGGGGTTTTGCAGCTGCTCTATTTGGATAGTTATATCTTGCCTGGATGTTTGTGATTGGAAGTGTTTGCATGTGTAGTGCGGTGAAACTCGGGACCATCCCAGCGATCCCCATCATTAATCTTTAATCAACTTTTAATCCTGCTCTTTACTTTCCTGCAATTAGCTTAATTAAACTCAAATCAACCAACCCTTGTTCTAAATATTAGTCTTGATTCAACTAGATTTGACTAGCTAAAGATTCTTAAAAATGTTGTCCCTTGGGATTCGATCCTCAACTATACTACGATAAGACCCGTCCACTTGCGAGTGGTATTATTGCATAAGGTTTTGGTTAAGAACTCAGGGATTTCAACCCTGAGTGAATTTGTTAGTGTGATAATTGACCACATCAAGGTACAATCAAACATGCCAACCCACTAGCTATGTTTAGCACATCAACCAAGTCATATGTATCAACAAGGTGCTAGGTCTAGCTAGGGTTGCATGGTCAAACTCATTTCATATCATCAAACTACTTGGCCCGCTCAAGGGAAAACTTGGGTCTTATCAACATCAACATCATCAACAATATCATTATCATCATCATCTTAGGTTATCTAGGTTACTCACTAGCCTAGCCTTTCTCATGGATCTAGACAACTCTAGATACTACAACTATCATCTAAACTCTAGACTTGATGTCACATCTCTTTCTCTTAGGTTACATAGATACTCACTGCCTTTCTGGGTGTGGTAACATTTTTCATAGGTACATATACTAGTACTTAAAATAAATTTTCTCCAACGTTGAAACATTCGATGAAAACCACCATACTCCATTCAAATGAAACTAAAACCAAAACAAGTTACCACACTCATGAGGCAGTCTAGTATCATGATACCTAGAGAACTAGCAAGAACATGGTACACACTTGTGTAGACATCCTAAGTACATGTCGTGAATCATGTCTAGGGAGGTAATTTACACAAGTCTATACCTAGTTATAGAACATCTAGGTTCTAACCTAGAGGCTAAGTCAACCTAATCCACAAAGGCCATCTTATTAATTTTTCTAGGGTTGAGATGTAAGGTGAGTTTAGTTTGTGTTTTATGTGAGCAATGTTTGGTGTAGTTATTGTTCATGCTCTGATACCATCTGTCATGGAACTAGAATCCCAGTCCCATGAACCAAACGTATACCAAAGGCAACATGCAGAAGTGTAAATCTTAGCACACATGAACATATAACAAGATAAAGGCACCCAAACAGTCTCAACATTAAACAAGTATAAATTATACAAAATGCATTATGTTCACGAATTCAGTTACATATTTCCAGAGTCAAGGTACAAGTCATTCATGTGCACTAAATTTGGATCTTACAAAAAGTAAACCTAGCATAGCTCACTGAGCCCATCAACCTACTAGCCATCTCTGAACCTAAAAACAAAATACGAGAAATGGGTCAACACACGAGGTGTTGAGTATGGGGGCAGAAAGATACATATATGTATAAGTTGTGCATAATTTGAAAATATTTCAAGACTAAATGAACAAGAATAAACATGTTAACTACTTAAAAAATGTGAAACCATATTTTATGTCATTTCACTCCATTATACCAACAATATCAAACATGTTTAAGGCCTTTGACCATCTTCCCGTCGGAAGGGTCCATAAGGGTTACAAAAATTATCTAACCCTTTTATAAAGAGGGACCTCAAGGCCATAGCCAAGAGCTAACCCTTTATCAACAATATTATAATGGAGTTCTATACATATGTGTGTTCAATTTATAAAACCAATGAGGCAAACATCGAGTAAGACATAGCAATACTACATGGCAATATTTGAGCAAGTAAACAAACAAGCATACAATACATGTCTTTTCAAACAAGAAAGCGATATTCATATAACTAGATAAGGCCCATACCTAATTCAGGGATTATTAACTTAACACATCCATTACCATCTAGATCATAAGCCAACCTAATTAACAACAAGATTACATATATGCATTAGATTCTCATCATTAACCCTAATTAGATGCATTTTAGGGTTTTGGCCAAGATAGGTTCCAAGTTGCTTATTCATTTATTAGATGATCTTGCAATGATTTATAGGTCATTATGATGGTGTGTTTTAAGTTTCATGCCATTCCGGAGTTCCAAGCACTTTATATGCTCATTTCAAGGTTTAAGGCATTTACATGCATTCTAGGGTCAAAAGACTTCACAAAAGAGCACCCTAGATCGTGATTCATAAATTTAAGAGGTCCAGATTTAAAGATGATTTAGATTAGGAACATTAACTCATCAAGAACACATAACCAGATTAGGTGGGTGTACATTAGAAGCAAGATTAGCAATCTAGGGAAAAGTTCAACATTAAAGTCCAAAGTGGGCACATATGTATAGTTGAGGCCATTATGGGAAATAGGGAGAGTAGTATATTCTATAGGGCTACAAAGATATTAGAGTTATTGATTTGATGATTACAAATGCAAGAGTACATAAAAGATTTCAACTTTATCATGGTTGTGCATGTAATATGGTCAATGAAGGTTGAAATTCTTATTTTAGCCAATCAGCAGAATTAGAATAGGAATCAGGGTCTAAAAATATTCCCATGTTGTATATTTTTTTTGAAAGGATCAATTTGATATATATTTTTGCATCATTTGGCTAAGGGAATTGGGAGATATCGATTTTAGAAGATTATAAGTCAAACTATAGAGAAACCAAGCAGCATACCCTTGATTATGTAGAGGATCTCGACCGTTGGTGCAAGATCAAGCGGCAACATCTGACTCTTCACCCGCACACCCACGTGTAGTCCACTGTCACTGATGGCTGCTCCAAATGAGGCTAAGGGCGGTGGCAGTTGGTGCCTTCAGGGTGCTGGTTTGACTGTTGATGCCAGATTAAACGGCCGTGTATCTCTCCCTCTCTTAGCACGTCCACTCCGTACGGGGGTCCCCTATTTCCTACATCAGAATAGGGGAGGAATAGAGGTTCCTCAACCTCCCTTCTCAGTTGACCAAAGGCCACTGAACCAGCTGCTCAAGGCAGCGCCGAGGTGATCAGAGCAGGGCACGCCGCCACACTCCTCACTCACGCTCGCCGAGTGGGTGGGGTTGTGTGGGTGAGCTTCCACGAGTCCCTAGCTGGCGGCTACAGGACCCAAATGTGAACCATGGAGCATGAAGAGAAGAAAGGAGGGGGAAGAAAGATGGCAGCTGGAGGAACTAGGAAAAGAGCAAGGAAGCTAAGGGAAGGGGGTATATAAGGGAGCAAAGGTTTAGGGTTCCAGTACTGCTTTTGTTCTCCTCCATTGCCCAATTTGGAGGGGGAGGAGGAAGGGCGGATTCCCTATTCTTGGTAACTTCCTGAAGGGGAAAGACAAAGGGGGAGCAGGTGGATGGGCTTTCATTTCCACTCAAGGCCCAAAGTGCCCAAAATCGGCCAAAAAAGGCAGAATAGAATACAAGAAAAGGCTGGGTAAACTCATGTTTCTAACACCCATATCTTTTGATCCACCACTCTGATTGAGGAGACTTTTACACCATTGGACTCGTTATTGGATCCTCTATAGCATAGTACACAGTGGAGGGTCATGTGATCATAGTGTAGAGGTTCAAAAATCAGTTCAAGGGGATGATGTATTAAACTATAATATTAAGCTCAAGGTGTTGATTGATGTCACACATTGTTAAATTGAGCATTAAAGAAATCTAATTGGAGTGTCACAACACTCAAACTGTGAAATTTACATCCAAACTAGATAATTGGTCATCATATTGCAAGGGAGAGTATAATCAAAGGGTGAGAAAATATGGTTGTCACAGTGTAACACCCCACTTGTAAATATATGCACAACATGGAGCGGAAGCATATATTTTTATTCACTTTAAGGGGTATGTCACAAATATGATATTCATAGATCAAAAAAAGTTTACAACCATCACATTATAAATATAACATTTCTCATTCTCAAATCCTCAACAAGGTTCACATATACATACTTCTCAACAAAAGGAAAAGAAACTCTAAACTAGGTATAGTTGGCACACCACCGATACTTTTCTCCTTGCAGATCCTTGATCTAGGGTTTGTACATCAAATATATTTTCCCTCCTGAGCTCGCTCGTTACCTGTGAGCGTTGTGCCCCCAACCATAAGTAAAACCAACGACAAGTGGAATTGGACATATTATAGATCAAAGAAAACTTGTAAACTAAAAGTAAAATTGATACATTAAACATTATAAAGGAGACAACATTGATTTTTAAATTAGTTTCTTTTATCTTGACCTACATAAGAATCCTCAAGTTGCACATAAGTGCCTCTTCTCTTATGCACCAAAGTGACTCTTCTCTTATGCACTCAAGTGTTTCTTAATTTTGCTCCGAGGAGCCTCTTAGTGAGGATCTTATATAAGTTATCTTTTTACCATTTTCTTTCTCTTAAAACTCTTAACTTTTTTATAAATCGTATTTGTAACCTTATCTTAAATGTGCATGAAGGTGATAACATAATATGCATAATAAAATATGACATTCAATTTACATAAATTCATTGACTTTAAGTAGTTGAAATAATAATAAATATCTTCGTGTATTTCATGCATACATGCATAAAGAAAACAACCATTACTTATGTCCAATTGGCATGGACCACTTACCTTTCACTTATAGTAAATCTTATTTCTCTGCCTAATTAAGGAAACCCTAATCATGATCCTGGGGTTTGAAAACATTGATTCTCTTGTTCAAAACATATTCCATATTAATATGTATTTTACCCTTATCTGTAAACCTTGATATCACTTTTTATAAAACTATAGCTTGTTCTAAGAGAAAATAGACTTTGAAAGTTAGATATTCATATTCCTCATGAAAAACCATTTTCAAAAAATATTTTTACAAATTGTTTTGAGCATAATATGAATTATTGTGATTTTTGGTATATCAACCAATTAGAAATCGCTAAAATGCCATGTTGGCATTATATAATCCACATAGGTGTCGCCCCCCCGCATGATGTGGACCAATCAAGGTCAGACACACAAACACAGACTCACTCAAAACAAATATGTAGTCACTGAGTTTTCTAGTCGAGGAAGTTCGGAAATGCCCATCCATGATTGATTAGTTGATTAATATCTCAGGTTTTGCAAAGGTAATTATACGACTTGCTTGTTTCCCCTGTAACCATGGAGAAGAGATCCAATATCTCTACGTATACGATTCAAACCATATAGAAGAAAGCATGACTTATCAATGGAGTCAACTAATGTGTGTGTTTCAAGCAAGGTAAAACACCATTATCCACTACTCGGGGTCAGTAGAGCATTGACCCAGTAGCTCCATGACATAGCCATGGCAGAAGGTTACAAAGATGAGAGGTTCTTGTCAGTAGAAAAACTATGCAAATAAGGGCATGAACCCAAAACCTTGAGATTCATTTATGATAACTAGATATGTGCAATGGTAGACTATAGACTAGAACTCATCGAAGTATGTCATGGATTCACAAAAATGAGTACCAAAGCTAAAACATGGAACTACTAGAAATAAGTCAATAACATGAATTTAGGTGTTTGGGAAGACTTGATGAGGTCTACAGAACCTACACGAAGGATGTTCTAGATAGAGAGGCCTTAGGTAGTTTTGGATGTAAGGAGGCGGGATCATCCCCTTACTAAAATTTTTTGAAGAATAAAACATCCATTCCAAATTTTGAAGGTATGCTAGAATAAGTGCAAAATTTTCAAACTTCAATAAATGGTATTCAAAACAACCAAAGTATAGCAGCAGAATAAAAATAATGACTATATTCAATTTTCACAAAAGATTACAAAACTACATCATAATATCCCGTAAGGGTTTACATGTATGATACAACATAAGGATATAAGTAGAGGGAAATCTAAACCATAACAATGTCTCAAAGATTTAACTCCTTAAGCTATATCCACATCATCATGCCATATCCTCATTATCCTCCACCTAGGGTTGGAAACATACCCCAACAAGAAGAGAAAATAGATTACATCAACAAAGGCTGGTATGTGCATACTAAATAGGAAATTGAGCAATGTGTGGAATAAAGGACATCAAATATAAAAGGCTTCCCATAGAAAGGATAAGGACCACCCAAATGGGTATCAAGAGAAAAGGAATTGAAACCATATGATAACAAAAGAATATTTCCATTAATAAAACATAAAGATTGTGCTACACAAGCACATGTAAAGAATTAGGGCACACGCCCCATTCATCAACCTGCATGCATGTGAGATAAACATAGCCCTAGAACAATATAAACACAAAGGCAGCCAAGTCTCATAAACTTGAAACCTGATAGAGAAAGGATTACTTCCAATGTCCTAAATATATAAAACATGGGCCAAGAATCACACATCTTGCCCTCGGTATGAGGTTCCTTTGCATCCCAAAAGAGCAGGAAATATCACATCTGCTCAGCAAGAAATAACACATCTACCATAAAAACCAATGCAATTACACTACTCTAGTGCTACTGAATCACATAGCATGTTAAATGTAGAGGCAAGTAGAAAGTATAGTCAGAATATATAAACTAGTCACCACATAAGTGACCAACATATACATCCACCTCATAAGTGGGCAAAGGACATCACATGCCATCCTCTACAGTTCCATCATGAACAAAGCATAAGATAAGAGTTCAAAAGAATATACATGATCACATGATCAATATAAAATAAGGTAGTTCACATGAACCATGATTTTCATAAGAAAAGACATTATGTGTAGGCTAATGTCCATAGGACAAAGAGAATGAATAAGCATAGGTGAATTTCTCAACATAGAAGAATAGGGGATACATCATACCTCAACCTCAGAGTCTAAACAGTCCAAGTCAAGCCTAGGTATCCAAATAACCTCTAGGGAAGGTTTAAAGATCCAATAAGTAAGGTTCCCAATCTTCGAGAGGCCGGTTTCTCCAACAAAGCTCCTATCTTGAGCAAGTAGCACCTTCTCCACTTTAGAGGTGAAAACCCTTAACAAAAGAACATGGAAAGGAGGTGTTTATGGGTTCTAGGTGGGGTTTAACCATAGAAGGCCATGGTTCGGACCTGGAAGAAGTTGGAAGGAAGACTAAAAACATGAAAATAGGGAAGGAAAGGAGGATACTTATTAGTTTTGGTCAAAATCACCAAGGAGGAGCTTAAGAAATCCAAAATAGAGAAATTTGGAACCCTAGGAGCCTTCTTCACCTAGGTAGGCACCTCCTTTTACCTTGGGATAGAAACTTCATGGAAAAATAGAGCAGGAATGATGCTCTAAGATAGAGGAAATAAAGGAGAGCAAGATTTTTTGAATTGGAAGTTGGGAAGGGGTAGATATGGCTATATAAAGAAAGAGGTCAAGTACGAGGTGTCTATGAGACTTTCCATGTGTCATGTATAAGGGTGTCAAAGGACATGCAATCCTTTATGGATAAGGAAGAATTAAAGCATGAGGTGTCAAGTTACTTTCCATGTGTCCAATGCTAAGAGTGCCTATGGACATGCAAACCTTTATGGATAAGGAAGAAGTCAAGCATGAGTTGTCCATAGAGCTTTCCATGTGTCCTTAGCCTGGGGATTTCATGGCCATGTAAGAGGACAGCTCATAGAGGCTTCTTGTATATCCAAGGTAGGTCCTCAAAGCCCAGGGAGACTTCTAGGCCATCCCCACCTTCCCCCACTCAAAGAAATAACCCCATTGGTTGATAGCTTTTAAAGATAAACTCATTTATAAAGAGGGTAATCCCTATAATGCCCTTAGAAAGTAACACCTTCAAACCAAGGTGCAAATAGGTGCCCCATGGTTCAAAAACTTGAGAATGGTAAGGGAATATATAAGGATTGTAATGCATGTGACAATTCACAAAGAAAACCTCCCAATTGGGTAAATTGCAGAAAAGTCCACAATGTACCTAAAATTGCATAACTTGCACAAACAAAATCCAAATTGGACCAAACTTCATCCACGAGATATTTTTGATGTTTTGAATATAAATTTGAAATTATTTACATATTTTTAATTTATATAATCACATTATTCATCTCTTATGCCTTTTACTCATTTTCTCTCTCCTAAACTTATCCTAATATTTCAAGGTTGTCCAAATTAGATGAAATTTGACATGTATGCTAGTTTTGATATGTCGATTTTGAATTTGAAGTTTTTTCCACTTTTGAGACTTATTTTTATGAGATATGTCATATGGCCTATTAACGGCGAATTATTTAAATTATTCATCCAATTAAGTTCATTATCTTTGTATTACCACCAAAATGAGTTATGTGGCATATTTTATGTATCCATTACAAACCGAAGATTAATATTAGAACATTAGTTTATATTAAGGTGATTTATACATGAATTAGCTCATTGGGGTTATACTAAACATCTATTTAGGTCTAACCTTCAACCTTGTTTGGCTAAGTCCAAAATGTCAACTTCCAGGGTAGGGTCTGAGATCTAGTATGTTATAGCGAAGTTGAAAGCCAGTGAGGACCTCAAGTGTGTCTATATGGTATGATGTTTGGGGATGTTGCATGAAAAATGGAAGGTGCAAAAACCAAGAACAAGTGTTAGGGAAGCATACCAAATGCCCAACTGAACCAAAGGTGGTGGGGGACACCAGATAGAAATCAACGTCGTAGGATATGAAGCATGAGAAGGTCTAGAAGCTCAAAGGACTGGGGAATAAATTGAAGGTAGAGGAGAGACAGGCGAAGTGTAGAGGTGGATTTGGTACCATAATATATGTGTACGAGGGTCTGTAGAGGGCTCTAAAACTCGAGGTCATGAGAGGGAAGGAAGACCAAAAGGGGCATTTTGTGCACAAATCAAAAGACGCAATGTTTTAGGGATCAATAGATTTAGGAAAGAGGGCCAAATTTAATGCAGAAGGCATTGTGATGTGAGGTGGAGAGATGAGGGATAGAGGGCTCATCGAAGGAAAGATTGAGTAACATTTATTGACTAGCGAAGGAGTCAAAGGAAGAGGACAACCACAGAGCCATCAGATCAAAGTCAAAAGGACAAGTTAAAGTCTGAGAAAAGATAATAAAATAAAGGAGAGTGTGATAGGGATATAACCTGGGACTTTAGGAAAATCAACGCATTTAATGCACAATTTAATTGGAGGACTTTAGGAAAACCATAATCATCCCATCAAAAGTCATACAACATCTATTTATTCACTTTTTGAGTAGTTTTCTTGAAGAGATAGAAAAATAAAAGATATTACTACTTCCTTCCTGTGTATATAAAAGAAGTGGGGAAAGTCATTTTTTATTTTTTCAAGGGAATAACTCATCATATATTTGTAAAATTGATGTATAGGGTAAATCCATTACTACTTTTATAACACAAAGAGGGGGAGAGAGGAAAAAGATATAATTAATTCTCCTATCTTAAAAGTTTGTAAAAAGGAGAGAATACTTCTTGTTTAAGTCATCTAATTCTTATTTTTTAAATACTTGGTTATTTCTCTTTCTCTTTAACTCTTTTAAACTTTCTTGATATAATCAATTACTATTATTGTTTGAATATTTGTAGTATGTAATTAAAGAAAAAGGTATTTTGAGTCCCTTTTATTTTCCTTGCCTTGTTATTTTAAAAGTATCACTATTTCTGACCTTCTTACATTAAGACCCTCAAATAATTCTTATTAGGGGAAAATAAATTATAAGTTTCAAAATATTCATGAAAAAATTGTTTTGTTACATTTCTACCCACCTTAAATAAATTATGTCCTCAAAATTTCATTAAGCTACTCACCTTAGAACTTTCCATATCTTTATCACCAAAACTTTAAAATATTAATATTACCACATGAATCCATAGTTCCAAATATTTTAATGCAACAAAAAGTTTGGAAGGAAAAAAGAACTACACTAAAATCTACTCATTCTTATCACCTCCACTTTCATATACCTTGGCGAAGACTCTAGTTTGCCTCTTTTATTTAGGTGCTTGATTAACACTGGGCTCTTTTTTTTCTTGAAACTTAGGGAAGTTAGGTCTAATGTGCCCTATCTCACCATACTCATAGTAAACTCCTGTTCCAAACCTGCATTCTCCCAGATGGTACTTGGAGCACTTTGCACATTGGGTCTTTGCATTTTGATTTGCAGCCACTTCCACTGGGGCCTTTCTCTTATTTTCATGATGATTGGAGTTGTTGTGGTTGAGGGAGTGTTTATTTTTCCTCCATGATCTTCTTGGGTGACCTTCTAGTTCTAGGGCACAGTGTCCACATCCTGATAAAGCAAAGCTAAATTCTGACTTGAGACCCCTAATGAACTTATTTGTGTTGCGTTGTTCATTGTAGTCGTAATTGTACTTCTACAAAATCCTAAACTTCATGTCGTACTGTGTGACCATCATGTCACCAAGCTGACGTAGGTTGTAGAAATCCTCTTCCTTATTCTTGATCATGGCCTTAGATATGTACTAGACTTAGAAGGCTTTTGAAAATTCCTTCCATGTGAGTGGAGGAGCATCAGTTGTATGGGAACCAAGAAGGTTCTCCCGCCAAGTCCTTATTGCACCCTTGAGCATGTGTGTCTCAAAGTGAACCTCAGATGGGTTAGGATAGTCCAGATCATGTAAGTAATGTTCCATGTTTTACAACCAACTCTTGGCCTTGCCTACTACGTCCATCCCTTCCTCTCCAGCAAAAGAGTCCAACGTGATCTTCAAAAAGTGGACTAGGGAAAGCCTAGGGTTGACCCTAGGATTTCACACTTGATCATCTACTCTTCCTTTGGAAATAGATAGATCCTTGACCAAAATGTCAAAGGGAATCATGGAAGGTTCTCTACATGGAGATGCTCATCGATCTCCTACACTGGAAGATTCATCTTCATCCCCACCCATGGCTATCTTTTCATTATCACCCTTCCTATTAGGAGCCATCTGTGAAAAAGGACATAAACTACATGAGATTATGAGATAAGTTCAATATCCAACTATATTTTGGGCTCTAGTATCATTTTTGTAACACCCCACTTGTAAATATATTCACAACATAGAGCAGAAGCATATATTTTTATTCACTTCAAGAAGGATGTCACAAAAATGATATTCATAGATCAAAATAAAGTTTACAACAACCATTATAGGATAAATGTAATATTTCTCATTCTCAAATCATGAACAAGGTTCACATATACTTAATTATCAAGAAAAGGGCAAAAATTATAAATTAGGTATTGTTGGCACCCCACCAGTACTTTTCCCCTTGCAGATCCTTGAGATAGGGTTTGTATGTAAAATATATTTTCCCTCCTCAGATTGATCCTTACCTGTGAGCATCACGCCCCCAACCATACGTAAAACCATTGGTAAGTGGAATTAGACATATTATAGATTAAAGAAAACTTGTAAATTGAAAATAAACCTGAACCATTAAACATTAAAAAGGAGGCAACCTTTCTTTTTAAATTAGTATCTTTTATCTTGGCTTATATAAGAATCCTTGAATTAAACATAAGTGCCTCTTCTCTTATGCACTGAAGTGCCTCTTTTCTTATGCACCAAAGTGCCTCTTCTTTTATTCAATGAATTGCCTCTTAATTTTGCTCTGAGGAGCCTCTTAGTGAGGATCTTATATAAGTTATCTCTTAAAACCCTTGAATTTTCTTTAGATCTTATTTGTAACCTTATCTTTAGTGTGCATGAAGGTGATACCATGATGTGAACAATAAAACATGACACTCAGTAAATCATAAATTCATTGACTTCAAGCAGTTGAAATAATAATAAATACCTTCATGTATTTCATACATACATAAAGAAAACAAACATTACTTATGTCCAATTGGCATGGACCACTTACCTTGCTCTTAGAGAAGATGTTATTTCTCTTCCTATATTGAGGAAACCCTAATCATGATCCTGGGGTTTGAAAACCCTAATTCTCATGTTCAAAACATATCTCATATTAATATGTATTTTACCCTTATAATTAAACCCTAATATCACTTCTTACAAAACTAGGTCTTGGTTGAAGAGAAAACATGCTTTGAAAATTATATATTCAGATTCCTCATGAAAAACCATTTTCAAAACATATTTTTACGAATTTTTTTAGCATCCTATGAATTATTGTAATTTTTGGAATATCAGGCCAATCATAAATCGCTAAAATGCCACGTTGGCATAATATTTTCCACAGAGGCATCGGGAGCCCATTTGACATGCACTAATCAGGGTTGGCCACACAAACATGGATGTACTCAAAGCAAATAAGAAATTGCAGATTTGTTTAGGCGAGAAAGTTCAGAAATGCCCATCCACAATTGATTAGTCGATTAAGATCTCAGGGTTGCCAAGGTAATTATACGACCTAGATTGTTCCCCCTATAACCATGGAAAAGAGCTCTAGCAGCTTTGAATCTGCGATTCAAACCATATAGAAGAAAGCATGACTTATTGATGGCATCTTAAGGTGCATGTGCCAATCAAGGACTAACACCATGAGCCACTGCTCGAGGTTAGTAGAGCATTGGACCAGTATCTCCATGCCATAGCCATGGCAGAAGCTTACAAAGAGGAGAGGTTCCTAGAAGTAGTAAAACTATGCGAACAAGGACATGAATCCAAAATCCTGAGACTCATTGTCGTTAACTAGACATGTGTAGTGTATGACTATATACTAGAACTCATGGGAGTCTATCATGGATTCACAAAAATAAGTACCAAATATTAAACACAGAACTACTAGAGATAAGTCAATAATATAAATTCAGGTATCTAGGAAGACTTGACAAGGTCTACCGAACCTCCTCAAAGGATTTTCATGGATGGAGAGGCCTTGGGTAGCTGAGGCATTGAATGTCGATGAGGACCTCAAGTGTGTCTATAGGGTACAATGTTCGAGAATGTTGAGTGGAAAAATGAAGGTGAAAAAACCAAGCACAGGTGTTAGGGAAGCTTATCGAATGCCCGATCGAACCGGAGGTGGTGGGGGACATCAGAGAGAGAGATCAAAGTTGCCAGATATGAAGAATGAGTAGGTCTAGAAGGTTGAAGGCACGCGAGTGAAATTGAAGGTAGAGGAGAGATGGGTGAAGTCTGGTGGTGGATTTAGTACACAAATATAGGTGTATGGGGGTTTACAGAGGGCTCTAAAACTCAAGGTTGCGAGAGGGAAGGAATACCAGAAGGGATGTTTTGTGCATAGAGTAAAGCAGGTGACGTTTTAGGGATCAATAGATTTAGGAAAGAGGGATGAAGTTAATGGAGAAGAAATCACAATGTGAGGTGGATTGATGAGGAAGAGAGGGCTCATCGAAGGAAATCTTGAGAACTAGAGGAAGAGGATAACCATGGAGCCATCAAATCGAAGCTAAACAATAAAGTTATCACACTATGAAAGGAAATAAAATAAAGGAGTGTGTGATTGGGATATAACTTGATACTTTAGAAAAATTGACGCATTTAATGCATATTGAACAATTTTCTTATTAGACTATATTAAAACCTTTCCTAATTTAATTGGAGGGTCAATAAAGTCCAAATGGGTCCAAATTTGGACCATTGGTTAATTAGGCGGTCTACAATATTCCTAGTCAATTAGATTTAGGTTTTTCACATATTTCATCCACAATTTCCATTTTTGTCATTCAACTTAATTTCAATTCATCATAGGTTAGATAATTAGGAAAAATACTTCCCCATTGTGACCTTTTGGGCCACTTTATGAGACAAACCATAATAATCCCCTCAAAAATCATGTAACATCTATTCCCTATCTGAGTTGTTTTGAGAGAGAAAAATAAAATATATTGCTACTTCCTTCCTATGTATATAAAAGAATAGGGGAAGTCATTTATTGTTTGTTCAAGGGAGTAACTCATCTTATATTTTCAAAATTGATGCATAGGGTAAATCCATTACTCTTTTTGTAACCCAAAGAGGGGGAGAGAGGGGAAAAAGTTACTAATGATTCTCTTATCCAAAAAGTTAGCACAAAGGAGAGAATGCTTCTTGTTTAAATCATCTAATTCTTGTTTTTGAAATCCTTGGCTCTTTCTCTTTATCTTTCATCTCTTTTAAACTTTCTAGATACAAAAGAAAAGGGAAAATCAACTACTATTATTGTTCAAATATTTGCAATGCATAATAAAAGAAAAAGGTTTTTTTAGTCCCTTTTACTTTCCTTGCCTTGTTATTTTAAAAGTAACACTATTTTTGAACTTTTTGCATTAAGACCCTCAAATATTTTTTATTAGGGAAAACTACACTAAAAGTTTCAAAACATTCATGAAAAAATTGGGATGTTACATTTATACCCACCTTAAATAGATTTTATCCTCAAAATTTTATCAAGATACCACCTTAAAACTTTCCATATCCTTATCACAAAAACTTCGATATACTAATATTATCATGTGAATCCATAGTTCCATACATTTCCATGCTACAAAAGGTTTGAAAGGAAAAAGTACTATACTAAACTCTACTCATTCTTATCATCTTAACTCTCATCTACCATGGCAAAGACTCAAGCTTGCCTCTTCTCTTTAGATGCTTGATTAACATTGGGCTTCTTCTTTTGAAACTTGGGGCAGTTAGGTCAGATGTGTCCTATCTCACCACATGCATAGAAAACTCCCGTCCCAAACCTACATTCTCCCAGATGGTACATAGAGAACTTTTCACATTGGGTCTTTTCATTTTGATTTATAGCCACTTCCACTGGGGCCTTCCTCAATTTTTCATGATGGTTGGAGTTGTTGTGGTTGAGGGAGTGGTTATATTTCCTCCATGCTCTTCCTGGGTGGTCTTCTTTTTCTAGGGCAGCATCTAAGGCACCTTGTAGGGTACGATGGTCATGTCCTAAAAAAGAAAAGATATGGTCTGGATTGAGACCCCTAATGAACTTCTTTGTTTTGCATCATTCGTTGTAGTCGTAACTGTACTTCTACAAATCCTAAACTTCATGGCATATTGTGTGGTTGTCATGTCACCAAGCTAAAGTAGGCTGTGGAACTCCTCTATGGTTATATTTACTCCATGCTCTTCCTGGGTGGTCTTCTTGTCTAGGGCAGTATCTAAGGCACCTTGTAGGGTACGATGTCCATGTCTTGACAAAGCAAAGATATGGTCTGGCTTGAGACCCCTAATGAACTTCTTTGTTTTGCATCATTCATTGTAGTAGTAACCGTACTTCTGCAAAATCCTAAACTTCATGGCATATTGTGTGACTGTCATGTCACCAAGATGAAGTAGGTTGTGGAACTCCTCTTCCTTCTTCTCAATCATGTCCTCAGATATGTCCTTGTTTTGAAGGCTTGAGAAGATTCCTCCCATGTGAGTCGAGGAGCATCAACTGCATGGGAACCTAGTACGTTCTCCCACCAATTCCTTGATGCACCCTTGATCATGTGTGTCCCAAAGTGAACCTTGGATGGGTTAGGACTATGATGGAATGGAATTTTAGAATCCTTACATACTTAATGACATAAGTGAATTCATATTTTTGGGATATTTGGAGTTCCAAGTGTTTTGGTAAAGTCTGAGTGATGATTGATGTGGATTTCATGATTCGGATCCCTAAGTTTTTTTATTTTGAGGAATTTAATTAAAAAGTCAAATAGTTATGTTATGGCACCAAATTTAAAGAAGAATGTAGCTTGAGTTGTAGTAAAATTATGGTTAAAATTTCTTGGAGATTGAAGGATCCTTGAGGAAGTTATTTAGGTTTGAAATGTGTGAAGTAACGTACATAATTGATGATTTATGGACCTAAGTTTCAATCCTCGGCCTTTGTCACACACACTTGGTTTGGGTTGGGTATGCGTGGCCAAGTTTTATCCTTGGATCTCAAATCTTGTATTTGTAGCACTTTTCAAGGAGAGGCCACCGATCAGTGTTAGTGGCAGATGACCCAGACCCTTAGATGCGCGATCGATGGATAATAATTCATCTCCTACCTTCCGGTTAGAGCATTGTAGTGGGGAAGATAGGTGCCACAACCTCCTCCTCAACCCATGTCGTGGTCATGGCTCAGTGAAGGACATGAAGTGGGTGGTTCTCTTCATATTGGCTAGACCTACATCTAGACCCCTCATGTCAGTCGTTTGGACAATGGTATCTCCACCATGCTAAGTAGGTTGCGGCTAGGAGTAGAAAATGGAGGTAGAAGGTAGTTTGGAGGGATATATGAAGTAAAACAAAGCCAGAGGACAGAGGAGTTCAACCCTAGTCTCATTTTGGACTCCTGTGGAGGTTTTGGTGGTGAAGAAATCCCTATTAGTTGGAGAAGAAGATGAAGTCTGGGGGGTTCAATGGAGTGCATCCCACTGGGCTCTATAGGTGCCATCGAGTTTCTGGAGCAGTCGTGCATCTCCTACAAGCATCAATTTCCAAACATGATGCAAGGGGAGGGAATCCCCCTTCCCCTCCTCTGTGACAGAGGCTGGCACCAATGATCTTTCTGAGGAAGAGATCTGGAGGCTCAAGGACATACACGAGTAGTTGGGAAGGTTTTTCTGAAGTCTCCTAACCTGATGGTAGCCTTATGATCTAAGAATCTATGACACCATTGGGATTTCTCATCAGAGAAGAACCCAATGAAGGCACTTGCATAGGTGAGAGCGCCTGGTTTTGCGTGTGTAGATTAACATGAGAAAGAAAGGATGAGCGAATGAGGTCCAATTTCCATCCAGTTAGAGCATATCGGTCCAGTCGGCTAGACCAAAAAGAACCAACCAATCCTAGTGTGAATCGCCATGTCTCCATGTCTTGGCCAAAGAAGGAGCAGCACACCCCCTAGAAACACGTGGTGAGTTTCTATTGGCGTGAAAAGATAATTATCATCAATAAATCTCAGATCTTGTATAATTCACATAAATTATCTCATTTTCCCAAAAATTATAAACAAACTATCAAAATTCTCAGAAAATTATGTGCAACATTATAAAATCATAGCATGCTTTTGATTCACTAATCTCAGTGATAGCATGTAAGATGTATTACACATGTTTAATGAATAATAAACATCAAATGCTAGTCTAATATTATGATAACATAATACTAAATCCTTAATAACGTTTGTAATAGATCTAATGTTAGATATGATGATGATTGAACATGAAATCATGTATTTTTCTTAATGTGTCTAAATAGAGCTAGTAACCCTAATTAATGTGCAATAATTACTAAGATTCTCAAGAAACCCTAGAAATTCAAGAGTAATCTCATATCGATAATTGGAGGCTAATATGTAACTCTGAGATTAGTATTTTTCTTATAAGTCATGCTACATGTAAGAGATCCTAAAATGATGAGAAAATCCCGACATAATTAAGAAATGTGAGCTAAGGTACATTGTGCACATAATAATGAATGAACCATAATATTGAATATGAATGGAATATATGATCAGAAATCTTATTCTAATAATATAAGATGAGAAATGGTGGAAATACCATCTTTAGCTAAGTCAAACCCCAATAAATCATAAATAGGGTTAATGATGATGAGAACCTGATGGTGATGTGTGATCTTGTTCTAATCAGGGTTGACCAAAGATATGGATGATCTAGGAATATATGATGATTAGATTATCCCAGTTTAAGGTATGCTTTACCTATTACCTGGCCTACTATTTGGTATTGTTGTTTATATGTGTACAAAATACTTGCCATATTATATTGGATGAAATGATTGTTAATTTATAATATCTTGCTTGATTTTCCGTACATATAGTTATGAAACATGAAACATAGTATATATGTTCCATTATATCCAAGCACTTCAACTCTTTGGTAGTAAAGTGTTGGAAAGTAAAGTACTTCAACTCTTTGGTAGTAAAGTACTTGGAAGTGATCCAACTCTTTGGTGGTAGATCACATTGTGAAATGATCCAACTCTTTGTTAGTAGATCATAAAGGCCTTAATGCATTGAACTACCAGGTAGTAAATGCATGGATGATATAATGGATATAAGATTAATTTCACTTTTGTTAATATGCATTCAACTCCCAAGTAGTATATGCCTTTTTTATATTTGTTTAGCACTGCCAGATATTAGTTTTATCTTATTTCCAAGTCATAGTAATGTGAGGAATATAAAAAACACATAGGTGTACTCAGTACAATATTCTTGAATATTGTGTTAACGTATACCACATGTAATCTCTATTTTAGGTATGTGGACATATGCTCTTGAAGACTCTTAATAGTGGGAGTTGTGTGGCGAGCTGATGTACAAGTGGACCTATTGTCTAGAAGATCTTATTGTAGATGTAGTACATGCATATGTTAAAGTTTTCTGTTCAATGTGTAATATCAATTTGTAATAATAATTCATTTTGTAACTATATGTTAAATGGTGAACATGTGTTGTATGGTTTTCTTCATGTTCATGTGCATGTGCTACTATTTTTTCCCTCTGACTCTCTTGATTTTTTTCTTCTTGGCCTAGTGTGAGGTATTTAAATTGGGATCTTTGTTGCGGTGAGGGTTTCAATTGAACACGACACGAATGGTCAAGGCATTAAAAATTTGGGGATGTCAAAAGGACAATCTAGATCATATCATGTTTTGCAACCAGCTCTTTGCCTTGCCTATTACGTCCATCTCTTCCTCTCTAGCAAAAGAGTAAGGCTTGAACTTGAAAATTTGGACTCGGGAAATCTTAGGGTTGACCCTAGGGTTACCCACTTGATCATCTCCTCTTCCTATGGCAATAGCTAGAGACCTAACCAAAGCATCAAAGGGCACCATGGGAGGTTCTCTACATGGATATGATTGACGATCTCCACACTGACGGATTCATCTTCATCCCCACCCATGGATACCTATTCATTATCACCGTTCCTCTTAGGAGTCATCTATGTAAAAGGACAAACTACATGAGATTATGAGAAAATCCTGGTGGCCAACTATATTTTGGGCTCTGATACAATTTTTGTAACACCTCATTTGTAAATATATTCACAACATAGAGAGAAAGAATATATTTCTATTCAATTCAAGAAGGATGTCACAAATATTAAAGGTTCACATATAAATAATTCTCAAGAAAAGGAAAAGAAACTCGAAACTAGGTATAGTTGGCACCCCATCATTACTTTTCTCCTTGTAAATCCTTGAACTGTATGTCATTCACCTTTTCCCTCCTGAGCTTTCTCCCAACCTGTGGGCATTGTTCCCCCTCCATACATAACCAAGGGTAAGTGGAATTGAACATACTATAGATTAGAGAAAACTTATAATCTATAAATAAATTTTAAACATTAAACATTAAAAAGGAGACATCATTGCCTTTTGAATTAGTTTCTTTTATCTTGGCCTATACAAGAATCCTCAGGTTGCACATAAGTGCCTATTCTCTTATGCACCGAAGTGCCTCTTAATTTTGGTCCAAGGAGCCTCTTAGTGAGGATCTTATATAGGTTATCTTTTTACCATTATCTTTCTCTTAAAACTCTAAACTTTTCTTTAGATCTTATTTGTAACCTGATCTTTAAAGGGCATGAAGGCGATACCATAATATGAAAAGTAGAAAATGGCATTCAATTTACCATAAATCCATGGACTTTAACATGTTGAAATAATAATAAATACCTTCATGTATTTCATACACACATACATAAAGAAAATAAACATTACTTATGTCCAATTGGCATGGACCACTTACCTTGCACTTAGAGAAGATGTTATTTACTTTCCTAAGGAAACCCCGATCATGATCTTGGGGTTTGAAACCCCTAATTATCCTGTTCAAAACATATATCATATTAACATGTATTTTATCCTTATAATTAAACCCTAATATCACTTCTTACAAAACTAAGGTTTGGTTGAAGAGAAAACAAACTCTAAAAATTAGATATTTAGATTCCTCATGAAAAAACATTTTTAAAACATCTTCTTTACAAAATTTCTAAGTATCCTGTGAATTATTGTTATTTTGGGAATATCAGGACAATCAGCAATCACTAAAATACCATGTTGGTGTTATATAAACCGTAGAGATATGGACCTCATTCGACGTGGTCTAATCAGGTTCGGCCATGCAAACATAGACTCACTGAAAACAAATACATGATCACTGAGTTGTCCAGGAGAAAAAGTTCAGAAATGCCCATCCATGATGCATTAGTTGATTAAGGTCTCAAGGTTGGTGAGGTAATTATAAGACCTGGATTGTTCCCCTTGTAACCATGGTGAAGAGCTCAAGAATATATGAATCTGCAATTCAAATCATATATAAGAAATCATGACTTATTGATGGCATTGATTAAGGTGTGTGCATCAAGCAAGGACGAACCCCATGAGACACTACTCAGAGTCAGCAGAGCATTAGACCAATACCTCCATGCCATAGCCAGGAAGAAGGTCACAAGGTGAGAGGTTCCTGGAAGTAGTAAAACTATGTGAATAAGGGCATGAATCCAAAACCTTGAGATTCATTGATGATAATTGAACATGTGCAACGGAAGACTATAGACTAGAACTCATGGGACTCTATCATGGATACACAAAAATGAGTATCAAAACTTAAACATGGAACTACCAGAAAGAATTCTGTAATATGAATAGGTTATATAATCAGGAAAATACTTCTCTTTGTGACATTTTGGGCCAGTTTACCAGATAAACCATAAATATCACCTCAAAAGTCATACAACACCTATTTATTCCCTTTTCGAGTAGTTTTCTTTAAGAGAGAGAAAAATAAAAGATATTTGTACTTCCTCACTATGTATATAAAAGAAGATGGGAAAGTCATTTATTGTTTTTTCAAGGGAGTAACTCATCTTATATTTTTGAAATTGATGTATAGGGTAAATCCATTACTCATTTTGTAACCCAAAGAGGGGGAGAGTGACGAAAAATATTTTAACGATTCTCTTATCTTAAAAGTTAGCAAAAATGACACTATTCATCTTATTTAAGTCATCCAATTCTTATTTTCAAAATTCTTGGATCTGGCTCTTTCTCTTTCATCTATTTCAAACTTTCTTGACTAAAAAGAAAAGGGAAAATCAATTAATATTATTGTTCAAATATTTGCAATACATAATAAAAGAAAAGGGTATTTTTGAGTCCCTTTTACTTTCCTTGCCTTGTTATTTTAAAATTAGCACTATTTATAACCTTTTTTTCATTAATACCCTCAAATAATTCTTATTAGAGGAAAATGCATAAAGACCCTCAATCTTTCTTTCCATGCCTCAAGTTCAATCTGGATGTTAGAGACAAAGGTATTATACGATCACTGTAACATTGATCACAAATTGTTAGTTGAAGTTGTTCTCCAACTATCCAAATTACTTGGGTAGCACTGATGTATTGCTAGATACCGCTCCTTGCTTATCATGTCATAAGTTGGTTATGGACATTCGCTGCCAACATAATTTTGGACCTATAGGGTCACACACATAGGATACACTTCAAATAAGAGTTTATTCTGGAATAATGTTTAACTTGATTACTAATGGTGTTAGGTATTCAATCAAACAATTGAGGTTCAAAATTGACTGAATGAACTCTAAACCAACAAGTTCAAGTGTTGAACCGATCGGTTGGAGAGTCAGGTCAATTGGAATCAGCATTAGTTGATCAATGGATGAATTAGGGTGTGAAACGACCAGTTCACAGGTCCCAACCGATCGATTCATGGGATGAACTTCTAATGTGTGCAAAAATTGCCACTATTTGGATATCTACTTTGGTTGTTTTCTTTGTCATTTGTGCTTAATTGAATATATTGTCACACATATTTCACCAAATTAGTATAAAATCAATTGTGTATCAGTTCTTATATTTTTACATGTATTTTACATATTTTAATTATTATAATAATAATTTGATTTAATTCATTGCTTATTTTACTACAGTTAATTATTATTTACTGGAGCAAAGTTGGTACCATCGACATGCAACTTGGTGGCACCGACATGGAATTGAAGTACAAAAAATATTCTTGTTCCAGATAAAAAAGAAATAGGACTTTTATTGTAGAAAGTCAGTGGTACCGACTTCCAAGTCAGTAGTAATTACACATACTCTAATGGCCTAGATCTCATGTGTTAAATCCAACACATATTGTTATGGAAAATAATATTTAGGTTTCCTCTCAATCTAAACATGTATGCCGACTATAAAAGACACCATTAGAACCAAAACTGTGAGAACTATCACAAGGGGGTGACACGAAAGTCAAAATGATGGAGAATAGTGAAGGAACCCTCCCAGACAAACCTTGGAGGCATTTTTACTGCAGAAACTACATCAAATATTCTCCATCTTCTCTAGATCCCTTCTTCAACATTTTCTCCATTTTATAGTATCTTGAAATCAATATTTAGCATATTTCTGATTTAGTCTGATACCATGTGTGGCTTTTTCAGATAATTCATCTTTTCCCTAGGACTCGAAAGTAGCTCGGAACATTATTGTAATTTAATTTGATGAGCTTATAATATAGTTTCTTTTATTATGAACTTGAATCTATGATATTGTTAATGCTTTGTTTATGCCCGATGAACATAACCAAAATATCAGACTGCTAATTACTTCGAGAGAGGGATTAGGAATTAGAAAAATCATAGATTCACATAGGTTATATCATGTTTCAAGAGAAGGCTTATAGATATGAAAGAATAACCCAAAGAGATTATAATATTTACTTAGATTAAGTTCCTAAACTGCTATGAGAATGGGCTTTGGCTTAGTCTAAGTAGTGCATTATGCTGCGAGAGCGGGTAATGTTGGATATAGATCTTTAGTTCATAATAAGGGTGATTAATTATAGATTAAGAGAATTCAATTATGATATGTGCCTTGGTGAAACCATAGTTCTAGGGAATCAATTTAAACTTTTTCACAAACCAATTAATTTAGTTTTAATTTGTGCAATTAGTTTATTAATCAACCCATCACTGTTTCATTAGGTCTAGCTAATTGGTTCTCAGTTAGTAGTAGTTTCTGGTGTATGATTCCCTGAGTTCAAAAACTCAAGCCTATTTTGGTGTATATTACATGACACGTGTACTTGCATATCACCCGCACATTTTACTTGTATCAACCACTTGGTTCAATGGTCAATTTGATTGGATCAAGAATCTGTGCTGACGTCATGATTTGCATTAATCGTGCATTGAATACCAATGTGATTTAGAACATGAAATTGCTTGAACTGACCAGGTGGTTCATGAACCAACTGGTCAGGTGTACAAATTGACCTGTTCGTAGTCTGAAGTTTCCTTAAAATTTATGAATTTATTCTCATTGACTCCCATACCAATTGGAAACTCTGACCTAATGTCTCCTTAGAGAGGTATTGAGGGATTCCCAAACACAACAATAACCTCTAACAATTGTTTCCCTCTCTAGGCATGTTAACCAATAGAGAACCCAAACAAGTTACCCATGAAAGGGAGGAACAACAAGGGAGAGACAATTGTGGGAGAGAAAATCAATCCTAGCAGGTTGACGCTTGAAGGGACAACATTTTCCCATTCACTCTAGAAGCACAATGTAGAGTTCTCGGTGGTCTGCATGGACTACTCTAGATGTGAGATGTTGTTGCATGTCACTAGGAGGATGTCATTAAGCGCCATCCATGGTGTTGCACTAGGAGGCTGCAACTAATGACTATTTGAGTACCACCTCACGAAGGAGTTCGTTGCTTGGAGAAGAAGAAGATGATACTACATCAAGAGTTTTCACTGGACGTGTTCCAAGACCAGGTATAACTCTAGTTACCTTTATTCTTAGATACATCGTTGTTGATGAGATCCTGCTAGTTAGGGAATTTGGTATTAAAATTTTATTTCCATTGCCTTATTTGTCACCCAGATTTCCTTACAGTGTTATCAGAACCACGTCAATTTATTGTGTATCTGGATTTAAATTGATGTGGTCAATTTTTTTTCATTACATAGATGTGAATATTAGACTAGTTAATGTGTAGATCCGATTAAATCCCACATATATTTCCCCAAATATATATATATATATATATATATATATATATATGCAATTTATATGCATCGTCTTAAAATCATTTTGATGGTGATTGGTAGGATGGTTATGGCCTATACCCCTAGACATATTGTGATTGGTTGGATCATTGTTGTTCCCGTTTATATCTCGATTTGCATACTAATCCTTTCTCTCTTTTTCCATATGTAAAAGTATTAATTCTCTCCTTCCATGCTCCTCCCAAATGTAACTTGAGGTTTCCCAATTACAATGTAATTAGTTAATGGGATTGGAATAGTCTTAATTTTGTTATGGCAAAGTAGACGTTCTGCATTAGGTGAGCCGAACAACTCATTAGGCAAAGTGACTAGTTCAGGAGCCGAATTGATTGGCTGTGGAACCAAAGAGGCGGTGATAGATGGAGCCAATCGATCGGATGGTGGCCCAACTGACCAAATGGAAGAGTCTAGACATTGCATGGACCAAAGTCTAGATGGTCGGTTCGAGAAACCAAGCCACCAACCAGGAGGCCAACTGACCAGTTCAAGGGTTGAACTGATCATCCCTGACTGGTTCAACACAAATATTCATCAACAATAGGTTGCTATATATGATGTGCACCTTGGGTGGTAGTCATTCCTTGTGACTCCAAGGAATTACAATAGGATGGTCATACACATTGCTTGTGTTTATTAATGTATGTTTTGTTGTGGTTATAGCATGTACATGATATGTACTATAAATATGTGGTGCTTAGATTTTTATATGTGTTTATATATAATCCCTCAAAGATGTTATTGTTGGTATGTATTCCCATAGAGCCAATCATATGATGATTGGGATATGTCATTAGATACCTAATTTGATAATTAATCACAAAAGGCAAGCTTCCAATTTATTATATTTCATTATGTTATGAGATAATGATGGAACACTATAAATGTCTAGAGAATATTATTACTCAATGACGTATGTCTTCAGGTTGAGGACCTGAGAAATGAGATCATATGGATGTTAAGAGTACATATATATATATTCTCATGATGTCCCTGATCGGTTGTTATTGTGGAAGGTAGATAGACAACAATAACACATAACATCAGAGTGTGAGTTAGTTGATGACAAAGTCTCATTAGTCATGATATGGCAATATCAAACCAAGCACACAAATACATGATAGAGAACAGTGTATCAGACAGACCCACCATGAGACTGACACGTAGAATCCATCTTCATGGAAGTCATAATCAGCACTCATCACATGTCGTTGGGTACACTTTGACATCATCAAACACATTCTTAAAACATGGGTTGTTATAACAGTGATGATTGGGTTACTTTAGCACATGGGTATGACTGTGAGTGATAGATATGGGATTTGTCCCTATGAAAGGAGTGTGATATCCAAGGCCTCTTGATTAGCAAGACTGGGAGAAGTATGGACGTACACATATGAGTTAATATGTGATATTGAAATTACATATATCTCATGCAATCTGCTCTAGTTCAAGGAACAAGATTGAATAATAATGAAGATGACTACTCCATGCCTCTAGTTCAATCTGGATATCAATGATAAAGAAACTATACAAATACTATAACACCATTCACAAATTGTAGGTTGAAGTTGCTCCCCAACTTTCCATTCACTTGGGTAGCAAAGATGTGTGACTAGGCACCACACATTGCTTGTGATGCCATAAGCTAGGTATGGACATTCACTACCAACGTGGCATGGGATCTATAGGGTCACACCCACAGGAACTCATCTAGAAGAGGATTTTGATCTTGAATGATACTTGAATTGATTACTATGGTATTTCAATTCACGCAATGGATAAGATGACTAGATTTCCAAATGATCGGTTCAAGTATTGAGACTTTTTTTTAGTGTTAGGATGATTGTACTATACATTGGTTAGAATTCTGCCTGATCTGGGCTGCAAAACAACCATATGACTTGTGCAAAATGGCCATTTGGGTTGGTGTGATATGCCCATCATACTTGCACCAAATAGCTGTTTGGTTTGGTGTGATACGCCCAACTCAGTTGCATTAAATGCATGTTTCGGGGGTACGTCAAGTTGAGTACTAATTGGAATTGAATTGCCAACATATGTGCAGAACTAGAAGGTGAAAAACAGCCATTACACTTAGCAAAATGACTGTCTCACGCACGAGACAACCGTCTCGTAGGCAAGATGACCGTTTCATCGCACGTAGGTTATAAAACATCCTGAAAAGTTGCAAAATTTTAAGATCTACTTGTCCATTCCACTCCCGCTTTAGTCCTGCTTTGTCCGAGGACTGGGAACCCTGATCCTAACCCCTCCTATATATAGAGGGGTATTGGAGGCATCCCAGAGCACAACTAATACAAAGATAATTGAGAATCAGTTGCTCTAACAATTGTTGTCCTCTCTGGTTGTGGTAACCATGAGAGCCCAGGCAAGTCCTACCCGGCTAGGGAGGGATAGCCATGGGAGAGAAACAACTTAGGATCATTGTTGTGGGAGAGCATGTTGGTGACTAGTACACCAACGGGAGGGACAACTCCTTCCTGTTTGTTCATGTAGGATGGAAGGAATTCTAGTTGGTCTGTGTGGACTATTCTAGAGGTAGGAGTTTGTTGGTTGCTGCTAGGAGGACAACGTCAACTCACAGTCCGTGGTGAGATATGAGGAGCTATTGTAGTAGTTGTCCAAGTAAGCTGTCTGTGAAGGTATAGTCAGATGAGCCTGAGTGTGACTAGGAGCTGTACAACCACTGTCTAAGATAGAGTGTGAATCTACATCAATGAGGATTGTCACTGGACTTGGTCCAGGACTAGGTATATCTTCATGAAACCATCCTTCCCATTGCAAAGTTATTGACATGATCTGCTGGTTAATGGGAAATATGTCAGTAAAGTTTTTGTTTCTGTTGCCTACCTGATGTCGTATTTCCCTACAGTGGTATCAGAGCCAATCAATTGATTATGTTTTGGGATAATCGATATGATTTGATTTAGGTTTTACCGTGTTCATTTATTTCATGCAGTGTGAATATTTAAACTGGTTGATGTGCATGTCTGTCTAATCACCAAATAAAGAACCCAAACGATATATATATATATATATATATATATATATATATATATATATATATATATATATATATATATATATATATATATATATATATATATATATATATGCAATTCACATGCGTCACCATAAAATTGGTTTGGATGGTGGATGTAAAGCATGGTTATGACCAAATCCCCAGATCTATGGGTGTGTGGTTGTGGTTTTTATCCTATTGTTAGTCAGTTTGTTTGTCAAGCCTCTCTCTCCTTTCCACATGTAAATTAATTCTTTTCTTCCTATTCCCCTCAAATGCAACTCGAGGTTTTCCCATATACAATGTAATAAGAAATATGATAGTTTTAATTTATGTTTTGATGTGAGATGACAATCTGCACAAAGGTGAAATGAGCGGCTCGTGAGATGACCCGATCGACTAGAGGACCGAGGAGGCCAGATGATAGGAGGACGAACTAATCGACTGGTGGCCCAACCGACAGACTGGAGGCGTCCAGACACTGCTTGGACCTAAGAACCAGACGATCGCTTCAGAAGAGCCCAACCGAGTGCCCAAGAGATGAGCTGATTGGTTCAAGAGTTGAACTGATGAACCCTGATTGATTTGAACATAGATTATCACCAATAACAGGCTTCATATGATGTAGACCATAGGTGGTTGTAATTCCTTTTGGCTCTAAGGAATTACATTAGTATGGCCATAACCATCACTTTGTGTTTTATTTATTGCATGTTCTTGTTTGTGGTTATAGCATGTATATGATACATACTATATATGTGGTGATTGGATAAAGTTTATGTATTTATACAAACTCCCTCATTAAAATATTAAATCTTAGATGCTTCACATAAGTATCACACATGAAAAGCTTAATCGACTAAGTGTGGGCACACCCTAGCATGGTGCGTCGTCTATCTCATGGAAGTGTGATGGGAGATATGTGGGTCTGCCTTAGCAGGGTGCATATTTATCATGTTGGCTTTTGGGTCAGGCTTAACTAGGTGACCAATACCTAGAGGCATGCAGATGATCATGACAAGGAGTTGCACATATCATCTATCTGAGAGTTGCATACGATGCAATTGGCATAATTGCCTACCTTATAGAGTCAAGTTGTGGGTGACAGCCCTAGTTGGCTCATAATTTGATGAAATTTGGATGTTGGCCCACTAGAATATTGTACGCTGCAATATTCCGAATTGATATTGAGGGCTATCAATTTGAAAAAAATAGTGGGAATGTTATTTAATTAAATACCTAATTAATATCGTCAAATTTATCAAATTAAACCAAATCAAAAATTGTTTTGAAAAGGTTGCAATATTTTATTGTAGAATCAATGACAAACACAAACATGTTCAAATTACAACCAGTCTTTTAACATGACAAAATGAGAGAAAGTTCCACGATTGGTTAAGGATTTTGAGAAATGTTCTCATCAATGAGTGAAAGCTCTATGTCCTTGATAGACCAGTGCCAGAGGAACCCACTCCAAAAGCACCTAAGGATAAATGGATGCTTATTGAAAGCATGCCAATGATGCCATAGACATTTGAATACCTTATGATGTGTTGTATGAACTATGAGTTGCATGAACAACACAAATACATGGACATTCTTGAGATTGTAACACATCTTAAGAATCATGTAAAGCAAAGAAGGTATAATATCTCCAAAGTGCTAATTGAGTGCAAACTGACAAAGGGAGGTCCAGTAGAACTCCATGTGCTCAATGTGATTGGACATGTAGAATGAATGGGATTTCTCTTAGGTCAAGAGTTGACCATGAATATGATTATGCAAGCATTGCATGAATCATATAGTCAGTTTATCAAATGTTTGGCATGTTGATTCCAAATAAAGGAAGAAGAAGGACAAATCCATGATGGTGATAAGCAAAAGTGAGTCCTAGGGAAAAAAGTAAGGTCATGAAGTGTTTTGAGGCTAAGTTGAAGCCTAAGTCTTCTGTACTCAATATATCAAGAAGGGTAAGTGTAAAAGTAATATGTCCTTTTTACTTAAAGGATAAAGAAAATAAAGTGACACCATTATCGCTTGTTTGGACATTGGAAAGGAATTATCCTCTTCATAGAGGATCTTAGGAAGAAGATAGAGATAGAGATCTCTAGTTCAAAACCTAAGAAGAAGTAAGATAGAACTATATGGAGCAAGGGTTGTTGCCACTATAGTTAAAGATTGTCATTCATGCGCACATAATATAATTAGTGAATTGCTATTATCTACTTGCCAAACATCATATGTTTTGTATGATAAGAACATAATGATCTTTTGTGGCGATGCCTTATATCTCATAAACTATACTTGATAGTTGAATGACAAATGTGTATGAAACATATATTGTATGACCTGATAACTCAATCATTGAATACCTCTAACACTATCATATAGAGCGCATAAACAAGAAATGCATTTCTAGAATCCATATGATGGTTATCTAGAATCTTTTGGTTATTGAACCAATAGAGACATGCATGTCTAATTTGTTGTGTAATATGACAAGAGTATATTCACTAGATGTAGTGGGAGATCGACTATTCCATTAGGACTAGTACATACTGATGTACATAGACCTTTTGGATGAATGCTAAAGGTAGTTACAAGTACTACATTATATTTACTGATACAATCAGTAGATATTGAAATTTGTATTTCTTGAAATACAAGTTTGGATCTCTTGAAGTGTTCAAGGAGATCATAAATGAAGTACATAACTAAATTGGTAAAAGTATTAAGATACCTTGACATGATCGATGTTGATATATGTAAACCAAGAGTTTGAGGACCTTTTGGGAAATCATGATAGTGTGTCATATGAACTCCACCTAAAACATATTGATGTGTCAAAAAGAAGGTATCACACCTTGTTAAGTCATGGTGAGATTATCAATAAAATCTAGCTAATCTTACAATTTCTTTTGGGTACATGCTTAACCACTAAACAATGTATCATCTAAAATGGTTCAAAATACGCCATATGAGATATGGTGTGGGAAGTGTCCCGGTGAGTCATTTGTAGTTATTGGGATTGAAAGCTTGTATAAGAAAACAGTTTCTTAAAAGTCTTTATCTACAAATCACATGAATATTATCCTGTTGAATACTACTTATATTCCAGCCCGACAACAAAGTGTTTGTTGCTAGGATGGCTGAATTCCTAAAGGGAACTTAGTTCCAAAGGAAATAGTGGGAGTAAAAGTAGAACTCAAAATGTTTGAGACAAACATGAAAACATTGAACCTAAAGAGGTTCAATAAGGAACAAGGAGAATCACAAACTATTGTGGAATCTCAAGTTCCTTGTGTAAACACAAAACTCATTTAGTTTGAAAGATTATGATATCTTATAAAGGCATTAATTTGATCATAGCGATGAGTCAACTACCTACCTAGAAACTATTGAGCAACCAGATTCTAAAAAATGGCTTGAGGCACTGAGATCTATGATGGACTCCATGTTAACCAACAAGGTATGACCTTGGTGGATCCACCTGAAGGGGTAAAACTCAAAAGGTGCATTCATATCTTTGTAAGAAGACCAACATGGAAGGGTAGATTGGTTGCAAACTAGTTCAAATTGTTAAACGTGATGAGGCATTTCACCAGTTACCATGGTTAAATCCATCTGGATCTTGCTTGATGTTGTAGCTTATTATGAGTGTAAGATTTGGCATATGGATGTTAAAATCACATTCCTTAATTGTAATAATTAATAAGATGTGTATGTGATACAACTTAATGGTTTTATATATCCATTAATGCAAATAAACTAGATAAGCTACAAAGGTCAATCTGACGATTGAAGAAGCATCTCAAAGTTGGAATCTTTGATTTGACAAGATAGTCAAAGGGTTTGACTTGAGTTAGAATGAATATGGAGTCTATGATAACAAAATATTTAGTGGGAGCATATTGATATTCCACATAATGATGTGTAATAATGTCCTTATCCTATAAATATTAAAACTTGGCAAAGAAAGTACCTTCTATATGAAGGGTTTAGGTGGATCATCCTATATGATAGGGATCGAGATCTATAGAGATAGATATGGAAAGCTTCTTGACCTAAGTAAAAACACATACATTGGTAAGAGATTGAAGGGTTCAACATGCAAGACTTAGTGAGAGAAAACTTGTCCATGTTCCATGGAGTTAGTATTGCAAGAGCCTAGTGTCCCAATTCTTATGGAGAATAGGAACACATGGATAGATGCCATATGCATTCACAATTAGATCTATCTTGAATGCAATTGTATGTACTTATCCTATTATCTCGCATGTATTGGACATGATGAGAAGATATATAGTAATCTCGTATGTATTGAACATGATGAGAGGATACCCAGTCATCTCATATGTATTGACATGATGAGAGGACACATATTACCTACTTAGCAATCTCGTACGTATTGGACATGACGAGAGGGTATATGTCAGATACTAGTGAGAGTCACTAGAATACCATAATGAACATCTGTATGTGCTTGTAAAACACTTGAAGGAATGGTTCCTTGGTTTTGGTAATAAGGTAGAGTTGGATATAAAGGGTTACACTCATGCAAGCTTCCAAACTGACAAAATGATCGCAATAGTGTTTGACATTAAACAAAAACTATAAGATAGAAAGAGTTCAAAGCAATGACAGTTGTTCTAATCTACAAAAGAAACCAAGTATCTCTGTGTTATAAGAACATCATAGGATATTGTATGGATTAAGAAGTCCATATGGGTGAACTTATGTGAGGTTCCAAACCATTGATGACATAGTAGAAATATTGATGACTAAAATTGAGCTACTAGTTCAGTTGGGAATCTCAGATAGTATACTACGACACTTCCATCTCATACGAGTAGTTGTATAGTGAAGAGATGTGAAAATTGCAAAATACTGACTTAAGGAAAATGTTGCTAAACCTGTTATAAAAGCACTTGCACAATAAAAGCGTGAAGGTCATGTTAGGTCACTCGGGATGAGATCTGTGGGTGATTGGCTCTAAGTTCAAGTGTGAGCTTGTTGGTATGTATGCTCAGAGAGCCAATCATATGATGATTGGGATATGATATGGTGATTGGGATATGGCATTAGATACCTAATTTGATAATTAATCATAAAAGGCAAGCTTCCAATTTATTATGCTTCATTAAGTTATGAGATAATGATGGAGTCGGCGAGAAGTATCTTAGGTGGTCGCAGCATGGGGCCCCTCATGAAGGGTCCCAGGTTCAAATCCCCTGGCGGTGGTGTTCAGAATTGTTTCTTCCGTAGAGCAGTCACCTCTGCACGACTTAATGGGCTATGCTCCTTATAGGATGGAGCTGAACTCCCCAGGTTGGGCTCGACACAAGCCTTACGTGTCTCCTGGGTTACTAAAAAAATGATATAATGATGGAACATTATAAATGTCTAGAGAATATTATTACTCAATGATGTATGTCTTCAGGTTGAGGACCTGAGAAATGAGATCATACAGATGTTAAGAGTACATATATATATTGTCATGATGTCCTTGATCGGTTGTTATTGTGGAAGGTAGATAGACAAAAATAACACATAAGATCAAAGTGTGAGTTGGTTGATGACAGATTCTCATTAGTTATGATATGACAATTTTAGACCAAGCACACAAATACATGTTAGAGAACAGTGTATCAGACAGACCCACCATGAGACTGACACATGGAATCCATCTTCATGGAAGTCATAGTCATCTCTCCAAGTGATGATGGTGCTTGTAGTTCTTAGACCTGAAATCACTACACTCATCACATGTTGTTGGGTACACTTTGACATCATCAAACACATTCTTGAAACATGGGTTGTTATAACGGTGATGATTGGGTGACTTTGATACATGGGGTATAATTGTGAGTGATAGATATGGGATTTGTCCCTCTGATAGGAGTATGATATCTAAGGCCTCTTGATTAGTGATATTGAGAAAAGTATGTCCATATGCATGTGAGTCGATATGTGATATTGAGCTTACATATATCTCATGCAGTCTGCTATGGTTCGAGGAACATTATTGAATAATAATGAGGATGACTACTCCATGCCTCTAGTTCAATTTAGATATCAGTGACAAAGGAACTATAGAAACACTATAGCACCATACACATATTGTAGGTTGATGTTGCTCCCCAACTTTCCATTCACTTGGGTAGCAATGGTGTGTGACTAGGCACCACTCATTGCATGTGATGTCATACGCTAGTTATGGACATTCACTGCCAACGTGATATGGGATCTATAGGGTCACACACATAGGAATTTATCTATAAGAGGAGTTTGATCTTGAATGATAGTTGAATTGATTACTAAAGTGTTTAGGTATTTCAATTTACGCAATGAATCAGCTGACTAGACTACCAAATGATCGGTTCAAGTGCTGAGACTATTGTTTGGAGTGTCAGGCTGATTGTATTGTACATTAGTAAGAATTCTGCCTGACCTGGGCTGCAAAACGTCCGTCTAGTTTGTGTAAAATGGTCATTTGGCTTGGTGCAAGATACCCATCTCACTTGCACCAAATGACTGTTTGGTTTGGTGTGAGACGCCTGTCTCAGTTGCACCAAACACCCATTTTGGGGGTATGTCAAGTTGAGTATTAATTGGAATTGAATTGCCAACATATGTGCAGAACTAGAAGGTGCAAAATGTTCATTTTGCAAATACAAACACTATAACACCATACACAGATTGTAGGTTGAAGTTGCTCCCCAACTTTCCATTCATTTGGGTAGCAATGATGTGTGACTAGGCACCACTCATTGCTTGTGATGCCATATGCTAATTATGGACATTCATTGCCAATGTGATATGGGACCTATAGGGTCACACACATAGGAACTCATCTAGAAGAGGAGTTTGATCTTGAAAGATAATTGAATTGATTACTAAGTGTTTATGTATTTAAATTCATGTAACAAATCAACTGACTAGACTGCCAAACGATTGGTTCAAGTGTTGAGACTATTGTTTGGAGTGTTAGGCTGATTGTACTATACACTAGTTAGAATTATACCTGACCTGGGCTACGAAGTGGCTGTCTAGTTTGTGCAAAATGGCCATTTGGCTTGGTGAAAGACTCCCATCTCACTTGCACCAAACGGCCGTTTGGTTTGGTGTGAGACGCCCATCTCAGTTGCACCAAACGCCCGTTTTGGGGGTATGTCAAGTTGAGTACTAATTAGAATTGAATTGCCAACATATGTGCAGAACTAGAAGGTGCAAAATGGTCATTTCACTTTGTGAAATGACTGTCTCATGTGCGATACGGCCGTCTCACTGGGTGAGATGACCGTTTCATCACATGCGGGTTGTGAAACTTCCAAAAAAGTTGTAAAAATTCAAGATCTACTTATCCTTTCCACTCATGCTTTAGTCCTTCATTGCACAGGAACTGGGAACCCTGACCCTAACCCCTCCTATATATAGAGGGGTATTGGGGGCTTCCCAGAGAAAAACTAATACATAGACAATTGAGAATCAATTTCTCTAACAATTGTTGTCCTCTCTAGTTGTAGTAACCACGAGAGCCCAGGCAAGTCCTACCCAACTCGGGAGGGATAGCCATAGGAGAGAAATAATTGAAGATCATTGTTGTGGGAGAGCATGTTGGTGACTAGTACACCAACGGGAGGGACAACTCCTTCCTGTCCATTTCTACAGGATGACAGGAGTTCTAGTTGGTTCGTGTGGACTACTCTAGAGGTAGGACTCTGTTGGCTGCTACTAGGAGGGTAACGTCAACTCACAGTTTGTGGCGAGATCTGAGGAGCCACTGCAGTAGTTATCTGAGTCTGCTATCTGTAGAGGTGCACTTAGATGAGTCTGAGTGTGACTAGGAGCTGTGGAACTGTCGTCCAAGATAGAGTGCACATCTACATCAACGAGGATTGTCATTGGACTTGCTTTAGGAAACCATCCTTCCCATTGCATAGTTATCGACGTGATCTACTGGTTAATGGGAAATATGTCTGTAAAATTTTTGTTTCCACTGCCTACCTGATGTCATATTTCTCTATAGTTATTAAGTCTTAGATGCTTTCCAATAAGAGACACACATGAAAAGCTTGGAAGACTAAGCGTGGGAATGCCCTAGCGTGGTGTGATATCTATCTTTTCGAAGTGTGATAGTAGATATGTGGGCCTTCCCTAGCAGGGTGCATATTTTGTCACATTGTCTTATGGGTCAGGATTAACTAGGTGACCTTAATAGGATTAAGTTCCTAGAATCATACACATGGACAGTGACAATGAGTTGTGCACACCATCTATCAAATAATTGCATGACATGCAGTTGGAAAATGGTGTCTACCTTAATAATTGATCATGAGCGCCAACATTGGTTTGGTATTGACTCAATTGTTTGGGATCTTGGCCCATTAGAAGGTTGTACACTACAATCTTTTGAGTCTATAGTGAGGGCTATCAATTAAAAAAATATATTGGGAGCAATAATTAATAAAAGGCCAAATTAATATCATATATATTATCAAATCAAATTAATAAAAATGTTTTAATAAATTGTAAATTTCTATTGTAGAAACAAATGTCAAACAAATCATCATTGTGGTCAATTCTTAATAAGAACAAACTAAATGGGACAAACTTCCATGATTGGTTCTAGACTTTGAGAAGGGTTATCAATAATGAGCATAAGCTCTATGTCATGGATACAACAGTGCCAGAGGAACCTGCTTCTAATGTGCCTAGGGTTGAGGTGGATGCTTATTGGAAGCATGTCAACATTGCATTTGACATTAAGCACATTATGCTATGTTGTATGAACTATGAGTTGCATGAGAAGAATGAAGACATGGGGATACTTGAGATGGTTACACATCTTAAGAATATGAACCAGGGTCATGTAAAGCAAGAAAGTTACAATGTCTTAAAGGCACTCTTTGAGTGCAAGATGGCAGAAGGAGATCTAGTAGAACCCCATGCTCTCAATATTATTGGACATGTGGAACATCTAGAGAGGTTGGGATTCCCTTTGAGCTAAGAGTTAGTCGTGCATATGATTTTACAATCATTTCCTGAATCATATAGCTGGTTTATCGAGTGTTACTACTTGAGTAACTTGGCTAAACTACTGTCAGAACTACTTGGCATGTTGATAAATGCTGAAGAAAGAATGAAGAAGGACAAACATGTGATAATGATCAACATAGTGGAGTCCAAGTACAAAGGCAAAGCTAGGAAGAATTATGAGGCTAAGCTAAAGTCCAAGTTTTCTTCACTCAAGATAAGGAGAAATGTGAGTACAAAAGGAATGTGTCCTTTACACTTAATGAAACTCAAAAGGAATACGAGAGAGATGGATATCTCTACTTCAATACCGGAGAAACATTAAGCTAGAACTATGCAAAGCAAGAGTTGTTTCCATTATAGTTGGACTCTGTCATTCATCCTGATGGGCAAGTAATAGAATTAATGAATTGTTATTATGTACCCATCATTAATGCAAACATCATGTATCTTCTATGGATAAGAATATTATGAATAAATTAATGCTTCATTTTATAAGATAAAGATCTTATATGGAAGTGCCCTTTATCTCATAATTTATACTTGATAGTTGAAGAGACAAATGTGTGTGACACATATGGTGAATGACTTGATGACTCAAACAATGAATACCTATAGCATTGTCATATAGAGAATATAAACAAGAAATGCATTTCTAGAATCCATAATGATGGTTTTCTAGACTCTTTTAGTTAATATATCAATAGATACATGTGAGACTTATTTATAAGGAAATATGACAAAAGATTCTTCACTAGATGTAGTGGGAGAGATACTATTCTATCAAGGATCATACATATTGATGTATATAGAACTTTTAAAATAAATTCTAGAGGTGGTTACTAGTATCTCATTGCAATTACTGATAAATACAAGTCTAAATCTCTTGAAGTGTTCAAGAAGATTATGAATGAAGTACATAATCCACTTGATATAAGTATTAAAACACTTTGATATGATCGATGTGAAAATACTTTGAATGAAGAGTTTGAGGACCTTTTGGGGTATGGTGATAGTGTATCACAATGATCTCCACCTAAGACTTAATAATGTATCAAAAAGAAGGAATCACACCTTATTGGTCATGGTGTGATTATCAATAAATCTAACTAATCTTCCATTTCCTTTATGGCACTTGCTTTACACTAAAACAATGTACCATCTAAAAAGGTTTAAAAGAAACCAAATGAAATATGGCATGGGAGGTGTCCTGACATGTCTTTTATAAAGATTAGGATTGAAATATTACACAATAAAATAGTTTCTTAAAAGTTGTCCATAAATCACATAAGTGTTATTTTGTTGAATACTACTTTTATTTCCCAATCCAACAACAAAGATGTTTGTTGCAAAGATGGTTGTATTCCTAGAGGGGAACTTAGTTCCAATAGAATCAGTGGGAGATAAGTAGAACTCAAAAATTTCAAGACCAACAAGAAACATTGAACCTAAAAGAGCTACAGTAGGAACATGGAGAATCACAAGTTCCTTATGTAACACACAAAACTTGTAGTTCTAGTAGAACACGTCTTGAGCTTGAAATATTATGATATCATATGGCTCAAGAAGGCAGTGAGTTCATCATATATGATGAGTCAACTAACTATCTAGAAACTATTGAGGGACCAAAGTCTAAGAAATGGCTATAGACCATGGGATCAAAGATGGACTCCATGTACACCAACAAGGTATGACCTTGGTGGATTCACCTAAAGGGGTAAGACCCATAGGGTACATTTGGGTCTTTAAGAAAAGACCAACATGGATGGTAGTGAACAATCCTATAAGAGAATATTGGTTACAAATATTTCAAACAAGAGTAAAAAATGTCGAACATAATGAAATATTTACAAGTTGCCTTGGTTGAACCCATCAGAATCATGCTTGCTAATTACATCTTATTACAACTACATGATTTGGAATTTTGATGTTAAAACCACATTTCTTAATGAGAATATTCATTAGGATGTTTGGGTGAAACAACCTAAAGGTTTCATAAATGCAATATTGTAAATAAAGTCTATAAGCTAAAAAAATTCAATTTTAGGATTAAAGCAAGCATCTCAAAGATGGAATCTTCGATTTGACAAGACAAATAAAGAGTTTGACTTGAGTCAGAATAAAGATGAAATATGTGGTTACAAAACATTAAGTGGGAGAATATTTATATTCCACATGATGATGGGGATAATATCATTATACTGCAAATGTGAAAACCTAGGAAGGAAAGTACCTTCTCTATGAAAGATTTAGGTGAAGCATCCTATATGATAGGAATCAAGATCTATAGAGATAGATCTAGATAGCTTCTTGACCTAAGTAAGAGCACATACATTGGCAAGATGTTGAAGGGGTTCAACATGTAGGACTCAATGAGAGAAAATGTGTCCATGATTCCATGTAGTTAGTCTCCCAAGAGACCAGTGTCCTAGTTCTAGTGAAGAATGGGAAAACATGAGTAAGATGCCATATGCACACGTAATTGGATCTATCATGAATGTAATGCTATGTACTTATCAAGTTATCTTGTATGTATTAGACATGACAAATGTATATATATACTCATCCAAATTATCTCATATGTATTGGAGATGATGAGTGGATGTCTATCTGATCCCAGTGGAAGTCACTAGACTACCATAAAGAACATCCTTTAGTACTTGAGAAGAACTAAAAGGATTAGTTCCATGTTTAAGGTAATAAGAAAGAGTTGGGTGCAAAGGGGTTACATTGATGCAATCTTCTTATATGACAAATAAAATAAATGATCGCAATCTAAATTTTCGTTTGACCTTAAAACAAAAAAAACTTATAGTTTGAAAAGTTCCAAGCTAGAGACAGTTGTTTAATTCTACAAATAGAAGTCGAGTATCTTGGTGTTATGAACACAACAAAACGATATAGTATGGATCAATAAGTTTGTATGTGTTAGAGAGTCTATTTACTTAAGTTGTGTCAATTTAGTTAATTGTTTCAATTTGTTTATAATATGAGCCCAATTGTGTATTGGCCTATTAGGGTGTGTCATGTGTCTATATGCTTCCCCCTTATATATCCTATTTATAGGAAAGGGTGTATGCCTCCTATCGATAAGAAACACTCTACACATTTGGGGATTTCCCCCATCATATCATTTTCCACATGGTATCAGAGCAGTGATCATGTGCCGCCCCAACCCTAAGAGAGAGAGCACAAAGGAGAGTTGCCTCCCCTTGCTGGTGGCTACCACCACTAGGCATTGCTAGGCTCCCCGCAAGGTTTTCCCATCCCTACCTCTTCTTGGTGTCATCTCCATGAGCCACTCCATCTTCACCAATAAAAACTTCCTCTTTGAAGTTGGTGGGACTAGATCTTCATGGGTCCTCATGCCATTGCATGATTTTCTACAAATCTAAACCGCCATGCCACCATCGTCATCTATCCTTTGTATATCTACACTGCCATCATCTAATTTTTTTATATCTACATCGTTGTCATCTAATCTTGTAGATTTATATTTCTATCATCTACATCTCTGTAGATCTACACCTCCTTTCTCATATATGCATCTATTGAGATCTAGTCCCAAATTTGGGATAAAGATCTCTCCTTTTTGGAGATTTTGGTGTCACATCTCCCTTATATTGATATAGTTGAGTTCCAAAAGGATTTCTCCATCTTTTTTTGCTTCTTCTCAGGCTTGTTGTTGACAATTCACCATCACACATGATGTGTTTCCTTGAAAGATGATGTGTCGATGTGCATCGGCTTTGACAAATTTTCCTTCACGATACGAGACACGACATGTCAAATTTTGACACGGTGTGTTACTACTTCCCTGACATTTTCTACTATGCAACCTACATGGTGTTTTTGTATACAACACGGTGTGTTGCTACCTTACTACCCCAAGGACTATCACCTGACACAATGTGTCTCTTCATCGACATGGTGTGTTGCCTACTTCTTGCCAGCACTGACCACTGGTGTCCATTTAATGATTTGCAGCACGACGAGTCTCTTCAGCAACATAGTGTGTTCACTTATTCCTATTTCTACATCTTAGGGTGCTACATCATTTACTCATGGTGGAAGTATATATGTATGGTGTGCTTCTATCCTTTTCTTAATAGCAACAATCATCTTTCCTTTTTCAGTTTCTTTTTTTCTTTACACCCCCGATCTTCCAACCCTAGATACCTTTTTTACTACTCCCAAATACTTGTCCTACCCCCATATTATTTTTGACCTAATTTTAAAGAAAATGTAAAAGGATCCATTTATTTTTCTACCCGGATCTATTTAACCAGATCATGATGCATACTGACTCACATTATCAATTCCGTCCTCTACATATTTCCCTACAGAATCCTACCTCTACCATTGTTTTTGACTCTCATCTTCAACCACTCTCTTGACTCTTTTTGTGGTTTCCATGAGGAGGAGAACAGAGTATGAAGGATAGAAGGAAGAGATGAGATGGATGAGAAATGAAGAGAAAAGATGAAGACTTTAGTTCTGCTGCTTTATGGATATTCATGCCACCTTTTTTGTTGTGTTGTGGTGTTATTTTTGGCTTCTATGGGGATCCTTCTACTGTTAAGTGGACTCTTCATGCTATTTTTGTTACTGCTTTCATTTCTATTAGGAGCTTCATGCTACTTTTGATGCAGATATGAAGATTGTTTTGTTGCTATTATTTCTTATTCATCATCATCCTTACTACTGCTATGGAGCTTTATACTATAGTTATGCTATGTATTATTACTTTTCTATCCTATGACATCATTGCTACTACTTGTTCTATCATTAGCACATTTTACTTGCTGCTTTGTGAGTTTGCACTACTATCATTTGTGCTCTGTTTGCATGTTGACTCTTTGTAAGTGCCTTGCACACATCTACTATGACCGTGACCCAACTGTGATGACTTGGGTTTCTCTAACTCATCAAGTATGTGTCATCTGCTTTGTCTTTGCACCTTTTTCACTCATCACCATAGTTTCTATTTGTTTGGATCTTATTTTGAGCACATATACACTCTACTCTTGTAGCCATGATGTAGATTGTGTTCTCACCTTTCCAATGCATCCTTGTTTTCTCAAATCCAAGCTAGGATGAGTAAGTTGTGACCATTTGAAAACCTAACCCCCTTGTACCTAACTTTAATGATGTTCCTGCCTGTGTGGGCTTTTGATCGTCTATGTGGGCCTTGGAATGACTGTGTTAGACCTGTGAATCTCGCTCTCGGCCATATGAGCCTCCCCTCCATTTTTCCTTTCATTTGATTCCTCACCTCCCTTGTTTTCTCCTCGCGCGCGGTCAAAGGGTTGTACATGGACCAACGTTTTCCATGTTGCTTCTTCTTCTCCTCGTTTATCCCTCTCTCCTCACCTAAATCCCCTTTGGGCCACTTGGCTGAATGCACCGAGTAGTGGGGCGCCAGTGGGAGGGATGAACCCAGGCTGGCTTGCCTCCATCCCAGTTTGCACTCTCCAAAACCCTAAATGGCTTGCCCTACTTCCCCTCCTCTTACTTAAAACTTCGAATCTCCACCACATGAGAGGTTTCACTCCTTCCCCATGCGAAGTTTCTACCTTTCTCCTACTTTGTCGCCACCATCTCAACGTAGTAATCCTTGTTGGGTTTCAGGAACCATGTCACCTTCATGGGCATCATGGCCCTGGCTTCCTCCGCCCCACCCCTCTCTCTTCTCTCCCTCTCCTCCTTCTGGCATGGAAAGGCTTCTACAACCTCTACTTCTACCTTCAAGGTGCTGCAAGGAGAAACACTTCATGCATGAAGAGAATGACAAGCATGAATGAAGGACGTTCACTGCCCACATCCAACTACTCCTTCCCTATACTCCCCTCTTCTTGAACATGGATCTACGAACCACTCGCAAGGTCCTCCCAAGATCAGCCTCCTTCTTAGTGTAACTGTGTAGGGGCTCGAGGCGCCCTTGTCCCAATTTTGATGAGATTAGTGATGGGAAAACCTATGCCCTATGCCACTAGTAGGGGATGAATGAGGAGCCCTCAGATGGAGAAATGAGGGTCCAGATCACCCTACTAGATGCCTGGGTCCATGGGGGTTTAGGGAGGAAGTTGGCGATCAAAGAACTCCAGCGAAAGCCACCTGAGCATCTAACGGCAACTGGGTGAGCGGTTGGTGGTATCATGTGAGTGTGGGAGGTCAAGTAGGTAACCATTGGGTTAGGCTCACGGGTCGCACATGACCATGGGTCTAAAGAGCGCAACTCCTTCAGCGTCTGCCAAAACTCGACCATAGAATTTTGATTTGACGGCCCTAAGGGGTCTGTTTTAGGTAATTCCTTGAAAAAAACCCATATAATCCATCCTTTGGCCTTTTGGGGAAAACCATATATCATTTTTCATCTAAGAAATGAGATCTATCCATTTCAATCTGTTTCAGGAGATAATTGTACTCATAGTTCTTTTATTTCTGCTAGATGTGATGCTTTGACACTCTTTTATGGATCATTATGCTCTTTTGTGCTTTCTTTGATGTTACTAATGATCTATGTCCTAACTTGTATGTGAATCAGTAGCTCTACACTATTGTAAACGTGACCTAAATGTCTTGGACCTATTTTATGCACCTTAATGTTCTTTTAACCTATCCTAACTTGAAGATCATTCCTATATGTGCTTAAGCAATACAACTTGATAACTTGTGAGACTTTTGTCCTTCCGTGGTCACCATGAATGGTTGAACTTCAAAATTAGTAACTTATATTGATATATGTACTCTCCTATATCAATACCCCAAGCTAACAGTTTCATTTTTGACTTATAAGACCCCAAATTCCTAGTGGTGCATTAAAATGACTAAGTTAATCTATTTTTGTGTCCACATGATGAATTAGATTGTTATGCTAATTCCATGCCCTATGTTGTTCAAATCAGTAGATACATAAATCTTGTAGGACTATAAGCCAAATCAATCTATCATGTGCTCTTAATGCACCTAGGGTTTGGGAAATGTACTCTATTGCCTTGAAATGGATCTTATATGACTAAATATGATCTTGCATGAATAGACCTGGTTGATAATCTAAATATCATGTTTCCATAACTCCAAATAAGAAATAAGGTCATGTTTATATCTAATCTAATGTGGATGGTTCACCTAGATCTAGAACATAATGTTGATCCATGGATTATGATTTAATGATGACATGCATGTTTGGAACTATGTTGAACTATTTGAAACCTAGGGCTTGGGTAATATCCACTTGAATCATATTATAATCATAATTATCAAACCTAGTTATCTAAGACCCGTTTCCATATCTTTATTTTGTGAGGTTCCCTTGGTTTGGATGTCCTCTAGGTATCTTACTCAAGAATCATCACTCGAAAGGTACACTTAATCTCTTGACCCTACTATGTTATTGGCTTGTTTGTGTGTATGCTCGTATGAATGCTTGGCTAGATAGTTACTTGTTTGAGATACTTGTTCCCTATGATTAGAACATTCATTTTTCTTGAAATATGTTGAACAAACCTCAAACATAATTGAACTTATCCATTATACAAACCTTGTGTACCTGCATGTATTCTCAGGGTAAGGGCATAAGGTTGGGCGCCTTACTCAAGATTTCAAGATAAGGGAGACCACGTCGATAAAACGGTTGTCTAATCTTGAGCACCCTTATGGACCCTTCCAATGGGAAGCTGGTCAATGTCCATGATATGTTGTTAAGTATAATGGAAATACACCTAAAATATGCCTTTTATAAAACAATGTTATTAAGTGTTCTCGCCTTGCTTCTACTTCTTTCTTATATGATGTTTCTAGCCAATAAACTTTTATTATACTCTTAAATTGTGGTTACATGTTTTTCATAGCGTATTTAATGCTTTAGCAATGATATGTTTTGTTTATCAGATATGTAGTTTCCAAATGAAGATCCGTTGCACTCATGACTCTAAGCTTTGAAATGAATCACCAATGGGTATAGTTGATTTTAGAAATGGGTACATATCTCTTATCTCCTTGTTTAATATCTTGTTATCTCTTGTTGTTATTGCTTTTACATATATATTGCATGTGTGAAATAATTGTGCCATTCTATGGATGGGAACCTGAATCTACTTGCCTTTGGCTGTGTAGACATTAGGAGTGTGGACCTAGGGTAACAAATGGTTCTGTTACAAATGGCCAGATCTGTACACATAGTCCTCTTTATAATTTAAGGCATAACACATCTTAAGAACCCATGGTTGATAAAATCTTTTGCTTGAAGTCTAGAGAGTCTTCTAGCATCTCGTCTCTTCTTTAAGGATCACCCAAGCCACCCAAGTAGATGATTAGTTAGATTTCTTGTTTCCTCATGTGATCCTTCTCTCATGACTATTAATCACATGAATTCTCAATTTAAGTAGCTTATGCATGGGAAATCTAAAATTCATTTATAATCATGAAATTTGATCAAGATGATAATGCCATGGTCCGATCTTAATTGAAAACCCTATTTGATGGAAGAAGTGCTCTTAAAGGTGTGTACTCATGTGCAAAGTTTATGAAAATTTGAATGTTACCAAATGGGATATAAGTGCTGTTATGACCCACTCCATGATTAACTAATAAATACCTCGAATTACGTAAAACACCTCAATTAGTGTTGAGTATCAAATTAAATATCATGGATAATCAAAATAAGTTAATATGTGAATCAATAGTTGAGTTTGAATCACCTGAGGCGACTAATGATATCAATGTTGATTAATTAGTTAATTAAGTTGAGTTGAGTACTCACTGTTGCAATTAGTGATTTGACCAGTTGTGACAAGCTAGTTAACATAATTTTATGCCTTGGGATGATAGAGAATCTCATGCTTGAGAGTTTGCAAGAAGAATCATTTGAATCAGACCCTCGAGGAAGAAGTTATAGCCTTTTTAGTTTTCTTGGACTTGGATGCAATTTTACCATTAATAGATTTTGTTTTAAGTGGGTCGGCTACCCTTTCCTTTATTTCATTTCTCACTTATCCGCTTTCTTCCTCACGCGATGAATGGAACAGGACCCTGCGCAGTGGCACCCAGGTCCAGGTCGACCGACCTGCGATTGAGGTTGAGGGGGGCGGCTGATTTAGGTTCCTATACCTCCGTTTAGCTGTGCCCAACCCTCCTTGCCGTCTTCCTCTTCTTCCCCTTCCACTTCCTTTCTTCCTCATACCCTAGCGGCACCCTGTAGCAGACCGACCTGCTAGGGCGGCCGACCTGTTGCAGGTGCGGCACCCAGCAGTGATTGCTCGACCACAGTGGAGGAAGCACGACCATCTAGGGTTGGAAAGGGAGCAGCACTCACCTCTATCTCGCCCAGCCATCTAAGAGCGGCGCCCAACAGCAAGCTGATCGGGTGGCTGCGATTGGCAGAGAAACGGGAGCTCTTGCTCCGGCCAGCAGCAAAGCAGCTGCAGCAATGGCTGGGAGCCACCTTGGCATGAGCGACGGTCGCCTTGCCTCCGCCCACCTTCCATCTCCTCCCTCCGTAGCCTGCAGCTGAGCTTCATGGCCAAGCGGCCGATTTGTAGCCAGCCAGCTACTGCAGCAGCAGCCGGCTAGGTCGCCTAGGACATGCCTTGCAGTAGTAAAAGCTGCTCTCGAGCTCGACTAAAAGGTTAGGATACAAATCCTTGGCAATTAGTTTGATTTAGCATTCGATTGAAGCTTAATTAGATTTACAGTTAGATCAGTTATCAATCGGCCGAGTTATACAGTGATTCGGCTGAGTTTCTTTATTAGGATTAACGAACAGTGTTTTGATCGGCCGAATTGGGTATGATTCGGCCGAGTTTCCCTTTATAGGAAATCAATCAGGGTTTGGATCGGCTGAGTTGCGGGTGGATCGGCCGAGTTGTCAGCCGATCGGCCGAGTTTCCAGCTTGGTCGGCCGATTTTCAGTACTGTGAGTAGTAGTTCATTCAGTAATCATTAATTAACTCAATTTAAATGTTTAATTGCTTATGTATCAGTTAGTATAACTTCTAAACAGTGTAGTACATAAAATAGAGTATGTTAGTTTCATTGGAACTTGAAATACTTAATATGCATAGTGAAAATGGTGAAATTTCCTGTATTATAGTTGCAATGTTTTTGCTGATTTTAAAATAGATGTTTAGCATCGAAAGTGGATAAATGATACTGAATCATGTTTAATGATGATAATGGATGTATATTTGCTTCATGTAGTATTTAGATTTTGCAATACGCATGAAATGTGATATTCCTGTTTAAATGTTTATTTGTTAATTAGTTATTAGATTTAGGTGCCCTAACACCGTAGAACCCCTAAGAGAGGTCTGCAACTTAGGGGTGAAACTCGTGTTGCAACATCATCCGTGCTTGTGTCATGGACAAACGAGGAAAGAGAGGCAGTGTCCAACAACAATCGTGCTTGTGTCACGATGGCACTGGGAAAAAGAAAACTTGGTTATCTAACACCATTCGTGCTTGTGTCACGAAGGTAACCCTGTGAGACTCTCCGCCGGTGTACTCAGGTTAAAGGAGAAGTCTGGAGCACACGTGGTTGTGCAGCACACATGGTTGTGCGTTGAGGCCGTGGAGCCTGGGTCCTGTGCAGACCAGGACGAGTAGTCAGACTTAGCACTTCCCGGGTGTGTCGCTAAGTCTTGTACGGTGGGATCGTAGCATGAACTTGCTGCGGATCTTTATATGCAGAGTACACTGCATATATTTAGGGCATAATAATAATATGAATAAGTAATCATGTAGGATCACAGTAAATTTATATAACTGTTTATTTACCTGAAATATCTGTTGATGCTTAGAAATGTGATTAATATATGTATATCTGCTATGTTATTAGAACTGCCTTGTTTAGTTCTGCATTTATGTTTAATTTCAGTTTATAAACCTGATGAGTTGTTTAGTGATAGCTAAGTGAAATGCTATTCACTGAGCAAGTAGGCTCATATCTCTACTCAAAACATTTTCAGGTTATCATCAGCAACAGGAAATCTGAAGGATCGTTTCATCCTAACGCCTAGTCTGTAGAAGGAATATGTAGTTAGTAGTTAGAGGTCTCTTAGTCCTTTCCCCTCGATCTTTGGGACAAGGTGTGTGAGAGTGAGAGAGTGAATGTGTATAAAGATGTAAATTATCTGTTATTCTTTATTTTACGTCGGACAATGTAATATGCTGTAGACTCTGTTTATATTGCTAGTCAGTTAATAAAGATGCTTCCGCAGTCTATTTAGTTTCATTTTACAGCATAAATCATATTACCCTATTAATGTCTTTAAAATGTTTTAAAAAGTGAAGAGTGGTTGGCTTATGTGTAAATCCCATCCTGTTGCGTCCTAATCTCGTGGTTTGTGGTTAATGTGAGATTGGGGCGTGACAAGTGCTTTCCATGTTTGAGGTAAATTCTTGATTTGGTGAAATAAGTTGGAACTCATGTTATACACCTTGTGTTTAATGAGGTCCCTATTGATTAAACATATCTTTCCCTATTGTTGATTAAACCTCAAACATAGTTGAGCAAACTTTTCCCTTATTTGATATGTACCATGATCATGCCACGAAATGACTATGTCCTAGGAACCCTAGATCATGAGGTGAAGACTTGCTACAAGAGGAAAATCCCCTATTGGCTATTTTCCTCTTTGTAGACTCAATTTGAATGATATGGTGGATCTAGATCTAAATCTTGCACTATTATGCTCAAACCGTCGATTCTCAATTTGACTTCTTGATTTCCAAAATGTACCCTTTCCTGAACCTTGAAAGGAAGGGAATGAAATCATGACCTTGATTTATCAAAATCTTGAAATATGGATGACCCAATTAATTACCTTGATGTTTGACTTGTTATCTCGTATAATATGACTAGATAGTTGATACTCACCCTAGTCAGATATGTTTGATGGCTCATGATGAATATGTACTAGCATGCTAGATTGGGGTGGTAGATGACTTGTGACTCCCCTAATACTAGGTCACCTCTATATTTTGACTACCTCAAAATTTTCACCTAGTGGAGTATTTAGAGTCTAGGAAGGTAACACCTTCCCCACAATTTTGATTTCTTGACCTAAGTCTCTAATAGGTCAAATCCTTGAAGATATTGATACTTGATCTTGAATCTCTATGTAATGATGATCTTGAAATATGATGATGATGACTATATCTTTTGTTTGAATTCCAAGAAAGACCTAAGTCTAGATCATACATCGACCTTGAACACCATGTTAATGAACTTGATATTGATATCTTGAAATGGCTCAATTAATGCTTAAAATGTTGCTCGATTATTGCTCGATCATTGTATATGAATAAATGATCACTCCTAAGGTTTGAATAGGAATCTAAACCCTAGCTTCGACCTGTTTTGACCTATTACTTGGATGTCCAAACATAACTCTTGATATTGCATAATGAAATCTTATCTCATGATTAATGATTGATTCTGGCTTAACTCTTATGATCCCCCTATTTGGACATTGAGATCACCCTTAATATATGACTAATGACTTTTGTGTTCCCAAAATTTTGAAATTATGACTATGTTGATTCGCTCAATTTATGACTTAAGGGTAAGCTCCATGAGGACTAGGGTAGGACCTTGCATTGATTTTGAACATGAAATTGTGATGTTGGAATATGATGTTTGTCTCAAATTGTTGAAATATGAATTCTCGATCATGGATGTTTAACCCCACCTAGGCCATGTAGAAGCTGGAACCCTAAACGATGGGAACGAAAGGCATGCTTTACTCTTGAACTCCAATTGAGTGACCTAAATGTGTTCTATCCAAATTGGTGATCTATATGATAGTCTTTTCAAATATGTGACTCGTGTGATGATCTTTCCCAATTTGATGATCCATGTGACTATATGTGGACTTTGTCGCTCGATTTCTCGATTTTGGAATTAGGTTGTTTTGGTAAGTTGTGTTGATACCTTATGGGATAGTGTGATGGTTTTGACATTAAATATGAAATCCCAAATCTCAATGAATGACTTGATCTAATTTTGGGGACAAAATTCCTTTTAAGGTGGGGAGGATGTGATGACATCTCACTCATCAAGTATGTTCCATCTGCTTTGTCTTTGCACTTTTTTCACTCATCATGATAGTTTCCATTTGTTTGGATCTTATCTTGAGCACATATCCACTCTACACTTGTATACATGATGTAGGTTGTGTTCTCACCTTTCTAATGCATTCTTGTTTGCTCAAATCCAACCTAGGATGAGTGAGTTGTGACCATTTGTTTTCTAATCCACTTCTACCCAACTTTAATGACTTTCTTGCTCATGTGGGCCTTTGATTGGCTGTGTGGGCCTTAGAACAGTCATGGTAGGCCTACGAATCTCACTCTCAGCCATATGAGCCACCCCTACATTTTTCCTTCCATTTTATTCCTCACCTCCCTTGTTTCTCCTCTCGCACAGTCGAAGGGTTGTATAGGGACCAACATTTTCTATGCTTCTACTTCTCCTCCTCTTTTCTCCCTCTCTCCTCACCTAACTCCCCTTTGGGCTTCTTCACTGGATGCACAGAGTAGTGGGGAACCAATGGGAGGGATGAACCCAGGATGACCACCGCCACCCCAGTTTGCAAGTTCTAAAACCCTAAATGGCTTTCCCTACTTCCCCTCCTCCTACTTGAATTTTCCAATCTCGACCACATGAGAGGTTTTGCTCCTTCCATGTTCGAAGGTGCTATCTTGCTCCTACCTTCCTACCACCATCTCAACATCATCATCCTTGTTGGGTTTCGGGAACCATGTCACCTTCATAGGCATCATGGCCCTGGCTTCCTCCGCGCTCTGCCTCTCTCTCGTCTCTCCCACTCCTCCAATCCTGGAAAGGCTAATGCGGCCTTGGATGCAGCCTTAGTTGTTGCCTTCGAGGCACTTGAAGGAGTAGCACAGCCTACACGAAGAGAATGATGACCATGAATGAAGGTTGTGTGTCACCCACATCCAACCACACCTTCCTTGTACTCCCCACTTCTTCAAGCCGGAGCTACAACCGACTCCTCAGGGTCCTCTCAAGCTTGGCCACCCTCTAGGTGTAACCTTGCGAGGGCTAGAGGCGCCCTTGCCCCAGTTTTGATGAGGTCAGCGATGGGTAAACCCCTATCCCACACTACTTGCAGGGAGACAAATGGGGGCACTTATATGGAGAGTCAAGGGTCCCAATCACCTTGCCAGGTGCCTGGGTCCATAGGGGTTTGGGGAGGTAGTCAAAGATCGAAGGATGTCAGTGGACACCACCCAAGCATCTAATGGAAACTGGCCAAGAAGTTGGCTTGTGTCAGGCGAGTGTGGGAGGTCCAATAGGTAATCGTTGGGGCAGTTTCGTGGGTCGCACGTGACCGCGGGCCTAAGGAGCCCAGCTCCTTCTGTGACCACCAAATCTTGATTACAGAATCTCGGTCTGACGACCCTAAGGGGTCTGTATTAGGTAATTCCTTGAAAATCCCCCATATAATCCATCCTTTGGCCTTTCTTGGCAAACCATATATCATTTTTCATATAAGCAACAAGATTTATCCATTAGAATTGGTTTCAGTACCTAATTATACTCACAGTTCTTCTATTTCTACTAAATGTAATGCTTTGACACTCTTTTAAGGATCCTTATGCTCTTTTGTGCTTTCTTTGATGTTATTAATGATCTATGGCCCAACATGCATGCAAATCAGTAGCTCTACACTATTGTAAACGTAACCTAAATGTCTTGGACCTATTTTATGCACCTAAATGTTCTTTTGACCTATTGTGACTTGAAAGTTGTTCCTTTATGTGCTTAAGCAATACAACTTGATCACTTGTGAGACTTTTGTCCTTTTGTAGCCACCATGAATGGTTGAACTTCGAAATTAGTAACATATATTGAGCTTTGTACTCTCCTAGATCAATACCCCAGGCTAATGGGTTCATGTTTGACTAATAAGACCCCAAGTGCTAGTGGTGCATTAAAATGACTAAGTTAATATGTTTTTGTGTCCACATGATGAATTGTGATTGTTATGCTAATTACATGCCTTACCTTTTTTAAATCAATTGATACATCACTCTTGTAACACTATAAGCTAAATCAATCTAACATGTGCTCTTAATGCTCCTATGGTTTAGGAAATGTACTCATTGCCTTGAAATGGATCTTATATGACTAAATATGATCTTTTATGATTAGACCTGGTTGATAATCTAAACATCACGTTTCCCTAACTCCACATCAGAAATAAGCTAATGTTTATATCTAATTTAATGTGGATGGTTCACCTAGATCCAGAACGTAATGGTGATCCATGGACTATGATTTAATGATGACCTACATGTTTGGAACTATGTTGAACTATTTGGAACCTAGTTCTAGGGGAACATCCACATGAATCATATGATAATAATAATAATCAAACCTAGTGATCTAAGACACCTTTCCATATCTTTTCTTTGTGAGTTTCCCTTAGTTTAGATCTCCTCTAGGTATCTTACTCAAGAATCATCACTCAAAAGGAACGCTTAATATCTTGACCCTACTATGTTATTGGCTTGTTTGTATGTATGCTTGTATGAAGGCTTGGGTAGATAGTTACTTGTTTGATCTAGTTGTTCCCTATGATGAATACATTCGTGTTGCTTGAAATATGTTGAACAAACCTTGAACATAATTGAACTTGTCCATTATACAAACCATGTGTACATGTATGTATTCTCGAGGTAAGGGCACAATGTTGGGTGCCTTATTGGAGATGTCCAGATAAGGTAGACCATGTCGATAAAAGGGTTGGCTAATCTTGAGAACCCTTACGGACCCTTCCAATGGGAATCTGGTCAATGGCCATGATATGTTATTAAGTATAATGGAAATACATCTAAAACATGCCTTGTATAAAATCATATTGCTAAGTGTTCTCATCTTGTTTCTACTTGTTTCTTATATGATATTTCTATCCAATCAACTTTTATTATACTCTTAAACTGTGGTTACATGTTTTTCATAGCTACTTAATGATTAATTATTAATATGTTTTATTTATCGGATTTATAGTTGCCAAATAAAGATCTGATGCACTCAAGACTTTAAGATCTGAAACAAATCACCAAAGGGTATACTTGAATATAGAAATGGGTTCATATCTCTTATCTTCATGTTTAGTATCTTGTTATCTCTTATTGTTACTACTTTTACATATATATTAGTTGTGTGAAATATGTAATGACCCTGACCTGTGTTATGAGGTAACCCTATTTGTTTTGGCTAAGAAAGTTTCTTATAAATTTAATATAATCCTTTCAGGAGTTTTTTTATCATGTGACACACTTATGTTTCAAATTTGGTCCTGATTGAATCTTGTTTGAGCAATGTTCCTTTATTTAGGACCAAAGTGCAATCTGCTCAAGATGAGGGGTTACATTGCAATATGTCACATTTTGAATGTGTTCTAAGAGTTTTAGTATCATAAGAGAGAGAATTATGCTAATTGTTGGATTGTGGAAAGCCTAAATCCCAAAATATAACTTGTTTGAACAATGCTAGTACTTTGTGCACCAATTTTGGTACAATTTGTAATTTATCCTATATATGGGGTTGAAATGAAATATTATCACCTCTAGAGTGTCCCTACTTCCTCTATGTATCTTTTAGAGGAAAGAGAAAGAAGGAGATTCTATGTTTGAGTCAGTTTTGAATGATGATGCTCTTGGTGAAGAATAGACCAAGAAAGAATTGAAGGTAAAGCTTTTTATGTGTTATATCGAGTTGTGGACTTGATATAGGAGTCCAATCGGCTAAGGAGCCATAGTAGAAGTCTCCTATAGGTTTGTTGAGCTATGGAAAAGGCCATGACGGGCAGAGCACCTCAAGGAGGTGGTCCATGATGGGTTGTAAAGCCCCTTGCAAAAAGTGTATCAGGTTGCTTATTTGATGAGATAAAGATGAGGAAACTTATCCAACAAGATAAAGGATGGCCGAGATATTGTCTCTAGCTTATCCTCAAGACTCTTGCATGGCAAGATATATATGTTTTCATGCATGGCCATGTGTCAATTAGTAGCATGAGGTGAAGACACCTCTTATACACTCTATCTCATGAACTCAAGTATATATACTCCACCTTTCACGAACTTATGAAAGTTTACGATCCTCACAACCATATCTGTGACATCCCCAGATTTTCTAAATCTTAATCTAATGTGTGACGTCCAAATTGAAACCCTCAACTCAGCGAGAATCCCAATTTAAACATCCCACATAAGGCTAAGAAGAAGAAAATCAAAGGAAGTCAAAAGGAAACAATCAGTAGCACATGTACATGAACAATAATAAAACCATACACACATGTTCACCATTCAACATATAATTACAACATGAATTGTTACATCATTTGATATTACATATTGAACAACAAACTATACATATACATGTACTACCACTAAACTATAGGATCTTAAGACAACAGGTCCACCTGTACATCAGCTCGCTACACAACTCCCAACTATCCTGGATCATCAAGAACACATGTCCACAACCTAAACAAAATATTACATGTGGTACACATCAGCACAATATTCAAGAATATTGTACTGAGTACGCCTACGTGTCTTTTATATGCCTCTCATCATATCTTGGCAATAAGATAAAACTAATATACTTGGCAGTAACATAAGAATATAAGAAAAGCATATACTTGCATAAAGATTTTCATTCGCAAAAGAGAACACATATTTTAAACACATTTCCATCATATATCTTGTACATTTGCCCCTAGGGCTTTGATGTTTTTAGGCCTTATGATCTACCCCCGAGGAGTTTGTGATCATTGTACATGTGATCTACCCCCTAGGAGTTTGTTATCACTCTAATGCACTGTACTTCCAAAGAGTTTAGTGCTATCATATGATGGATCAGATATTTTATGTTTCATGTGTCCATAACAATAAGTATGAAAATTCAAGCAACATATCATACAAGACAATCATTTCAATCAATACCATATGCCAAGTCTTTACTACCATATAACACAAGAATAATGTATAATAAGCCAAGCAAGAGGTAATGGCGTACCTTCCAAAGAGATATTCTTAATCACATATTCCTCATGTCATCTATATCTTTGGTAAACATTGATTAAGATAAGATCATGTACTATCATCAGATTCCCATCATCATACATCTCATATTAACCCTAATCGTGTTCATTTTAGGGTTTGCTTACTCATTATGATATTCTCATGATTACTTGTATTCTTGTATTAGATTTATCTTAGTGATTTCATATTCTAGATTATAGTTCATTAACTAGATATACTCATGTGTCACATTATTATGTGAACATACTTAACATTCTGTCACATTCATTAACCATATTAGGGTTACATCATATGTATTAAAGGTCATCCTCATGTAACATGAATTATATGCATCTAACTGATATCCGAGTTACATTTTAGCCTCACATTACTGATATGAACTTACTCTATAAATTTCATCATTTATTGAGCATGTATGTATTTATTACATTTTATTTAGGGTTATTACCCTAATTAGCCATATTAATCAAATTATATGCTTTCTTGCATCAAAAACATAATCATTGACCATATATGGATTATAGACATGATTTATGATCTACAAATATATTCTCATAATTTTAGGTCTTCATTTATTATTTATTATACATGAAAATACCATTATACATCTTACATGATATCACTAAGATTTAAGCATCAAAAGCTTGATATTATCATTCCACTATGTTCTACTCATTTTTCTAAGAATTTTGGTACCTTATTTGTATTTTTCTGACGCTCAAGATAATTTCTATGATTTATATAAGAACTGGATATTACTGACCTATTTGTCTTCGATGGACAATCAGGCGTCGCCATGTGACAGCAGGTTGGCACTGCCCTTTACTGGTTCTATCCGATTTGGATTGTGGCTTGGATCCATGGATTCAAGGATCCATTTTACCCGGTCGGCTGGTTCTCTCTTTTGCTTTCCCCGTTCTGGCTCGCGAGAATGCAACACGGCCGTGTTGCCCCGTCCGCGAGTGTCATCGTGTGCCTCCACCTCACGACTACATGCTCCATCCTTATGCTCCACCGAAGCTTCCACCTGGCCACCTTGGATCCTTCTCTACACCAGAGCCTCCACTTGCTGACCTCCAGGGCTTGAGCCACCGATGTCCAAAGCAAGGAAGCAGTGAGGTCAGGGTAACAGAGGAAAGGGAGGACGACATCTTTGCTCAATGTGTGCCACTGGCTGACGCCTATGTCTGCGTTCTCTCAAGCGTCGCGCACTACCCAAGTCTCCGTCATTACGGGGTCTGTTCCAGCAATGAGATCTGCCATCGACACCTCCTCCTCAGTCCCTTCCAGGTCGATGCAGCTGTCGCCCGACTGTAGGTCCCCAGTGTTTCTGCCACCACTGTGATGCGAGTCGGCGGTGAGGAACCAGCGGTCGGATGCTTCTCCTCTCGCAGGCTACAACGATGTGCCTCCTCCCCCAAAGCTCCTCCTCCATGCTCCCTGGGTTTTGCCATTGCTTGGGTCAATGCTAAAGGCATCATGCATGAATGAGTGGTCTGGTGATGGAGAAGGCAGGGAGAACAACCACTCATTCATTGTCATTTCTAAACCAAACCCCCAATGTAAGGGTCTAGTGGTGGTTGTCATGGGCGCCGCCAAGCTAACCAACAACTCTGACCCACGATCGTCCACAACTGATGATCAACGTTTCCCTCTCCCATTTTCCCACGTTGTATATAAGGACTCCTCAAGCAAAGGAAAGTGTGACATTGGCTGATATCAAAACTTAGGCTAAAAGGAATAAAACCTGGTCCTAAATACATCAACATGCACATTATTTCACTATATTGAAACCTTCATAACTTCTTCTAGGACACTCCAATTGTTCACCAAATTTTAACCATATATTCCCTACCACTCAAGCTACCTTCTACTCAAATTGGTTCCAAAACTCAACCGTTAGATCATCCAACTAAATTCCTCAAAAAGGCATAAAAAGAGATATCTTACTCATGATATCAACCTCACATCAACACACCTACTTTGTCAAAAGCTTGAAACTCCCAATCTAACTCAAACATATGATTTCACTTAATTCATTGGACATTTTAGGATTCTAAAAGTCCACTCCATCACATCCTACACACCTTAAAAGACATTTCGTCCTCAATTAAGCCAAAAACCTAGTCTTTCACATCATAAACTGTTGGTATGTATGCCCTGAGAGCCAATCATGGGATGATTGGTGGGATACATTAAGATTGATTTGACAAACATCAAAGGCAAGCTTCCAATTATTTTTGGTTCAGTCATACAAGATAGTGATAGAACAGATTGAATGTCTAGAGAATGGCAGTACTCAATGACGTATGCTTTCAGGTTGAGGACCTGAATGATGAGATCATATGAATGATAAGAGTTTGTACATTCTTGTTATGTCCCTAGTCAGATGTCATTGTGGAAGGTAGATAGACAACATTCGTTCAACTGGTCCAACCGAGCAAGTTGGGAAAGTAGGATTGGTGAGAAATTTCTTTTCGATTCACTTGCCCAATTTGATTGGAACAAGGATTGGTATTAGGTACCAATTAGAAACAAAAGAAGAAAAGTCAATCGGGAACTGATCAGGACCATGAACCGACCGGTTCAGAAGTGAACCAATCATTTCATGGGTCCCAACTGATCGGTTGAGGTGTCAACTGACTGGCTCAGATCCCCAACCGACCATTTTAGAATGAAACGATCGGTTCAGGTTGAGCAGTTGGTTGTTTTTGTGGAAAATCTCAAAACCATCTACTCCTGCTTTAGTCCCACATTTCCCGGGATAGAGAACCCTGTCCCATGACCCTCCTATATATAGGGGTATTGGGGGCTTCTCATAGAACAACTCAGTGCAACCAGTTGCTCTATAAAGTTGTCGTTCTCTCTGGTTTTGGTAACCGAGAGAGCCCGAGCAAGTGCTACTCAATAAGGGAGGCACAGCAAGGGAAAGACAATGGTAGAAAACGATTGGTGGCAGGAGAGTGTGTCGGTGACTAGTACGCTGACAGGAGGGTGCGACTCCTTCCAATTCCTTGTGGGACAAGGAGATTGGAGTTCCAGGTGGTTCGTGTGGACTACTTCAGAGGCGGGAGATTTTTGCCGCTTGAAGGACAGTTGTCAATCATGACAGTCCCGGTGAGACCAGGAGTCGTCGGTCCTGGTGCGACTAGGAGCTGCACAGACACCGTCCAAGACCGGAGGTGAAGACCGTGCAAGCCGTGAGGTATTGCCGCCAAGAAAGCCTCGGGACAAGGTATGATTCCACAAACCATCCTTTCCTATTGTATAGACGTTGACGCGTTTCCTTGTTCTGGGTTTGGGGAATTTTTTTTGTTTCCGCTGCCTTCTCTGCCTCCCCTAAAACCCAACAGTGGTATCAAAGACACGTCAACTGCTCTATACTTTAGGATTATCGATATGATCGATTTTGGTTTGTCGCCTTTATTTATTGCATACGATGTGAATAAAATTGGCTTTATGCATGTCCAATCCTAAATCCACAAATCCCAATTTACATATATGATATGTATTATGAATGCACTCGATACGCGTCACCCTTAAATGAGTTTTGTGGTGGATGTATAGTGTGGTTATGGCCAATAAACCCTATCTGTGTATGGTTGTATGTGGTTGCTTGCATCTCAGTCTGTGCACCGATCTTCCTTCTCCTATTCCTGATGTAACTCGAAATAATTCGAGATTACTTTCCTACCTTTGCTCCCCTCGAATGTAACTCGAGGTTTCTCTTTTTATAATGTAAAATAGGATAGAATTTTATTTCATGTTATGTCAAAGAACGGAGAACATCCAGATGACAGCTGAGACGGTCGGTTCAAGGCGTGAACCGATCGGTTGACATTCCAGACAATCGATTCAAGGAGTGAGCTGATCGATTGATGACCGGTTCGAGGAGCGAGATGAGCGGGTGTCGGCCATGATGAGATGCATGACGACCAGGTGAACCGATCAGTTGGAGGAGCCAACCGATCGGTTGGTGCCACCCAGCCGACCGGCCTGATGGCGAGTCGATCAGTCATGTGATGAGTTGATCAAACCCAGAAAGGAAAAGCACAGAGTTCATCTTGTACATGTTGTATGTGATGTAGACCTTGATGACCGTGATTCCTCTTGGCTCGAGGAATCACATTAGGATGGCCATAATCATCGCTTTTATCGTTTCACATGTTTTATGTGGGATATAGCATGTATATGATACATACTATATATTGTGGTGATTGGATATGTATATGTATATAAAACCAAATCCCTCATTAAATATTAAGTCTTATATGCCTTACATTAGCGGCACACATGAAAAACTTGATCGACCAAGCGTAGGTTATGCCAAAGCGTGGTGCGCCGTCTATCTTGTGGAAGTGTGAAGGGTAGACATGTAGGTTCTGCCAAAGCAGGGTGCATGTTTACCGTGTTGCCTTTAGGGTTAGAATTAACTGGTGATTCTTAGAGCGTCTAAGCCCAGAGGCAAGGAATGTTCATGGCAAGGTGTTGCGCATGTTCATTCATCAAGAGTTGCATATGATGCAATTGGCATGATGGCCTACCTAAATAGTCAATATTGTGGGCGATCAGCCAAAGCTGACTCATGACTTGATGAAATATGGATCTTGCCCACTAGAAGGTTGTACGTTGCAATCTTCTGAATTGATGGTGAGGGCTATCAATTTGAAGTAAAATAGTGGGAGCGATAATTAATTAAAGGCCTAATTATATTGTCAACTTTTCAAATCAATCAAATAAGTCAAAAATGAGTTTTGGACTACAATTGCATATTTTCCTTTTGTAGTACAAATGGAAACAAACAATAATCACTTTTCTTTGTGATCTGTCCTGGAAAAGGACAAGTTAACTGGGAATAATTTCCACGATTGGTTAGGACGTTGAGAAGTGTTCGCAATCAAAGAGTGAAAGCTCTTAGTCCTAGTTATACCAGAACCAGATGAACTCAATCCCACCACACCAATGGTTGAAAGTATGCTTATGGAAGCATACCGAGGATGGCATTGATGTGGAGTGCTTGATGTTGTGAGTTGTAGAGACAACATGAGACATATGATGTCTCCAAGACACTGTCCTAGTATGTCATGACAGAAGGAGATCTAGTAAGGTATTCACACACTCAATGTGATTGGGTATATGGAAAAACCTGACTAAGAAGGATTCCCTCTGAGCCAAGAGTTGGCTATTGGTATGATACTGCAAATGTTGCAAGAATCATACAATTCATGATGAACTGTGACATGGACAACTTTCACAAGCATTGACAAAGTTGTTGGACATGTTGAGGACAGTAGAGGAAAATATGAAGAAAGACTAACCCTAATCTTTGATGAGATCAATGAAAGGTAAGTATTAAGGGCATGGGCAAAGCAAAGAAGTGTTCTGGTGCTAGCCAGCAGCCCAAGATGTCTTCAACCTCAAGGCACATGGGGAAGGGTGTATGAGAGAATTTCCCTCTATATCTGGAAGAACAAAAGAAGATGAAGGAGGGGATGGAGATCTCCACCTAAGGTATCATGAAATGAACCGCTTCTTTATCTCAGGTATATGATACCAAGATATGGATATGTCATATATGATATGCAATATCCACAAAGAAGTGATGGCCTTTGTGAAAGGACCAAGAAAGGAGTACCCATCATTGGAGCAAGTGTTTCTGCCATAGATAGGAGTGCCTTTCAGTTTATTTCAGCCTAAAGGGCACGAAGTAGAGTTGTGAACTACTACTTCATATTTTCCAATAGATAGAAACACTTTATTTTTGCATATTGTATGACAATGATGGCAATTAATAAAGTTGATGTTTCAATCTCAAAGATATGATCTTTATGGAAATGCCTTGCTTATCTTGTGGTATTTGATATGCATAAGATAAAATGACACCTAAAGTTATTGATGACTCAAGCAATCAAATTAGCATAAATCATGAGAAATTCATATCTAGTTTCCATATGATGGATAAATCTCGACTCTTTTGGTTAGAGAACCAGTAAGAGACACGAATATCTTGGACATGATTAATCAATCTTCACTAAAGGTAGTGGGAGAATGATTATCCTATTAGGTATGATACATGTGATGTATTTACATACCTATTGGAACAAATGCAAATACTTCAAATGGTGTTTAGAGAAATACCAATATGAATATCTTGAAGTGTTCAAGATTATCATAGATGAAGTGCAAATTTGGTAAAGTGTTAATTCATGATGAGATCAATGAATGAAATACTTGGACCAAATGTTTGAGATCCTTATGAGTGATTATGATAGTGTATCATAGTGAACTCATGATTAAGGCATGGTGATGTATAAATCAAGAAGGGATCATACTCTAAGGAGTTAGAGAATGATTATCAAATAACTGAATTCTTCTTAATAAAAGAATACCCCTCACTAATAAAAGAAATTAAGAATCACAAGGGTTGTGAATTCTTATATCCTTACACCTCAATTATATATGTGATGAGTTGTTCATGTGATGAGTCAACTATCTAGATGGATATGAGGAACCAAATTTTGAGTTATGGTTTATGACCATTTCATCCTAAATGACATCCATGTGAACCATAAGGTATGAGCTTGATGGTAGCACTCATTGGATGAAATCCATAAGTGCAAATGAGTCTTAAATGTTAAGACACATGGATAACATTTTGAGAAGGATGATGCTTGTTGATTGCAACTTAATGACTAAGACATTTGGCATATGGATACTAAAACCGCATTCCTATGAGGAATAAAAAAAAGGGATGTGTACGTGACACAACCTATAAGCTTTATGAATCCACTAATGCAAATGAAGTCTATAAGTTACAATGGACTAATAAATGTGATTGATTGAGTACAAGCAACTCAAAATTGGATCTTTACTTTGATGATATAGTCAAAGGGTTTGACTGATATGTCAAAGATAAAGAAGGGATCTATGATTTAGTGGGAGCGTATTCACATTCCACATGTTGATGTGAAATGGAAATGTTCTAGAATGGAAATCCAAAAGTGGAAATTATCTTTAAGGAAGATAGAGATATTTCTTATGTGATAGGAATAGAGATCTATAGAGATAGTTCTCGAAAACCTCTTGACCTGAAAAGAGAAAGCATACATTGGCAATCTGTACTGAAGTGTTCAGTATGCACAGATTCAGTGGGAGAAAAACTTGTCCATGTTACATGGAGTTAGTATCCCAAGGCCAAGTGTCCAATTCTTTTGAAGAATGGGAACACTAAGAATAGATATGGATCTATCATGTATGTAATAATCCCATTATCTTGCATGTATCGACATGGCAAGAACAAAATGCATTCATCATCTTGTATGTAGGACATGGCAATATGATGTGCTCATCCTGATAACTCATATGTGGGACATGACGAGTGGATGTCTGTCTGCTTCTAGTAAGGGTTACTGGAATACCATGAGAACTTGATAAGTACTTGAGAAGTACTAGTTCTATGGAGATAAGGAAGAATTCAATGTAAAGAGTTACATTGATGTGAACTTCCAAAAGGATAGAAAATTAATCGCAAAATATATATAGGATATATAAAAGTGAAAGTTTGTTGATAATTGGAAGTGTTCCAATAAAACCATTTAAAAGGAAATGCTAAGTATCTATTTGTTGGAGAACAGCAGTGGATACTATATGGATCTGGAAGTTCATGAGATGAACTTATAGATATTCCGCTCATTGATGACAAGTATGGAATCCTTGATCATGCAATGTGGCTAAAGGTTAGCAAAGGAATACTAGATCGCATATTACGACAACTCCATCTCATACGTGTGACGTACAACGAAGAGATGTGAGACATGCAATTTATACTGACTTTGGCAAGGTGTTGCCATTACTTACTATGTTCGCACTAGAGTACAGTAACATGTAGGACATGTTTGAAGATCACTATGAATATGATTCAAGGGTGATTGTCTCGCAGTGCAAGTGGGAGTTTGTTGGTATGTATGCCCTGAGAGCCAATCATGGGATGATTGGTGGGATACATTAAGATTGATTTGACAAACATTAAAGGCAAGCTTCCAATTTTTCTGGTTCAGTCATATGAGATAGTGATAGAACAGATTGAATGTCTAGAGAATGATAATACTCAATGACGTATGCTTTCATGTTGAGGACCTGAACGATGAGATCATATGAATGCTAAGAGTTTGTACATTCTTGTTATGTCCCTAGTCGAATGTCATTGCGGAAGGTAGATAGACATCAATGACACACAAGGCTAGATTGTGGTGTTGGTTGATGATAGAATCTCATTAGTCATGATATAGAGATATCAAACCAAACACATAGGTAATTTTTAGAGAAAAAATGTACCAGACAGACCCACCGTGAGTTTGACACATGGAACCATGACATGGTAGTCACTGTCAGTACTCACAGTGATGGTGGTGAATGTGATTCTTTGACCTGAAATCACTACACTCAACACATGTCGTTGGGCACACTTTGACATCATCAAACGCAGTCCTGAAACATGGGTTGTTATAAAGGTGATGATTGGGTGGCTTTGACACATGGGGCTTTTGAGGGGTGAGTGATAGATATGGGATTTTTCCCTCCTGAGGGAGTTTGATATCCATGGCTACTTAATGAGTAGGATTGAGAAAGGCGTGCACGCATGTGTGAATCAGTATGTGATATTGATGTCATACATATCTCTTCCAATCTACTCTGAGATCAAGAAAGTGAATGAACGTTGACAAGATGACTATTCCATTCCTCGAGTTCATTCGGGATATTAGTAACAAAGGAATTATACATTCACTGTAACACCATTCACGGATTGTAGGATTGAAAGTTGTTCTCCAACTTTCTATTTCACTTGGGTAGCACTGATGTGGGACTAGGCACTGCTCTTTGCTTGTGAAGTCATAAGCGTTATGGACTTTCACTGCCAACGTGAAATGGACCTGTAGGGTCACACACATAGGATTTAACCTGGAAGAGGAGTTTTGTCCACAAACAATGTTTAGATTGATTACTAAAGGAGTTTAGTAGTTCAATTAAACACTCAATTAATTGATAGCTCAATGTCATAATGTTCAAGGTGTTGGACACATTGATTGGAGTATCGGATTGATTGAAACTTCTATTTACTGATTATGCACAATTTGCACTCCCAACCGATCATCTCATGTGATGAACCGATCGGATGAGCTTGGTGAACCGATTGGCTCAAGTGGTGAGTCGATCGGCTCATGGACAAGGTGAAATGATTGCTTCAAGTGTTGAAACGATCGGTTCAACTGGTCCAACCGAGCAAGTTGGGAAAGTAGGATTGGTGAGAAATTTCTTTTCGTTTCACTTGCCCAATTTGATTGGAACAAGGATTGGTATTAGGTACCAATTAGAAACAAAAGAAGAAAAGTCAATCGAGAACTGATCAAGACCACGAACCGACCAGTTCAGAAGTGAACCGATCATTTCATGGGTCCCAACTGATCAGTTGAGGTGTCAACCGACCGACTCAGATCCCCAATCGACCGTTTGAGAAATGAAACGATCGATTCAGGTTGCGCAGTTGGTTGTTTTTGTGGAAAATCTTGAACCCTTCTACTCCTTCTTTAGTCCCGCATTGCCCAGGATAGAGAACCTTGTCCCATGACCCTCCTATATACATGGGTATTGGGGGCTTCTCATAGAACAACTCAGTGCAACCACTTACTCTTTAAAGTTGTCGTTCTCTCTGGTTTTGGTAACCGAGAGAGCCCGAGCAAGTGCTACCCGATAAGGGAGGCACAACAAGGGAAAGACAACTCCAGAAAGCGACTGGTGGCAGGAGAGTGTGTTGGTGACTAGTACACTGACAGGAGGGTGTGACTCCTTCCAATTCCTTGTGGGACAAGGATATTGGAGTTCCAGGTGGTCTGTGTGGACTACTTCAGCTGTCAATCCTAACAGTCCCAGTGAGACCAGGAGTAGTGAGTCCTGGTGCGACCGGGAGCTGCACAGACACCGTCCAAGACCGGAGGTGAAGACCGCGCAAGCTGCGAGGTATTATCTCCGAGCAAGACTCGGGACAAGGTATGATTCCACAAACCATCCTTTCCTATTTTATAGACGTTGACGCATTTCCTTGTTCTGGGTTTGGGGAAAAAGTTTTATTTCCGCTGCCTTCTCTGCCTTCCCTAAAACCCAACATAAACATCTTAAAAGAACTTTCATCCTCGAAAGTAATCCATACTCATACTTCTAGGGAAAACCTTATCTTGCCTTCATCCACATGTAGTCACTATTCTGTGTGTAACCTATCCGCAAAGGTTACCTAGAACCATGTATCCAAAGCACTATTCGGGGGATTGACAACCATCTTGGGTGCACAAACACTTCATTCAAGGTTTAAAAACTTTGGTTATGTCATTACATATCTCATATATTAGGGTTAAATCTTTATCTTTACCCATACATTAGGGTTCCCACATCATATTACCATGTTCTAAAGGCGTTAACTAAGATTAACTCATACATCAAGTTGTCATCAACATTTTATTGAGATAATTTGTTAGAACATGTTCAACATTAACATATGCTTTTTAGGAGGGAGTTAACTAAAGTTAACCCACTTTATTCATCTACATCATATCAAGGTATCATAATTGTTATGTTGTGCTAATTGTCAAACTATATTTTTCATCTTTATTAAGCACTAAGATTTACATCTCATGTAATATGTTTCATGCATATGATATTATTTCATTGCTCATAATAAATTGCAATAGTTACTAGTGATTTCATCACAAGATTAACCAAGATTATCACATTATCATCATTATTCATGTATATGGTTAACCATTTATGCATTGATATCTATTAAGCCGTCTCTAGGTTTCCATCATATCATGTCTATGTATCACGTCTCAAGATTAGATCACATCCTTACATATATTTTACCATGGTTGTGCTAACCAACTTATGTGATAGGCTAATCAAACATATATCAAAATTTCATCTAGTCCAATTAAGGTTCTCCTGACCCATATCATGAGGGTAGTGCCATGCTCAGTCTCTCTAAGCTCACCCAACTCTATGATTATCTCATAACAAAAACTTTATCTTCCCTCTTATTAGACTAGGGTTCTCATATTACCTCATTGGCACTAGTGATTAACTTCACAAGATCTAGCCACAGAAGCACAAACCAAAGCATGCTATTACATTCTATTCATAGATCTCTACCCATAAAACATGTTATATCTCAAAACTCCCTTATATACATCACTAGATTCCTATGTGGGAAACCACCAACCCGAGCATGAGGCTTCACAGAAACTAAAACATGTACCTCCTCTAGGGTCTTGGGACTCACTTTCCCTCACCCAAATGGTAGGTTCTCATATATTCTTATTCACATATGGACATAACCAGCCTTTCTTTCTTTCTCTAGGGTTTGGTCTCCCAAGGACATCTAGGGTTCAACAAGTCTATAAAAATCATGCATAAAGCAACTCGTCTCAATTACTCAGGAGTATTCTAGTTTAGGACATATCATAAAGCTTATTTCTCAAAATTCTCATATGTTGGAGTTTAGGTTCTCTAACCTTCTCCCAATGGGTCTCACTCTCTCTGGAGTTAACCCTTAAACTGGTCCTAACACTAGAGGTCCTCCTTCGTAAAAGAGCTTGAGGCTCATGCTGACTCACAACCTTGTCTTAACTTAGAATATCTTATCTCATAAAAGCCTAGTTACTTGCATCATCAACACTTACCGCAAATCCTTAAAATTGAACCTTAATCCTCAAAGACATCATCGACCATCATAAACCATCTTATATGATCTCTATACAACTTGGATCATCATCTAATCTTATTCCATCTATCATATATTCTAACAAGGCTCTAGACATCTAATCTAGAACTACTCTCTCTTCTAGGATGTCATTCATTTTCACTTAGGTTGCATGACCACCTCCTACTCGTAAATGTGTGGGGACACATTTTTTGTAATACATATATATAATAAAATATTATATAGTTTTTCTCTGATAAAACAAGTATCAGAGAAAACTATTGAGGTTTGATCTGTTTGGAATCAAAAACCAAATCCTAAAAATGAATGTCCCACACATAGTAGATAGTATAGTGTCATGAAACTAGTGAAAAGGGTGAGAACAAGGGGTAGACTAGTGTAGATACTCTAGACAACGTGCACAATATGTCTAGGGTTTCTCTTCCCTTGATGTACATCATTTCTAAATAATGCAACGCCCCATACCGCTGCACTATAAGGAAAGAATGACATCTAAGGACTTGCTATAGAACCTGCACCAGTGTAGACCTAGTTCTCAGACATCTAGGTGCTAACCTAAAGGCTAGGTTAGATCTAGTCTCTAAACGATGACTAATCTAACCATAAGAGATTATTAAGTTCATGGTTCTTTAGTTTTGAGTTGCATATTGAGCAAATGTCAGGCTTTGCCATTGTTCATGCTCTGATACCACTTGTGACATCCCCAGATTTTCTAAAACTTAATCTAATGTGTGACATCTAAATCGAAACCCTTACCTCAGCGAGAATCCCAATTTAAACATCCCACACAAGGCTAAGAAGAAGAAAATCAGAGGAAGTCAAAATGAAACAATCAGTAGCACATGTACATGAATAATAATAAAACCATACACACATGTTCACCATTCAACATATAATTACAACATGAATTGTTACAACATTTGATATTACATATTGAGCAACAAACTATACATATACTTGTACTACCACTAAACTATAGGATCTTAAGACAACAGGTCCACCTGTACATCAGATTGCTACACAACTCTCAACTATCCTGGATCTTCAAGAACACATATCCACAACCTAAACAAAAGATTACATGTGGTACACGTCAGCACAATATTCAAGAATATTGTACTGAGTATGCCTATGTGTCTTTTATATGCCTCTCATCATATCTTGGCAATAAGATAAATCTAATATACTTGGCAGTAACATAAGAATATAAGAAAAGTGTATACTTGCACAAAGATTTTCATTAGCAAAAGAGAACACATATTTTAAGCACATTTCCATCATATATCTCGTACATTTGCCCCTAGGGATTTGATGTTTTTAGGCCTTATGATCTACCCCAAGGAGTTTGTGATCATTGTACATGTGATCTGCCCCCTAGGAGTTTGTGATCACTCTAATGCATTGTACTTCCAACGAGTTTAGTGATATCATATGATGGATCAAATATTTTATGTTTCATGTGTTCATAGCAATAAGTATGGAAATTCAAGCAACATATCATACAAGACAATCATTTCAATCAATACCATATGCCAAGTCTTTACTACCATATAACACAAGAATAATGTATAATAAGCCAAGCAAGAGGTAATGGTGTACCTTCCAAAGGGATATTCTTAATCACATATTCCTCATGTCATCTATATCTTTGGTCAACCTTGATTAAGACAAGATCATGTACTATCATCAGATTCCCATCATCATACATCTCATCTTAACCCTAATCGTGTTCATTTTAGGGTTTTCTTACTCATTATGATATTCTCATGATTACTTGTATTCGTGTATTAGATTTATCATAGTGATGTCATATTCCAGATTATAGTTCATTAACTGGATATACTCATGTGTCACATTATTATGTGAACATACTTAACATTATGTCACATTCATTAACCATATTAGGGTTACATCATATGTATTAAAGGTCATCCTCATGTAACATGAATTATATGCATCTAATTGATATATGAGTTACATATTAGCCTCACATTACTGATATGAACTTACTCTGTAAATTTCAAAATTTATTGAGCATGTATGTATTTATTACATTTTATTTAGGGTTATTACCCTAATTAGCCATATTAATCAAATTATATGATTTCGTGCATCAACAACATAATCATTGACCTTATATGGATTATAGACATGATTTATGATCTACTGATATATTCTCATAATTTTAGGTCTTCGTTTATTATTTATTATACATGAAAATACCATTATACATCTTACATGATATCACTAAGATTTAAGCATCAAAATCCTGATATTATCATTCCACTATGTTCTACTCATTTTTCTGAGAATTTTGGTACCTTATTTGTATTTTTCTGATGCTCGAGCTAATTTCTATGATTTATATAAGAACTGCATATTACTGACCTATTTTTCTTCGACGGACAATCAGATGTCACCATGTGATAGCAGGTTGGCGCTACCCTTTGCTGGTTCTACCCGATTTGGATCGGGGCTTGTATTTATGGATTCAAGGATCCATTTTACCCGGTAGGCTAGTTCTCTCTTTTGCTTTCCCCATTCTGGCTCGCGAGAACGCAACACGGCCGTGTTGCCCCGTCCGCGAGTGTCGTCGTGTGCCTCCACCTCACGACTGCATGCTCCATCCTTCTGCTCCATCGGAGCTTCCACTTGGCCACCTCAGATCCTCCTCTACAGTAGAGCCTCCACCTTCTGACCTCCAAGGCTTGAGCTGCCACCATCCAAAGCAAGGAAGTAGTGAGGCCAGGGTAATAGAGGAAAGGGAGGACGACATCTCCGCTCAACACGCGCCACCGGCCGATGCCTGCGTCTGCGTTCTCTCGAGCACCGCGCACTACCCAAGCCACCGTCATTGCGGGGTTTTCTCTAGCAATGAGATCTGCCCTCGGTGCCTCCTCCTCAGTCCCTTCCAGGTCGACGCAGCTGTCACCCGACTACATGTCCCCAGTGCTTCTACTACCACTGTGATGCGAGTCGGCAGTGAGGAACCAGTAGTCAGATGCTTCTCCTCTCGCAGGCTGCAACGATGTGCCTCCTCCCCCAAATCTCCTCCACGCTCCCTGGGTTTTGCCATTTCTTGGGTTAGCACTAAAGGCATCATGTGGGAACAAGTGGTCTTCATGGGTGATGGAGAAGGCAGGGAGAACAGTCACTCATTCACTATCATTTCTAAACCAAACCCCCAATGTAAGGGTCTAGTGGTGGTTGTCATGGGTGCCAAGCTAACCAACTACTCTAATCCACAATCATCCACAACTAACGATCAACGTTTCCCTCTCCCATTTTCCCACATTGTATATTAGGACTCTTCAAGCCAAGGAAAGCATGACACTAGATGATATCAAAACTTAGGCTAAAAGGAATAAAACATGGTCCTAAATACATCAACATGCACATTATTTCACTATATTGAAACCTTCATAACTTCTTCTAGGGTACTCCAATTGTCACTAAATTTTAACCATAGCTTCCCTACCACTCAAGCTACCTTCTACTCAAATTGGTGCCAAAACTCAACTGTTAGATAATCCAACTAAATTCCTCAAAGAGGCATAAAAAGAGAGATCTTACTCATGATATCAACCTCACATCAACACACCTACTTTGTCAAAAGCTTGGAACTCTCAATCTAACTCGAAAATATGCTTTCACTTAAGTCATTGGACATTTTAGGATTCTAAAAGTCCACTCCATCACAATATCCCTTGAGATATCATGCAAATCCCCTTAGGTATCGTGCAAAGTATCTCAAGGAGCAAGGAGAGATCGAACACCAAGCTTTAGGTAAGGCTTTGGTCATCTTCAACCTTTGTTGAAGTAGGATATCAGGTTATGAATATTCCTTTCTTTCCTTCTTCACCAAGTGCTTAACTATGGTGATTTCTTGTCTATGGAGGAGTTGTGAACGATCCCTAGACCTTGGAGAAGTTCATCTTCAACCTTAGTACATGAATCTTTGGAGCTTGGAACTTTGAAGTTGTTCACAAGGCGGGTTATATAACTTGAACCCAATCATGTTATTATTTACCACTTAACTTGTTACACTAGATGATTACTTTCAATTCTGAGTTTTTATTGAGTACTTGATGATTCCATGAGTTCTAAGAATTTCCTAGACCTATTATTCATAAACTATAATAGATAGAACAAAGTTCTAGAGCTTGAAGAAGATGGTATCACTTTCTAAAGTGATATCAGGTTCAAGCATACAAACAAGTAGCTCATACCCGATATGGTGATATACATGTATCACTTGCATGATATGGTTATGAGATTATATCTCCTTGCACGATATGGGGATGAAGTGCATACCTTGGAAAGCGATATGGTGTTAACCATAATACCTATTGCACGATATAGACTCCATGTATGATATAGGAACAAGGTCATACTTGTAAGTCAATATGAAACCCTAGTTTGGGTAACCCAATATGAATGAGAATAGCAAGTGCTCCTTGCATGATATGATCATGTAATACACCTCTTATACACGATATCATGAAGCACACATCTGGTGCACGATATGGTTGATGAAGTATATAGTTATGCATAATATAAGACATAGAATCAAATACACGGTATAAACCGATATGGTTGAAATACCTTAACACGATATGAAACCTGAGATGGGGATTAACCTGATATGGGGATAGAGGATAGCTCATACATGATATGAGTCGTTCCCTTTCACAATATGGGAGATACCCACTTACCCCTTATACACAATACAAGTCTAAGACTATACCTCTTGCACGATAGAGAGATGGTGAACACTCTAAACAATATAGAGTTGGATAACCCTAGGTGATGGGTAAGCTAATATAAGTGGTGAATTATACCACATGGACGATATGAATGATAGGAATAGCACATATTCCTATCTTGTGAATGATATGAGGTTCAATTCATACTTCATGCACGATATGACATAATTGACCCAATTTGGTGGAAAACCCTAGATGATGGATTGAAACCCGATATACCCAACCCTTTGTGTAATGGATTGTGGTATGACAATTTAATAAGACATCTAGCTTGTCAAGTAACTATATGATAAGTTTGATCCTTTAAGTAATGAAGGGGTTATGACTCTAAGGGTGTACCAAACATGGTAACCCAATATGTTACCCAACATGGAGACCCAATATGATAATCCTGAATGGGAAACTGATATGGTATTTTGTATATATACCACTCAAATGATACATAATGAGGCATATGCTATATGCCCGATATGGTGCACACCATGTGCACGATATGGTATCAAGCACATAGCTTATACCCGATATGGGGTCAAGCACCTAGTTCATACCCGATATGAAGTTATCTTGAAATGATAAGAACTAAGTGATAGTCAATTTGATATGGGTATATGATATGATGATCAGGGGATACACCCTGAAACATGACATGGTGATGTGACTATCTCACATGCACTATTTGGATACACAAAATGAAGTAAGGAATGTAGCCTAAAGCATGGTATGATAATATATACACATCTTAATGCCCAATAGGGTAGAGACACTTCAATCATATGTGATTGACTGAGTAACATATATTGCAACATAAAAGATGATGTGAAATGTTAATGATGAACTATATTCCTCAAAGAGGAGGATTGAACCAATAGCATGATGTAACCAGTATCCTAGTGAAGATTAGTGAGGAACTCATACTTTGTGTTGATAATCATTTAATGATAAATGATGAGAACAAATAAGTATGAATGCATACTTATGATATCAATATATGCTCCAAGATGTGTGGATCAATGAATTAGGGTTTGAATTGGTTATATGAACTTGAAACCCTATTTGGATATAAAAAGAAATCCTAAACCTAATAATGGGAAGGTTGTACTTCTCTTAATGAATAAAGCCTTGTGAGGCATGTTAAATACTTATATGATAAATATAATGTTTGTGTGGTTTGATGACCTAAAAGATAGTTGTTTCCTAGTGAGAGGTGACAAGATGTTTAATGGCCTTGTGAGCCATGTGAATAGTTGTTGCCTAGTGAGAGGTGACAAGATGTTTAATGGCCTTGTGAGCCATGTGAATAGGTGTTGCCTAGTGAGAGGTAACAAGATGCTTAATGGCCTTGTGAGCCATGTGAATAATTGTTGCCCAGTGAGAGGTGACAAGATGTTTAATCAAACTATGTGAGCTATGTGGAATTCTTGTACAACAAGTGAAATGAATACCTTGGTATGAGGACCTGAAGGTAATAGTTACCTATTACAGAGGTAGCAATACTATGTGATGATCTAGGGGTTTGAATACCCAGATCCAGTAATCATGATGATAATGATATGAAGGGATGAGGATTCCCAGAAATGTGATAAGGGACTGAGATCCCAAATACCAAGTATATAAATGTGTTTTAAAGATTTGAAAAGTACTTGATAGATGTATTATAGCTTTCTTTGTAGCATTTGTTTATGATTCATGCTTATAACTTGTTTGATGCTAAAAGAATAATGTATTGCACTTAATATATCATTAGAAACCATAAAATGTTGTCCTGACTATAGATCAATCAGCATCAGAATTTGCTGAATGGTGAAACGGGTTCCCCGCGGCATATCTCGGAATGCATATTTTTGAATATGTGGGGCGTAAGCTTGGATGGCCACGTGTGAGTCGATCCCCTTACAAACTCAAAATAAACGGGGATATTGGTCGTGTGACCATATCCTGGCTCGAGTGTGACTTCAGTCGTAGACTCTATGTTGAGCATGGTGAACATGCCTATGGCTCAGAGTATTGCTATACGCCATGACTCAGTAATTTCATAACTGGGGATGGTTGTTAGTAGATGTTCCCCTAAGAGAGTAATGCTGACGCAGTAACTCTGAGTGAAGATGCCTAGTACCCTGGCAAGCTCTTTTTGTAGCGACACGAGATTTTCTACCAGCAGATGACATGAGATGTCCTGCTGAACCTGTGTGGTCTCGTACTAACCGAGATAGGAGAGGTCTTGGCAGCCAGCTCTTCCAATGACCTTGTATGGTACCAACTTGTGAGAAGTTTGTGGTCGGTTGGAGATGAACGGGGTATACTTCATCTCCTTAGGGCATAAGTGTGATTGTAAAATATGATCTGCCATGTAGTATATTTGCTTAAAGATTGAATACGGAAAACATTGTTTGATGTGCAAAATAGTTATACACCTTAGTTGATAGATGTTATTTATGTTTCTTTTCATTCCTTGTAAAGTAGATAGATAGTTTATTACTCTACCAAGGGTAGATTCATCATTTTCTTAAGTAAAGAGATTACTTTATCATGTTCATACAGTGATTAATCATGCTTGTAAATATAAAAGAACCTCTGTTCACTTTTATAATGCTTATCTGTGATAATAATATGGTCGACAGAGAGTTATATCTCTCGCTGGGATAATTGTCTCACCCTGTGGGATCCACAATTTTTAGGTGGACAAGCATGAAGCGGTGGAGACCTTTCTATAGAGAAGGAACAACAGTTGAAGTAGCAGTAACAGCTCAGGTTGAGTGTACTGTATGTCGTGTCTTATAGATAGAATTCCTATGTGTCGTCTCTGTACTCTCATGTCCTTGGAGTTGGTTCGTAATGGTTTCATGAACAATCTGAGATTTTGGCTTGTAAGCCTCGAGGTTTTATGTTGCTCTAGTATGCGTTTTGATAGAGCAACTGTTATATGTTGACCTCGAGATGAGATGAAACAATGTTGTACAATGTAAATCATGATTTGTATAAGTTTTGGATCTTTCAGTAAGAGTTATCTAGAAACGAATCTTCTTGCAAAAAAATAGTTTTTAATTTTAGTGATTTTTGTTAATCTATTGTTTATGTTTATTCCGCTTAATTAGTAATGATTTGGTTGTCAGTTTGATGACGGTCATTACAAAATAATTATGCCATTCTATGGATAGGCACCCAGGTCTACTTGCCTTTGGCTGTGTAGCTATTAGGAGTGTGTACTTAGGGTAAAAAATGGTTCTGTGACACCAACACTCTCTGGACTTTGATGTTTGATACAAGGATGGAAATTATATGTTGAGATGACGGTGGTATCTTTTCTGAATTACATGCTATGATGGATCTTCATGCTTTTCTTCTACTGGTGTTCATCTTGGAGACTTTTTGCTACTTTTGACTTCAAATAATGGTCTTTTATCTGGCTACATCATCTATAGTATGCTATTGTGTTCTATCACTCTCTAGCTTGTTCATGCCTTAAGCATATAGACTCTTTTCTTATCCGTGCATTGTATGCATGTCATCTACAGTTCCTTGTGTTCCAAAACTCTCTAGCCTATGTAATGATGATAATGATTGTGATGAAGACCATGATGCCTACCCATTGCTGGTTGATCTACTCTAGATGCTACTGCACATTGATCAAGAAGCTCATGCTACCTGTCTATGCACCCGCTTCTGGATTATCTGCTTGAGGGAGAGTATTTGAATGTTTTGAGTGATTTATCATAACATTAAGGGGGAGAAATTCTTGTATGGTCTTAGTTATCCTTTTATTATGTTGAGTATGTATGTCTATTTCCAAAGTGACTTTGGATTCTCCCAAGCTCTAGTTTGAGGGAGAGTGTTAGAGAGTCTATTTACTTAAGTTGTATCTATTTAGTTAATTGTTTCAGTTCATTTGTAATATGGGTCCAATTGTGAATTGGCCCATTAGGGTTTGTCTTGTGTCTATATGCTTCCCCCTTATCCTATGTATAGGAAATGGTGGATGCCTCCTTTCAATAAGAAAACACTCTACACATTTGGAGATCTCCCCCATCATATTGTTTTCTACAATGTAGATGAACTTGTGGGAGGTTCCAACCATTAATGACACAATAGAGATATTATGACAATAATGGATCTACCGATTAGGCAAGGAATCTCATATAGCATAATATGACACTTCCATCTCATGCGAAAAGTCACACATCTAGGAGATGTGAAACTTGCAAAATACCAACTAGAAGCAAACATCTCCATATCCTCTATAAAAGCACTTTCACAATAGTAACTAATGGACATGCTAAGATCACTTGATAATCATATGATGACTGTATTGGGGAAATAGATACCTGATTTGATAATGATAAAGGTAATTATGTCTATTATGTTTGTCTCAATCATGAGATGGTTACACATACATAAGTAGATTTCTAAAGAATGATGTTACTCGATGACATATGTCTTCATGTTGAGGACATGAATAATGAGATTGTAGTATATACGATAAGAGCACATACATTCTTGTTATGTCCCTAGTAAGATATTACTATGGAAGAAAAATAGACAACAATAATACATAAGACTAGAGTGTGTGTTGACTGATGATAGAATCTCATTTGTCATGATACGTGATATCAAGTCAAGCACAAAGATACATGTTGGAGAATAGTGTATCACATGAGACCTACCTTAAGAGTGATACATGGATACCATGGAATGGTGTCACAATCAACTCTCATAGTGATAGTGATGATTGTGGTTCTTAGACCTAAAGTCACTACACTCATCACGTGTCATTCATTATACTTTGACATCATCCAACACGACCTTGAATAAGGGTTACCATAAAGGTGATCCTTAGGTACTCTATGACACATGGGGATTGAGTGTGAGTGATGTAGATGAGATTTGTCCTTCCTGTAGAAGATTGATATCCAGGCCTCTTGATAAGTGAGACTGGGAAATGTATGGCCATACTCATGTGATTCCATATGTGATATGTGAACTCACATGCATCTCAAATGGTCTGCACTAGTTCAAGGAACATGGATTGAACGTTGAAGAGGGTGATGATTCCATGCCTCAAGTTCAATACAGATTTTAGAGACAACAAATTAGAGATAACAAAACTATACAATCACCATCACACTAATCACAGATTGTAGGTTGAAGTTGTTGTCCAACTTTCCACGCTACTTTCATAGCAATGATGTGTTGCTAGATACTTCACATTTCTTGGGATGTCATAAATTGGTTGTGGACATTCACCACCAATGTAATTTGGGACCTATAGGGTCACACACATAGTATACACTTGGAATAGGAGTTTATTCATGAATATTATTTAACTTTATTACTAAATGTGTTTAGGTATTCAATTAAACAATTGAGGTTCAAAATTGACTGACTGGACTCCAAACCGTCCGGTTCAAGTGTTGTACTGGTCGGATGGAAAGTAAAGTCAAATGGAATCAACAATGGTTGATCAATGGATGAACTAGGGTGTGAAATGACCGGTTCACTTATTGAACCGACCAGCTCACAGGTTTCAACTGCCAGTTCATGGGATGAACCACCCAGTTCAATGGTCAATTTGATTGAATAAAGGATTTGTGATGACATCATGTTTTACATTAATCATGCATTAAATACCAATGCGATTCATAATAGGAAACTACACAAATTGACTGCTTCATGGCACAAACTGACCGGTTCACACACAAACTAATCGGTTGGGTGTGTGAACTATCTGGTTTGTCATCTGAAGTTTCCAAAAAAATCCTGAATTCAGTCTCATGGACTTCCATACCAACTGGAAACCCTAACTTAGCCTCTCCTATAAATAGAGGGGTACTTGGGGCTTCCCATACACAACAATAAGCTTGAACAATTGTTGTCATCTCTGGTTGTGGCAACCAATAGAGAGTTTGAGCAATTTCTACTCGTCAAAGGGAAGAACAACAAGGGAGAGACAATTGTAGGAGAGCGAATCAATCCTAGCATATTGAAGGGACAACTCCTTCCCATTGGCTCTGGTAGTGCAACACAGAGTTCCTAGTGTTCTATGTGGACTACTCTAGAGGCGGGAGGTTGTTTACTGTTTCTAGGAGGACACTGTCAACTGATGTCCATGGTGTTGCACCAGGAGGAAGTTGTTGATGACTGTTTGAGTGTTTCTTAAAGAAGAAGTCCGTTGTTTGGAGAAGAAGAAGCACAATAATATATCAAGAGTTGTCATTGGACTTGCTCTAGGACCATGTATAACTCTAATTAACTTCCTTCCTAGATGCATCGCTGTTGACAAGATCCTACTAGTTGGGGAATCAGGCATTAATTTTTTTGCATTGCCTTATGTGTCACCTGAATTTCCTTACAGATAGTGCCTCCAAATCTTTAAAGATAGAACTACAATAGCTTACTCTAGTTCATGGGTTAGATAGTTCTTCTCATGTTTCTTAAGTTGTCATGAAGAAAAAAATAAATCTCATTCTTGTCATGCATCGGCACGCATCCCAAGCCATTATTTGAAGCATCACAGAAATAATTTTCCTCATTCTAGCAACATTAATACTGGATCACTCACCAACTTATCCTTCAATAACTAAAAATAAAGTTGACTCTTGAAGTTACAAACAAAAGGAACACCTTTCCTAATCAACTTATTCAAAGGTAGGACAACGACATTGAAATTCTTAATGAACTTCCTGAATAACCAGCTAGACCTATGAAGCTTCAAACAACAATCGGTGTTTCGAGCTGATCCCACTCCAATATTGACTCAAACTTCTTTCTGTCTACTCAAACACCCTTTTCAAATATTACATGACCTAAAAAAGACACCTCAGTCAACCAAAACCCACTCTTACTCAACATAACATACCACTGGTACTGCCTCAACAACTCTAGTTGTGAAACCTTGAACCTTACTTTTTAGTTAAACATGATTAATTCTTATAATTGGGCACTTGAAACCTTAATTAAATCTTTTTAGTTTTTTATATCATGTGACAAGCTTAAGTTTCAATTTTAGTCCAGTTTGGACATTATTTGTGCTAGTTATACAATTTTATGAACATTTTGGATTTTTCAATAATTTACCTATATATGAGGTTTTCTTTGAAATTTATCATATGTATTATGTTCCTTATATGTTATCTTATCATGCTTGAGCTCGTTGAGCCACATGGAGCTCAATTGTACCTTGGTTTGGTGGTGATTCACTTCTATGGTGAACTAGGGTTTTACCCCTTCATGGATGAAGGAGTTGCTAAGTGTGCAATCAAGGAGACTGAAGGTTTTTCCTGATGGGGGTGCCAAACGATGGTTCCCATGGATGTATGGAGGCCAAAGGTTCACCCTAGAAGTGTTGCAACTGATGGTTGAGGTAGATGGAGGCCCTCAACTGATGGTGGGGCAGAATATACCCTTTTTACTCTTTTGTGGTTACATGTGATGGCCGACGATCCTTTTAGAGGTGGAGACTGATGGCTAGCCTGTGTTGGATGACTGATGATCCTTCTAGCATTGAAGGTCGATGGTTAGGTATAAGTAGGACCGATGGACCTACTGTGTTACATGCAAAATAGTCTTTGACACATGGCAACCTAGATGGACACCTCAAGCTTCCTTTCACCCTTATCCATGAGCTTTATATACACTTCCTTTTTCAAAAAAACGAAACCTTTTAGACCCTTATCTCTACCCTACTATTATATATTCGTTGTCCCTACTAGGGACGCGAAGGAGGTGCCCAAGGAAGAAGATGATGGTCGAATTACTTGCATTAATGACTAGAGCTCGGATCTACCCTCTTTTAGGGTTTATAAATCATCCTTTGCTAATTCCAACCTAAGTTAGTAAGTTTTTCTTTCTCCCTTTCGTTTCTTTTTCTTTTCTTCTTCCTCATTCCTTCTTCCTAGATGGAACCATGGTTTTAAATGGTATAGCTTGTCCTAGAGCTTGAAAAACTCACCTTTCTTGCTCTCTTCACCTAGGGTTGACTCCCTTTCTTGAAGAAGAAGCTTTGTTGGTCGAGTTCAGATCTGAAACTAGAGTTTCCTACCCTCCTTGCTCGAGTTTCTTTTCTATTTCGAGCTGAACCATCTTCCTAGAGGAAAGTTATATAACTTTCTCCGTGTTTATTCTTTACTACCACCATGCATGTTCATGCTTCTACTCTAAAAAAGAAGTTTTAAGCTAAAAGATGTTATCTTGCCTAGGGTTTCAACTTATATGATGATCCTTAAGTAGTTTTCCTTCACTAATGGACCCTAAAACTTGTTCACATACCTTATTGGTATAATAAACCCTAGATCTTGCTTTCGTGTGAGCAAATAATGGTTTTTGGTATATTATATATGGCAATGATTAGGGTTTTGATGTTGTTTTCCTTCTTTTCCATGGCAATCTGATAGTTTAGCCTTTGTGCATTTTGGTTTAGCATGGGTATGCCAACCGATGGTAGCTACCTTGATTCTATTTTAAGTTTCCTTTGGTTCCTTAAATCAATGGTCTTAAGTGCCTAGTGATGGCCTTATCTGATGGTGACTAAGTAGGGATAAATGATGATTCCTTCTATTTACTAATGAACTAGTTTTCCTTCTTTTCCTTGGTGACTGTGGTTGGTACCTATGCATGACCGATAGTTGCTGCCTTTTTGTTGTCTTGATGACTTTAGTAAACTCTAAAATTGATGTTTGTGCTATTTTGGTCACCTATGGTCGATGGTTACTCTGAACCTAGTAAATAATGCTCTAAGCTTGAAGAAAACTACCCTTGTTTAGGGTTTAAATTTTAGGTGTTGTTCTTGAATAGTTTACAACCATAAAGTAACCTAAGATCTTGGGTATGACTTTCCTAAGATATAAAAATATCTAGAACTTGTTTATATTCAAAATATGGCCCATGGAGATCCTTGAATGATGGATTATATCTAGGTTTTTAGTGGTGTTTTAGCTCTTCTAAAACCTGGCCTGATGGTTGCTTTTCTTGCTGTTTTGGTTTTCTTAAGTGTTCCAACAAATGGTCAACCTTAGTGATGTTTTAGACCTTTGTGTATGCAGCACAACTGAAGGTTTTAGTGGCCTAAGGGGTGTTCCAACCGATGGTTATGTTTAGTATTTTATGTGGATTTTCCACCTTCATATAGGAACTGACACTTACTTCTTGGTTGGAATCGATGGTGATGCCTTTGTGCAACCGAATAGGAACTGATGCTTACTTCTTTGTTGGAATCGATGGTGATTCCTTTGTGCAACTGATGGTGATGACCAATGGTGACAACTGTTGTCACACCTTAGGTCCATTCTAGACTCTTTTATAAGCTCTTTAACTAATGGTTTAATACTCTTCTCAGAGTATCAACCGATGTTGTTGAACCGGTGGTGATGTTGACCTTACCAATTCATGGTGATACCTAGTACTCCAACCGATGGTGAACCTAGTTCCCATATGCTTGTTCATTATTCTAAACCCTGATCTGATGGTTCCTTAGTTAATGGTTTCAAGGGTTAAACCTATGATTCAACCTAGGGTTTTGAATAGGGCACATTATCTTCATTCCAAGGGAACAAAGCATACTTATGCAGAAATTCTAAAAAAAGTTAAATCAATAATCAATGGTTGGTCTACTAAATGTCTATCCCTTTTCGTTCATTGTTGCCTTGTGAAATCAACTCTCTCGTCCATTCCCACTTATACCATGCAAACAGACTCACTTCCGTTGGGCATGTGTGATCGTATAGATAGTAGCATTAGACAATTATTTGGGAGGTAACCACAAGGTGAACCCAATGCCAATGGTTGTTTGGGGAAAAAGTGACAAGTAGCATGGATCATGGAGGGTATTCACACAATGCGAGACTAGAATACTGCTCTGATAAAAAATAACACATGGGAGGAGATGACTCAATGAAGCACATTTCGGTGCAACCTAATGCAAACTAACTTTGGTAGACATTCTAATGAGAAGTGAACAAATTACTCTAGATTGACAAGGGCTATGCTCAAAGGAAAAGACTTCATAGAAGAACACTCCCATGTACATATTATGAATGGGAAAATACTAATTTCTAGTATGCATATGGAACAAAGACGATGGCATTCTTGTGCGAGCTGCATGAGATTATGGAATGGCTATCTGATCTTCAGCCAGCAAGAACGATTACTAAAGAGGGGAAGTGGGATGAGGATTTCTTGAGATTCTATCTATCCACTACACAAGTTAATCATATCATGAACTTAATACCACCAATCAATGCAAACGAGGAGGATATGAGAGTTTGGGTTGGGTCATAAAATGGCCAATTTTCTATCGGTTTAGCATACCAGTTGATCCGAGCTCAGAGTGAATTCCATGTAGAGGGATATTGGAAGAGGATCTGGAAAATAGAAATAGTAGTCTGTATCAAAAATTTCATGTGGCTAGTCACACATGATGAGATCCTTACTAATAGTAGACAAATCAAAAGGCATTTAATCTCAGTTTCAACATTTGGATAGTGCAGGACGCAAGAGGAGACAAGTATCCATGTAATCAGGGACTATAATTTTGCAAAGGTGGTATGGATGGGACTGCAAAAAGACCAATTACCTGCTAACTTTTTCATCTTAGACCTGAGTGAATGGTTGAAGAACCTAAAAGGAAACGAGGATAAGAGAAGCTGCTTCATGGTGTCCTGGTGCTATATTTGGACCTACAAGAATTGTCACATTTTTTAAAACATTCTTAAACCAGTTGGCCATCAGGTCCGGTACATCAAGAAAGAGATGGAGAACTCAAGGTAGGCATGGGCAGCTGATGAGGGAGTCTCTTCTTCCAAATAAAAGAAGATTTTTGAGGAAGCTTGGCAACCTCCAATCACTGGAGTCATTGACGTTAATACATATGCAGTCATGATAAAAAATTAGTGTTGTAGCTATGGTAATCAGAAACAATGATGGTGCCTGGATTGAAGGACATGCCTGGACTAACAGGGTTGATTTTGCTCTGCATGCTAAATTTCTCTCTATCAACTCTGCTTTATAGAGGGAACATGATCTATTGATAAGATGACTGGTGCTGGAAATGGAATGCAAACAAGAAGTTCTAATTTTGAAGGAGCCCCCAAAACTAATCCATAGCATGCAAGATGGATCCATACAATACAAATTATCATGAAGGAGTAGAATGATTGGACTATTCAACATATGACTTGTTTTGAACCATAGCTATGACAACTAGCTTAATTTCAAAGTTTGGGGCATCAAATATTAGAATGAAAAAATAGCACTTTGACTCATTTGCCCGTGTAGTGGCATGATCTTGAAGGGAAAGGCCTCCTTCATCATCATCTTCCTCATTGTTGCGATTGTTATCATCACGCTCATGATGGTTCCTCTAGTTTCGTCTTGCTTGATGGTGACAATGCTCATCATGGTGTTGGTTCTTCACGCTCCTCATCTTCATGTCGCTCCTCACGTTCATCTTCACCATGAGGTTTGTAGCGAGGTATCAGTAAGCGCCCTATATAGTTCCATTAGAGTTTCCATCATCACACTAGAATTTAGTTTATGGTGGAGATCGAACATCCTCCACCCTCACATTATGGTCACTTCCAGTATGTCCTTGTCTATGAGGTGACATAATGTTGTGAAATAAGGGTAAGATGATTGTCAAAATTTGCTTCTCCTCAAGCTACCTAAACAATTCGTAGAGTCTAGTTAGAAAATTGAACGTGTAAAATGAAGTATTCTATTGGATATAGAAGACTTAGAAATAGTACAGTCGGGTCTAATGTTAGACTCAAGGCACTGGTGTATAGTGAGTAGGTTTGGGTTCTTAACAGTTCTATTTGCCTTGTCCCCAAGTTTGCATATGTCGACATCTCTTCAATTGCATCGATAAATGGGACATCCAGGTGCACCGTCTTTACTGCTTCCATAAACTTCTTGTACCTCTTCTTTAAATGTTCTTTAAACAACTTGTAGGAAAATGGAACTATTGGGGCATATGGATTTTTGTTCAAAAGAACTTCTCTGATAGGATCTGCATTCTTGACCTCTTCATCCTTCTTCCTTTCTCCATTTACTATTTTGTGGTTGCCTCAAGCTGATCCTTGTCCCTTGGACTCTTCCATGGCAATCACCTGTTCAAATTGTTGCTCATGACGGCTTCCTTCTTCTGTAGTGTTGTTAGTGCAAAGGTTTTCCAATGTCCTCCACGATCAGAGAGTGTCCATCTTTGCAGTCTCAGTATTTGATGGGATCTTCCCTAAAGGATTTTTCATAAGTTCTGCTAGTTGTGCAAGCTATTGATCAATCTGCCTTTGATGGGTTTGCATGTCTGTCATCTGAGTTTGCATTGTAGTTGACACTCTTGAATTGGTGATAGCACTTTGAGCAAGTTGGTCGTTCACTGAAGCTTGCATTTTTGCAAAGTCGAACAATTGAGCAATCATGTCAGTTTGGTGGCTATCTTTGGTTTGGCTTGATCCTTGGCCTTTTCCTTGACCCTGTCAACTCACATTTTTATTTTGGCTCTAGTAGCTATTTTTGTTTGTCTGATAACTAATAGTTCTAGTATATTGAGTCAGTCCTTCTTTCTTCTCGAATCCTAGAGGTGGCTTAGACAAATTACTCAGTTGATAAGTGTTTTCAGCAGCTTCTTTGTTGTCATAGTTAAACCCAGGATGATCTGGTCATTTGAAATTGGCATAAGAGACATTCTCTATTTCTTCTTCACTTTCACTTTCTTCACTCTCTACTGGCTGTGTATAGATACATTTGTCAACTCCATGCCCTCCTTCTCCGCATGTAACACATTTCATAACTTTTTCTGTGTGTTTCTTGCCTTTGACCCAAGTGTCTTTTAATTGTGTGGCATCGGTAGTGATTTTCTGAATCTGAGTTGTAACTGTTTCCAAAGCCTTAGCTTCAATTGACGGTCCTTCAAATTCTTCCTTCTTGGCTGATCCTCTATCATTTCTATCATAATCCATGCCTTCTTGCAATACAGTCATGTTATCGATTATCTTCACTTTTTCTTGGTTTCTTACCCTGAAAGTCACTTCTAGTGGCTGCATTCAATGAAGTTCTTTCTATGGGAGTTAGCCCGGTGTAAAAATTAGTCACTAGGAATCCCTTACGGTAGTTATGGTGGGGGCAATCTCTCTGGTATTCTTGAAAGAATTCCCATGCCTCATGAAGGTTTTCTCCTAGTTTTTGCACAAAAGAAGTGGTATTTTGCATATTATGGATAGTTCTGTCAGTGGGAAAAACTTTAGTGACAAAAGCATCTTCAAGGGGTCTCCATCCATCTATGGACTGGTGGGGCAAGTTAAGGTACCAGGATAGAGCTTTATCTTTGAGAGAGCAATTGAATCCTTTGCAATATATCACTTCTTGGGGCACTCCCCTCATCGTGATGGTATCGCAGATGTTTTTGAAGGCATCAAGATGGTGGTATGGATTTTTTCTCCTTGAATTCCCATGGAAGGGCTTGTTCTAGATCATCGAGATTACAGCCGGCTTCAACTCAAAATTAGCTACATTGAAGTGTGGGATGATAATTGGGCATCTTCACTCGTTGGCTCTAGTTGCGGCCAGCTCTCTAAGAGTTTTTCCTTCCTCATTGTCTTCACTCTCACTGTTCTGGTCATCATGTTCACATTCATTTTCCTAGTGATTTCTATGATGCCTTCTATGGAGATTGTGATGTCGTTCTTCCTCATGGTGACGACCATCTGAGTGACATACATCTCTCTCTTCATCTGTCTCATATAGCGGTGGGTCATGTTGCACTGTTGCAATTCGATCGTCCCCAATAAGACTGTCATCCACATGAGGCGGCATGGTGACTTGAATTTCAAGTGAAAAATTGAACAGATCTGCTTCCCTCTGGGTTCCCTTAAAAGACCGCACAGTCGAGATAGGAAATTAGACGTGTTAAAACAAACTATTCTACATAATCATAGGGTAGCAGATTTAAAGTTTTTTTGCAATCAAGCTTATCACTAAGCTTGAGGCATGAGAGTATAGTGATTGTGTTGGTATGTATGCCCTGAGAGCCAATCATATGATGATTGGATTGGCATACATCATGATTGATTTGATAAATATCAAAGGCAAGCTTCCAATTTATTCTAGTTCTATCTATTATGAGATAAATGATGGAGCAGAATGAATGTCTAAAGAATGACAATACTCAATAGTGTATGTCTTCAGGTCAAGGACCTGAACAATGAGATCATATGGATGCTAAGAGTATGTACATTCTTGTTATGTCCCTAGTCAGATGTCATTGTGGAAGGTCGATAGATAGCAATGACACATCAAGACTAGAGTGTGTGTTGGTTGATGACAGTGTCTCATTAGTCATGATATATGATATCAAACCAAGCACACGGATACATGTTGGATAACAATGTATCGACAGACCCACAATGAGAGTGACACATTGAACCATGACATGGTAGTCATAATCATCTCTCATAGTGATGGTGGTGATTGTGATTCTTAGATCTGAGATCACTACACTTGTTGAATGTGATTGGGTACACTTCGACATCATCAAACGCAGTCCTAAAACATGGGTTGTTATAAAGGTGATGATTGGGTGGCTTTGACGCATGAGATAGACTGTGAGTGATAGAAATGGGATATGTCCCTCCTAAGGGAGTTTGATGTCTAGGCCATTTGATAAGAAAGGCTGAGAATAGCATGTGCATGCACATGTGAATCAATATATGATATTGAGTTCACATATATATGAGATAGTCTGCTCTAGTTCAAGAAACATGAATGAATGTTGAAAGGATGACAACTCCATGCCTTTAGTTCATTCAAGATATTAGAGACAAAGGAATTATACATTCACTAAAACATCAATCACAGACTGTAGGTTGAAGGTTGTACTCCAACTTTCCATTCACTTGGGTAGCACTGACGTGTGACTAGGCACCTATCTTTGCTTGTGATGTCATAAGCTAGTTATGGACATTCACTGCGAACGTGATATGGGACCTATAGGGCCACACATATAGGATTCACTTGGAAGAGGAGTTTATCCATTAATGATGTTTGGATTGATTACTAAGTGTTTAGGTACTCAATCAAACATTCAATCAATAGACTTGACTCAGAAACATCAAGTTCAAGTGTTCAACCAACTGATTAGAGTGTCAGATTAATTGAGAACTAAATTGACTGAGTTTTGCACAATATGGACGACCAACTGACCGGTTCACTGGGTGAACTAATTGGCTCATGGTGAGTGAGATGATCAGTTCACTATGGTGAACCGATCGGTTTACTTGGACCAAATGAGCATGTGTTGGGTTTCCCGGTTCGTTAGAAAATTTTCCCATTTCACTTGTCCAATTCGATTGGAACAAGAATTAATCTTTGCATTAATTAGAAATGAATTAGAAAAACTCAATTGCAAGTAGGTCTGGCTTGTGAACCGACCGGTTCACAATGACAACCAATCGGTTCACTATGCCAACTGACTGGTTCACTAGTAAAACAATCGGTTCGCCTGCCGCAGTGCAAATTATTCATGGAAAATCCATAGCCTTCTACTCCCACATAGACTGGGAACCCTGAACCTACCCTCTACTATAAATAGATGGATACATGTGGCTTCTCCAGAAACACAAGAGACACAACTCACAACATCAGTTGCTCTGCAAAGTTATTGTCCTCTCTAGTTTTGGTAACCGAGAGAGCCCAAGCAAGTTCTACCCATCCAGGGAGGAACAACGAGGGAAAGACAACTGTAGAAAAGCAACTGGTTGTGGGAGAGTGTGTTGGTGACTAGTACGCCAACAGAAGGGGACAACTTCTTCTAGTTTGTTCTTCAGGGTGACTAGAGATCCCGGTAGTCCATGTGGACTATCTATATAGGTAGAAGACTTCTTCCACTCAGGAGGACGACAGTCAACCACAGTCCAGGTCAAGGCTAGGAGCTACACAGACATTGTTGAAGATAGGTGGTTGAATACCGCACTTGTTGTGAGGTATAGTCATTGAGCAAGCCTCAGGACCAGGTATAACTCGCTAAAACCATCCTTCCCATTAAATAGATGTTGATGCGATCTGCTGGTTATGGGTTTATGGTCAAGTAAATTTTTGTTTCTGTTGCCTACTCCGACCACGTAAAACCCAACAGTGGTATCAGAACCACATCAATACTCTATGTTTTGGGATAATCGATATGATCGGGTTTTGGTTTTACCATCTTTTATTTATTGCATACGATGTGAATATTTAAATGACTAAAGTGAATATCTGATTAATACCACAGGATCCCAAACTAATATATATATGATATAGTATATATGGAATCGATATGTGTTGCCCTAAAATGATTTTGATGGTGGATGTGTAACATGGTTATAGCCTATAAACCCTATGTGCATGTGTGTGGTTGGTTATGGTTGTTTGCATCTCAATCTGCACACTGATCCCTCTTCTTCTATTCTAAATGTAACTCGAGATTCTCTTCTTCCTTTGCTCCCCTCGAATGTAACTTGAGGTTTCACAAAGATTATGTAAAATAGGATTAGCTTTATTTCTTATTATGATGAAGACTAAAGATGACCACTTGATGGATTGAGATGAACGATTGAGAAGTAGGTGGACTGATGAGAAGCCCTGATGACCAAACGAGTCAACCATCTAGAGGAGCCAGATGACTGTCTAGAGGATCCAGATGACCGAGTGGAGGAGCCATATGACCAGCTAGAGGAGACCAACCGAACATCCAAGAGGCGAGTCGACTGGTTTGAAGGTTGAACCAGTCAAACCGGATTGGCAAGCACAGATATTCATCAATAATATGTTGCATGTGATTAGACCTTAGATGATCGTAGTTCCTCGTGGCTCCAAGGAACTATAATAGGATGGCCATAATCATTGCTTTATCGTTATTACATGTTTTCTTTTGTGGGATATAGCATGTATATGATGTGTACTATATATGTGGTGATTGGATACATATATGCATATATAATCATATTAAAACCCCTCAACAAACATATTAAGTTGAAGATGCCTTCCAAAAGTGACACACATGAAAAGCTTGATCGACTAAGTGTGGGCATGCCTTCACATGGTGCACTATCTATCTCGTAGAAGTGTGATGGTGAATATGTGGGTCTTCCTTTGTAGGGTGCATATTCATTGTGTTGGCTTTTGGGTTGGACTTAATAAGGTGACCTTGATCGAATAAAGAACCTTGAGGCATAAAGATGAACATGGCAAGGATTTGCACATGACATCTATAACATCCCTGACCTGGGTTATGAACTAACCCTAGGTGTTTTGCTTAAATATGTGATTAGATGCTTGTGGTTATCTTGTGTAATGTAATTAAGGCTTTTGAGGAACCTATATTTCCATTTCAATCCTTTTTGAACAATGTTGCAACAGTGTTTTGTTAATTTTGGACTAAAGTGCAAATTACCCAGGTTGAGGGGTTAACTTGCAAATTTCACATGTTAAGATGTTCCTATGATGTTGAGACATCATAAGAGTAAATATTATGTGGTGTTATGGATTCTACAAGCTTGAGCACCAACATATAGCTTGTAGAGCAATCCTTGTGCTATAAACCCTAGTTTTGGTGTAAAGTGCAATTTACCCAAAACTTAGGGTGCAACATGTAAAATGTATTCTATAGAGTATCTCTCATGTTTCTTGTCACAAATTATATCAAAGAAAATGAGAGGGGTGCCTCATTTGAATGATCATGTAGGAAAGATAACCTTGATATTAAAATAATCAAGTTTAAGCAAAATGACCCTTTTATATATGCAACTTAGTAAGGTGTTTGGTTTCTTTACCTTTTAACCTTGGGAAAAGGAGGAGCTTTGTATAAGGAAAGAAGGAGGAAACGTGGCCAATAATTGGAGAAGGACTTGGGGGATATGTTTGAGAAATAAAAGAGATAAACTTCTTTTCCTTAAAAATATCCAAAAATATATATAACAACTTTAACAACAAAGCAAAGGATCGTTTCCCTTAGCTTCTTTTCTCATCTTCTTGCTTTGTCTGACTAAGGAGGAGCTCAGGAGCAGAGGAAGGATGACCAAGTTGGTTTTGTAATTTTGGACCACCATCTATCCCGAATTCATGGTGAAAACTCTAATACAAGGTTGGTTTGTTAGTTTTCCTTACACAGCTCTTCTTTCTAGCCATCTTCTCCATCCAAAACTTGAAGAACGGACCTTGGACAACCTTTGGAGCTTCATCCACCATTAAAGCTACGAATCTTGAATCTCTAGATCAGATCTAAAGGTGGGTTTTATAATTCTAACCCTTAAGCTTTGCTAATGCATCCTCTTCTCCTAGTATATATGCTTATTCTTCTTCTTTAGACACCTTTGTGTGTTCTTGTTCTTATTTCCATGAAGAACCGCCCATGTGCTTGATGTATAAGATGATGACGTTAATATCTATGTTTATCCTAAATCTTGCTTTAGCAAATGGTCTCCCAACTTTTGCAAATGGTTTCCCAAACCGTTTGGGAGCAAACGGTTTCAAACCGTTTGAATGTAAATGATTTCACAAACCGCATAGAAGCAAACGATTTAAGACCGTTTGGATGCTTTGACCAGGCATTGACCATTTGGGGGTCTTCTGTAAATAATGTGGTCTAATCACCTACCAAAAATCATCATCTAATTCCAAGTAAATCACCAATTGAAGGCACATCAATCACCTAAACCCTAATCGGGTTATTTGCTGATTTCAATAAGTGAATTAAGTTGAACTTTGGGTTGAGTGGCCCAAACGGTTTCAAAACCATTTGGGGATCACCCAAACGGTCTCAATATCGTTTGGTGATAACCCAAGACCGTTTGGGGGTCACCCAAGACCGTTTGGAGGTCTAGGGTTGACTATGGTCAAGTGATTATAAATCTAAAGGTAAAAAGTTGAAGTGTAATTGATTAGTGACCTAATGATCAAATCAATGAGCCAAACCTTAGTAAGTTGAGTTAGTATTTGATGTTGACTTGAGAAAATGGTCTCAAGACCGTTTGGAGGTCATCCAAATGATCCCAAGACCGTTTGGGGTTAGGTCATGACCAAATTGATTGATGGTTCCATGGATTCAAATCAATTAGACTCATGTTGAGGAGTGTTGAAGGTAATCGATTCCAAACCCTAATTCAATTGATCCAAGCCCTAATTGGTGATCAATTGAGGGTCAATTGAGTGTCAAATCAGTAGAGGGTTGACCTAATTAACTCAATTGATAAGTGGCTAACAAGTGCATGGTTGATTGAGGGGTTCAACATTGGAAACCCTAACTCAATTGAAGTGGTTGAGACACTTTTTGGTCCATGCGGTTTTGAGGTGGTTTGGACCAAACGGTCTCAAGACCATTTGGGTCCAAACGGTCTCAAGACCGTTTGGGACCAAACGATCCCCAACCATTTGATCTCATGCAGTTTCAAGATTGGTTTTGCCCATGCAGTTTCAAAGTCATTTTTTCTTTTGCTTCTCTTATTTCTCCGCTCGTGGGATGTGAGAGCGTAAGTTGGCCAAACGGTCTTCATGACCAAACGGTCTTCACCTCATCTTGGGAAAATGGTCTTGAGTGTGCACTTTACCAAACAGTTTCAAAAGTCAAACTAGACCAAATGGTCAACATCACCAAAAGGTTTCAAGGTCTATCCATGACCGTTTGAGGTCTAAAAAGGTTAAGAACGTTTGATGCCCTAGTGGTCAAGATGGTTTAGTGATCGATTAACCTAAACCCTATAGATACCTAAAGTGATTAAGGGGTCAAGTAATTAGTTGACTAATGCATGTTATGATCAGTGGTGAACATTATAAAGGTACCCTTGATGGGATAGAGTGACCAATACCCTTTGATCAAGTAAGCCTTAATGACCACAATAGTAATGACACCAACCATGATGTCAGTATTGATTTGACTTAGGGTCCGTCTGGTTGGGCTACAAATCAACCCATCCAGTTACAACTGCACATGATTTTAATTTCCATTAGTTTGGTTCCATGTGGTTTCAACCCACATCGTGAAAATGAAGTGCATCTTGCAGTTCGATTACACATAAAATCTGGAAAGTTGACCGCGCCGAAAAGGAGCGTGGTTCTGTTTCCAAACTCATGCTTACAGCTTTTCCCTCCTTTTGTCGTGGTCTACCATGTAATCTAAATCAACTACTATCCTATCGTTCCTATTAAACTAGGTGAAACCAAACAAATGGGTTGTTGTTGCAACTCAGCAAGTTGCTTTTCCTGTTTTCAAACCCGCTCTGTGTGTTGGCTTTACGCTCAACCAGACGAGCCCTTAGTCTAATCAAGGGTGATGTGAACACTATCTGATAGTAAGAGGAGAGAGAGGACTCCTAATATGAATGAGAATTAAGTAATAAACTTCCAATATGTATGTATATATATATATCTAATTAGGGTATGATCCATCATAGTGAGATCATGAAAACCCTAATTATGATGGTTAATGAATATTAATCTAATGAGAGTGCATTAATGAAAGTAATCCTCACACATGATGATGGTATGATCTTAATTCATTATAATGAGAATAGTAAACCATAATCTAGGGAAATGTCATGGTGTGAATAGTAAAACCTAATTTGGGTTATGCTTTTAAGCATGACACTCTATACTTGATTATGGAGTGAGTAATCCTTATGCCTTTATAAGTTAAAGGGGTTGAATAACCCTAATTGAATTAAAAAGGAAACCTAACCCTAGAAACCAACCATGGTGATATGACACGGTCATGGTGAATCCCCTGTGGCACAACCGTGTAATGAAGCACAACCGTGGTGTCTTACTCTTGCATGACCGTGCAAGATAGCACGACCATGGTATTCTATATTTAATTTGGAAAGAACTTGTATTGTGCTGATATAGTTACAATGTGCATGTTATTAGTAATGTTAACCATGCAGGTCTTTATAGAGAAGCGAGCATAGCCAGGTAAGGGTTATGATGCCCTACTCATTGAGAGTACTTTATTAGTTTTGAAAGTAATGAAATGTTATGTTGCCTAGTAAGAGGTAACATATGAGATTGATAGGCTGTATGAGCCATGAGAAATATCTGCATTGCTCCAATCAAGGTCATGCTGTTAAAATGACTTGATAACAATATGTTACTTGGTAACAAGTGTTTTGATAATCTAAGGGTTTGAACACCCATATTCCTGAATTATAATGATGAGATGGTTAGGGATTGATATCCCAATGTTAACAATATGTAATGTGAACTTGATGCAATTAGTACTCTTTCTTTATAGAAATTGTCTTATTGGTTTATTTTTGAATACATGCATGATACTAAAAGAATGCTATAATGTACTTAAATAACCAAGTATAATGATATCATGTAGAGCCCTGACCATAGATCCATCATTGTCAGAAGTTAAATGATGGTGAAACAGGTTTTCCTAAGGGAACTCCTGGAGAGCATACATTAGGACACGAATATCCTTACGTCCTAATGTAGGAATTGATGTGAGATGTACAGTTAATCTCTCAATCCTTCGTTATATGTTTATGTCGGTATGATGTATCACTAATCTCCCGATGATGTTGTTAATGCCGCATTGATGAGAGATAAATAGGAAATCCCTCGATGGCGAAGAGAGTACAGCATGCCACTATAACTCTAATAGCGAAGTTGCCAGAATACCCTGGAAAGCTATTATGGCAGAGACACAAGATGTCCTGCATGTTGTTCCTCATACTGACTGAGGAGGATGAGGTCATAGGAATCCAGCTCTTCTAATGACCTATGTATGGTACCGATTTCGATTTAGTAATGGTCGGTTGGAGTATGAGAGGTGTAACTCATCTCCTCAGGGCATAAATATGTTTGTAAAATGTAATCAGCCATGTAGCATATCTGCTTAGGTTGAACTACGAGAAACAATGATTGAGGATACATTGTTTATAATGCTCTAGTTGAATAACTAGTATACATGATCTTCATATTCCTTATTGATATATGTCTTGTCATTCAATTAAGTTATAATTGAAATGATTGCCTAGAGAATGCTGATCTACTTAGTTTAATCAATGAATTGCCTATTGTTAAATAATTATAGTTCTACTGTTCATTGTTATCTTAATCTTTACAATAACAATGCTTCGGGCGGAGAGTTATAACTCTCGCTAGGACAATTATTCAATTGTCTCACCCCCGTGGGATTTGACTTTTTAGGTAGACGTCGAGGACGAAGGACTCCATCAGTGGGTGAGCAACAACAACAGCAGCAGCAACAACATCAGGGACAACAGTGATCCTCAGGTGGAAACATTGTTTGTCAAGTCTTGTAGATAGTATGTCCTATGTGTCATCTCTGTACTCTCAGGTCCTAGGAGTCAGTAAATGTTTTATATAGATCTGAGATTTTAGCGTGATGCCTCGAGATTTTGTATCTTGCCTTGTACAGTTAACAGGGCAATTGATGCTTGTAACCCTCGAGATGTAATTATTACAGTGCTGTAATGATGGATCAGTTTGTAAATAACTTATCAAGTTTTCTTTATGAAAGAGTTTTACCATTTGTAGATCTCTTTACAAAAAGTTTTAATATTTAGTGATTTTCAGTAATTCCACTGCTAATGAAACGCTTCTGCATTAGTTTAAATTGGTTAATCTTGTTTTCACAAGACGGTCTTCACAACATCTATCAAGAATTGCATATGATGCAATTGGCAAAAGTTGCCTACCTGAAAGATTCTAGTTGTGGGTGACAGCCCTCGTTAGTCCATGACTTAGATGAAATTAGGATCTTGCTCACTAGAAGGTTGAACACTACAGTCTTTTGAATTGATAATGAGGGTTATCAATTTGAGATAAAATAGTGAGAAGAGAACATTAATTAAAGACCTAATTAAACATCGTCAATTTTCAAATCAAATAAAATCAAAAGAGTTTTGGACTAAAATTGCAAATTTCCTTTTTGTAGAATAATTGGCTACCAACAACAATCACTTTCCATTGTGACCGATCCTTGAGATGGACAAACTAAATGGGAACAACTTTCACGACTGGTTTAGGATGTTGAGAATTGTTCTCACTCAAGAGTGAAAGCTCTATGTCCTAGATACACCAGAGCCAGAAGAACTCGCTCCCACTGCACCAAAGGCTGAAAGGGATGCTTATAGGAAGCATAGTAAGGATGTCATTGATGTGAAGTGTTTGATGTTGTTCTCAATGAACTATGAGTTGCAGAGACAACATGAGAACATGGATGTCATTGAGATGGTTCAACATCTCAAGAATGTGTATCAAGATTAGGCATGACAATAGAGATATGATGTCTCCAAGGAATTATTCAAGTGTGTCATGATAGAAGGAGATCCAGTAGGCCCTCACACACTCAAGATGATTGGGTATGTGGAGAACCTAACTCGACTGGGATTCCCTCTGAGCCAAGAGTTGGCTATTGATGTGATAATGCAATCGTTGCCAAAATCCTACAATCAGTTTGTGATGAACTACAACATGAATAACTTTGACAGGTCACTGATAGAGTTGTTGGGCATGTTGAGGACAGCTGAGGCACAAATGAAGAAAGAAAAACTCAAATATGTGATGATGATCAGTAGAAAGAAGGGAAAGTCTAAAGGAAAGGACAAGGGCAAAGTAAAGAAATGCTCTAATGCTAGCCAGCTTCTCAAGTCATCTTCAACATTTAAAGCCAAGGGAGGGGTGAACAAGGGAGGCAAATGTCACCATTTTCATGAGCCAAGACATTGGAAGAGAAATTTCCCTCTCTACATAGATGAATGAAAGAAGAAGAAGGAGGGGATGGAAGTCTCCACCTCAGGTATTATGAAATAAACTTAAAATACTTCTTTATCTTAGGTATATGATACCAAGATATAGATTTGACATATATGATGTGTAGAATCTGAAAAGAAGTCATGGCCCTTATGAAAGGACCAAGAAGGAACACTCATCAACATTGGAGCAAGTGTTGCTGCCATAGATAGAAGTACCTTTTAGTTTATTTCAGCCCAAAGGGCATGTAATAGAGTTATGAACTGCTATTTTATTTTGCCAATAAATATAAACATTTTATTTCTGCATCTTGTAATGACAAGGATGTCTATCAATAAAATTTATGTTTCAATTTTAAAGATATGATTTTTTTGGTGATGCCTTATTTATCTTGTAGTACTTGGTATGCATGAGATAAAATAATAATACCTAAAATTTATTGATGATTCAAACAATAAATTAGCATTATCATCTAAACAAATGAATGAGAAATTCATCTCTAGGTTCCATGTTGATGGATAAACTAAACTCTCTTGGTTAATGAACCATTAAGAGATATGAATGTCTTGTTTATTGGGCATGATGACAAGTCAATCTTCATTAGATGTAGTGGGATAATGACTATTCTATTAGGTATAATACATATTGATGTATATACATACCTATTGAATAAATGATAATACTTCAGATATGGTATTTCATGAAATACAAATATGAACATCTTGAAGTGTTCAAGAATATCATACATGAAGAACAAACTTGGTAAAAGTATTAATTCTTTGATATGATCAATGTATGAGATACTTAAACCAAATGTTTGAGGACCTTGTGAGTAACTATGATAGTGTATCATAGAGAACTCATGATTAAGGCATAATAATGTCTAAATCAAAGAAGGAATCATACTCTAAATAGTAAGAGCATGATCATCAAACAAATCACTAATCTTCTAGAATTCTTCTAAAGAATATGTTTTACACTAAATAAATGTACCATTCAAAAGGTATAAAAGACACCATATGAGATATGGTATTGGAAATGTTCCAATATGTCTTATAGTGATTGAATACTCATATAAGAAAACTAGTTTCTTAGAAAGAGCTTCATTCACAAATCACATACTATTAGTTGAATACTAATCTCAATCCAATAACAAAGTGTTTGTTCTAAGGATATTAAATTCCAAAAGAATCAGTGGGAGATAAGTAGAACTCAAATGTTTGATATCAACATAATAACATTGAAATCTGATAAGGTACAAAAGGAGATTAAGAATCACAAGTGTTGTGGAATCTCAAATTCCTTATGTAACAGATACACCTCATATATCTAGTAGAAAACACCTTGAGATTGATATCCTACAAACTCAAAGGTGATGAATTGGTCATATGATGATGAGCCAATAATCTATCTAGATGGTGTTGAGGAACCAAATTTTGAGTTATGGCTTGAAGCCATAAGATCCAAAATAACTTTCATGTGAACCAAATAAGGTATGACCTTAATGGTAGAACTTATAAGGATAAAACCCATTAGTGCAATTGGGTCTTAAGAGTTAAGATTAACATGGATGACATATGAAGAGTGGATTGGTTGATATGAATTCAAGTGAGTTCAAGGTGTTGAACTTGATGAATTTATTTAACCAATTGCAGTGGCTATAGGCCATAAAGGATCATGCTTGCTATTGGAACTTGAAGACTATGAAATTTGGCATATGGATATTAAAATTGTATTCCTAGAAGGAATAACATGAGGCTGTGTATGTGACATAACATGAAGGGTTTTATAATTCTATTAATGCAAATGCAGTCTACAAGTTACAAGAGATTAATCAATATGATTGATTAAATACATGCACCTCAGAACTGGAGTCTTTACTTTGATTATATAGTCAAAAGGTTTGACTGATATATCAAAATAAAGAAGGGATATGTAATTAAAAAGATTTAGTAGGAGTGTATTCATATTCCACATGATGATGAGGAATGAAACATTTTAAGAATAGAAACTGGTGTGGAAATACCTTCTTTAAGGGAATAAAAAGAAATGTCCTATGTGATAGGAATAGAGAACTATAGAGATAGTTCTCGAAAGCCTCTTAATTTTGATAAAAGAGAACATACATTGTAAGTCTATGTTGAAGGATTCTGTAGGCAAAGATTCAGTGGGAGAAAACTTGTCCATGTTGCATGGAGTTAGTATCTCAGATGCCTAGTGTCCCAAATTATTATGAAGAATAAGAACACATAGATGGATGCCTTATGCATTTGCAATTGGATCTATCATGTATGTAATCATACCATTATCTTATATGTATCGGACATGAAAAGAAAATATTTGCATTCATCATCTTATATGTATTGGGCATGACAATATGATATGCTCATCCAGTTATCTCGTATGTAATGGACATGACACTTCCAGTGAGAGTCACTGGAATGCCATAAAGAACTTATTTAAGTACTTATGAAGTATTAAAGGATTAGTTCTATGGTAATAAAAGTAAGAGTTGAGTGTAAATGAGTTACACTAATGCAAGCTTCAAAAATGACAGAAATTGATCGCAAAATACAAAATATAAAAGTGAGTATATGTTGATAAATGGAAATGTTCCGAGTAAAATTAAAAGGTTGTTTAATTCTCAAAGGAATGTCGAGTATCCTTGTGTTGAGAACACTAGAGGATATTATATGGATCTAGAATTTCATACATATGAACTTATAGATATTCCAACCATTGATGACAAAGTATAAATACTAAGTCAAATCATGGAGCTAATTGTTAGGCAAGGAATATCATATAGCATATTACGGCAACTTGATCTCATATGAAATGTTGTACAGCAAGGAGAAGTGAAACATACAGTATACCGAATAAAGAAAAATGTTTCTAACTCACTAGATTAGCACTATGCAGTATTAACATGTTGGACATGTTTAGAGATCACTAAGAATATGATTCAAAGGTGATTGGCTCTAAGTGCAAGTGGGAGTCTATTGGTATATATGCCCTGAGAGCCAATCATATGATGATTGGAGTGCCATGTGTCATGATTGATTTCATAAATATCAAAGGTAATCTTATAATTTATTCTAGTTCAATCTATTATGAGATAAATGATGGAGTAGAATGAATGTCTAAAGAATGACAATACTCAATAACGTATTTCTTCGAGTTAAGGACCTGAACAATGAGATCATACATATGCTAAGAGTATGTACATTCTTGTTATGTCCCTATTCGGATGTCATTGTGGAAGGTCGATAGACAATAATGACACATCAAGACTATAGTGAGTATTGGTTGATGACAGTGTCGCATTAATCATGATATATGATATCAAACCAAGCACACATATACATGTTGGAGAACAATGTATTAGACAGACCCACCATGAGAGTGACACATTGAACCATGGCATGGTAGTCAGAATCATCTCTCATAGTGATGGTGGTGATTGTGATTCTTAGACCTGAGATCACTACACTCATCGAAGGTGATTGGGTACACTTCGACATCATCAAATGCAGTCTTAAAACATGGGTTGTTATAAAGGTGATGATTGGGTGGCTTTGACACGTGAGATAGACTGTGAGTGATAGAAATGGGATTTATCCCTCCTAAGGGAGTTTGATGTCTAGGCCATTTGATAAGCAAGACTGAGAATAGAATATGCATGCACATGGGAATCAGTATATGATATTGAGTTCACATATAGTAACGATTTGGCTGTCGGTTTGGTGGCGATCGTTACAAGTTTTTGGACAGCCTTGAGTTCATTTAGGATATTAGAGACAAAGGAATTATACATTCACTGCAACACCAATTAGATATAGTAGGTTGAAGGTTGTTCTCCAACTTTCCATTCACTTGGGCAGCACTAACGTGTGACTAGGCACTTATCTTTGCTTGTGATGTCACAAGCTAGTTATGGACATTCACTGCCAACGTGATATGGGACCTATAGGGTCACACACATAGGATTCACCTAGAAGAGGAGTTTATCCATGAATGATGTTTGGATTTATTACTAAGTGTTTAGTTACTCAATCAAACATTCAATCAATAGACTTGAGTCGGAATCATCAAGTTCAAGTGTTGAACCAACTGATTAGAGTGTCAGATTGATTGAGAACTGAATTGACTGAGTTCTACACAATCTGGACCATCAAACGACCAATTCACTAGGTGAACTAGTCGGCTCATGGTCAGTGATATGATCGGTTCACTCTGATGAACTGATCGGTTCACTTGGACCAAACGAGCATGTGTTGGGTTTCCCGATTCGTGAGAAAAGTTTCCCATTTCACTTGTTCAATTCGATTGGGACAAGAATTAATTTTTGCATTAATTAGAAACAAATTATAAAAGTCAATTGCAAACAGGTCTGGCTTGTGAACCGACTGGTTCACTATGCTAACCGACTGGTGATAACATCAGTTTTTGTGACGTTTTTGCCCTTTATTTTGTTATCAAAACTGCCCTTTTCTGCTATTTTCCTCTATTTTATTAGCATTTTCGCAATAATTGGCCAAGCAATGCTCTTACTCCGATTTTCCTATCTTTTACAGAATTTTCCTCGTTTTTGTGCAGTAAGGCCGTTCTGGCCCACGAATAAGTCCAAGCCCGTCTCAGCCTCCCTGACGCCCGATACAACCCCAGCCCGATAGGGGCTGGGCAACACAAAGATACTCGACGAAGAGGTGCCGTGCGACAGGAACGTGCCGGCTGACACACCTCCTACCCGACAGGGAGCCAAAGCCGCCTCGACGACCCAGCTCGTCGGGTGATATTACCACCCACCGGCAGGCATGCTGCCCGCCACGTGACCGATAGCCAGCGCCTCGCGCCGAGATATGCCTGTATCGGTCGTCCATCTCCATCGACCGGCGCTTAAGGTGGCTACATGGCGTATCGAGCGCCATGTCTTCTCACCAACCAACTGACTATAAATAGCAGCTACAGGGAGCCAAAAAGACAGGACACAACGGTCGGAACAGTTCGCATTCGGACAGCTGACAGTTGGGAGCTTGAGCGAGGAAACTCCGAGAGCACACGTATCGTGCCCCAGTGCTCGTCTCGGGCGACACTAGGTGAGCTTCTCCCCATCCTGAGAGGGAGGGGACAGTTCACCTAGGACTGTCCCAGGCGACACTGCGGGCCGATATCGGCCGACATCACTGCCCGACACAAGTGACCGACATCAATAATGCTTAGCTCTTAGCCTGACACGATATCAACCCGATACGCTTAGTCTATCGAACGTGCCGCCCGAGAGGGTGTGTCGTCCGACATGAGCGTATCGGCCAGAGCCCTCGACCGATGCAGTCGCCAGTCGGTGCGTGCCACCCGAGAGGGTGTGTCGCCCGACACCTCTGTATCGGGCTAGGCCTCTGACCGATATCGGGCAGGAGAGCTACAACACCCTGTCGCCCTTCTACATCAAGGAGGCGACACCTATCTTTTAATTATGTTATTTAATTCTTTGTTTATGCAATGTATTAAGACCTTTAAATGTGTATGGAAATGGAAAGATTCAATTACTTGTTGCTCTATGCTCGGTGTACAATGTTGGATGACTGCTCTGTTTAATATTCGAACCCTAGCTTGCATGATTTGGATGGCGTTTCGATTAGCTACCGAACCGTTTTCCCGTCGCAACAACTTCGAGAGTTGTGTTGCGGCTCTAGCATTTGGTCCGATTCTGGAGTACGAGAGTGCCTGGAATGGAGTTGTTTTCTGTAACATTCTACTCTAACTGAAGCCCAGCAACCTCGAGAGGGGTGTTGATGTAGAGGTTAGAGGTACCCGCTCTGAGAGGAGGGGTGCATGGTGTTACTTCTACCGCTTGTTTTACTATAGTCTTATCCTCCAAACCTTGCCTGAGCTCTAGTCTTTATCTTTATGCTTCTGTTGCATGAAAACCCCTAAAAATTGCTAAATGACTAAAATCTTAAATCTCTCTTGTAGCTCCATTTGGAGATAGTTTACTTGTTTATTTCGTGACATCTTATTGTTCCCTTTTGGGAATTTATATCTCTTTATACCTACCGGAGTGTAGCGTGTCGATTTATGGTTCTCAACACTACCCCCTTGTCCCTGTGTTCGACCCCGTATGACTACTTTGACCCCGTGAGAAAAGTTGCGGGGGCCTAGAAGGATTTGGGTTTATAAATGTGAAAGCTCGATTACCTCAAATCTGCCTCCACTTTTGGACGCGCGATTTAGGCCGGTCAACTTTCTGGCGCCGTTGCCGGGGACAAGGAAATAGTGGTATTGTAAGATGAACCTGAATCCACTAACTACACTCCTGTGCCTCAAGCTTAGAAATAAGCTTGACAACACTCTTTTTCCTTTTCTCTTTTTGTAGCATTATACTTTGCTTTAAATAAAAATTTCAATTTTCTAAACTTGATTTTCCATGCCTTTTCAAAAACTCTGAAGATCTGTGACTTGTTCCGCCAAGCTTTGAGACATTTCTCGCTGCGAGCAGTCCCTTTCTGCGGTTGAATGTCAGGGCAAGGGCAAGAGGTCAAGCCAGCCTAACTTAGTTGGCATGCTTTCTGCCTATATAAAGAGACATGATGCCATCATCAGCCGACTGGTGCAGAACACACTCCCTAGCCCTGGGGCTCTGGATTCAATGCAGTGCCAGATGGCCAGCTTGCAGACGCGCCAGCGCGAGGTTGATCAGCGACTGACCCAGATGGCTTCTCTGATGAAGAATCCTGCAATAAAAGCACTCCCACACCCTGAATCTGCCGTAATGGCAGTTCTGAGATTTGGAAGGACGCTGGAGCGCCCTGATGAAGCCAAGCCCGAACCCGAGCAAAGGCCTGAGGGTGCAGATCCAGCAGAAGGAGAAGAAAGACAGGCAGACGTTCGAGAGTCTACGCAAGGTTCCCGTGAGGAGCTACCTGGCAAAAGGAATGCCTACGCTCCTAGGATCTCGTTCCCGTACAAACTAATAAAGGCGAATCTGAAGAAGCGTCACGAAAGGTTCATGGACTCGATCAGAAAACTGCATCTTGAAGTCCCCTTCCTTGACGCCCTGGAGGAGATGCCTACGTACGCCAAGTTCGTCAAGGACCTTATCACGAAGAAGAGAAGGGGAGGAAGGATAGAGACAGTGCAGCTAGCTTCCGCCTCGTCCGCCTTCCTCAAACCTGACTTACCAAATAAGAGAAGGGATCCTGGAGCTTTCACAATCCCTTTCTCCATCGGGGACAACGTCGAGCGCAAAGGTCTAGCGGACTTGGGGGTAAGCATTAGCCTCATGCCTCTAAGTTTCGCACGAAGGGTGGGCTTGACCGATATGGTTGGAACCAGCATGCGGATTCAACTGGCAGACCACACCTTTAAGAGACCCGTTGGCATTGTCAAAGATGTGCCGATAAGGGTTGGCGATTTCTTCATCCCTTGCGATAACCTTAGACACCCGTCGAACGCATAGTTCGAAAATTTTACGATGAAGTGTCAAAGATGATCGATCCATTCCTGAACATATAGGGAGGCACATGGCACGGACTCCAGTTCTGCCACCGCAGTCCGCAGCAAGTTGCCTTATCCAACAACTGCGGCATCTTCGTCCTGGAGTGGATGGCAAATGAAGCGACGCCTGACCAGCTCCAACACATAGGATACCACAGCAAATGAGGAGAATATGTGTGGGAGCTCCTCTCTAACGTAGGCGCGACCTCACTGGAATAAACATCACCTCACCTTATCTACTTCACAACTCTGGGGACAGAGTGTGGAGTAAGTTTGGGGGGGGGTACCATGTTCCAGTGAGGGAGGTACAAATTTCCTTCCTCTTCCACTTTGTTCTTTCATTCTTTTTGTCCCATATTCGTTATTCTTTTACGTACATATACACTTTCAGTTTTTTACATATACGTTTTCATACCAAAATTTTGAAAAATTCTTTTGTCTATATCATCCCTATGCATATGTACAAAGTTGTTGTAATAATAATGAAAATCTGTTGTTACTTTTTGCAAAGTTTATTTTCTTTGTGCTAAATGTGATGCAAGTCCTGTTATATCTTTTTGATAATGCTGCTCCAAACAAACAAAAGAGTATACTTTGCCATGTCAAAAATTTCAAAAATACAATAATCTCGCAAACAGCTAAGAGACGAGTATGGAGAAGGAAAAAGCTGCCCAAACAGCAAGAAATCTCTTTGTTTCCCTTACCCAACAAAAATCCCAAAAAGAGAAAGAAGCTTTATGAGTGAGAATAAAAGCATGAGAGTTGTGCCTTATAAAAAGAAAGAAAAAAAATTATATATACACACTCGTTTTTCGAACTTTTACCCGTCTTTAGGCATGGTAGATCCAGGGCAGTGGTACGTAGGATGTGAAATCACTGCTCTAAAGCCAACTGGCTTGGACTGCAGGGACCACTTGCCCGCTAACAGACCCTTACCTGGATGGACTGATGGAAAACGAGAGAAAACCCAAAAAAAGCCTTAGCCTACCCTATACACAACTTTCTGCCCCGAAAATAAAGCTGTTTGGTGGGTAAGCTAACTTCGGAATCATACAACAAAGTCTCACTGAAGCTGTAGAGAAAAATTTTATTGAAATAATAAGGCTAGGAAATGTGTAGTCTTTTGTTTGAGTGAAGCAGCATTATCTCTAAAGGCATTACTACACTTGTTTTACCCCTTGGCCTGAAAGTTATCCGAGCAAAAAGAAGCATCACAAAAATATAGTTTAAATATTTATTGAGGACAATCAAAACGCTAAGTTTGGGGGAGTTGATAAAATCAGTTTTTGTGATGTTTTTGCCCTTTATTTTGTTATCAAAACTGCCCTTTTCTGTTATTTTCCTCTATTTTATTAGCATTTTCGCAATAATTGGCCAAGCAATGCTCTTACTCCGATTTTCCTATCTTTTACAGAATTTTCCTCGTTTTGTGCAATAAGGCCGTTCCGGCCCACGAATAAGTCCAAGCCCGTCTCGGCCTCCCTGACGCCCGATACAACCCCAGCCCGACAGGGGCTGGGCAACACAAAGATACTCGACGAAGAGGTGTCGCGTGACAGGAACGTGCCAGCCGACACACCTCCTACCCAACAGGGAGCCAAAGCCACCTCGACGACCCAGCTCGTTGGGCGATACAGCCACCCACCGGTAGGCGTGCTGCCCGCCACGTGACCGATAGCCAGCGCCTCGCACCGAGATATGCCTGTATCGGCCGTCCATCTCCATCGACCGGTGCTTAAGGTGGCTACGTGGCGCTTCGAGCGCCATGTCTTCTCACCAACCAAATGACTATAAATAGCAGCTACAGGGAGCCAAAAAGACAGGACACAACGGTCGGAACAGTTCGCATTCGGACAGCTGACAGTTAGACAGTTGGAAGCTTGAGCGAGGAAACTCCGAGAGCACACGTATTGTGCCCCAGTGCTCGTCTCGGGCGACACTAGGTGAGCTTCTCCTCATCCCGAGAGGGAGGGGACAGTTCACCTAGGACCGTCCCGGGCGACACTGCGGGCCGATATCGGCCGACATCACTGCCCGACACAAGTGACCGACATCAATAATGCTTAGCTCTTAGCCCGACACGATATCAACCTGATACGCTTAGTCTATCGAACGTGCCGCCCGAGAGGGTGTGTCGTCCGACATGAGCGTATCGGCCAGAGCCCTCGACCGATGCAGTCGTCAGTCGGCGTGTGCCGCCCGAGAGGGTGTGTTGCCCGACACCTCTGTATCGGGCTAGGCCTCTGACCGATATCGGGCAGGAGAGCTACAACACCCTGTCGCCCTTCTACATCAAGGAGGCGACACCTATCTTTTAATTATGTTATTTAATTCTTTGTTTATGCAATGTATTAAGACCTTTAAATGTGTATGGAAATGGAAAGATTCAATTACTTGTTGCTCTATGCTTGGTGTACAATGTTGGATGACTGCTCTGTTTAATATCCGAACCCTAGCTTGCATGATTTGGATCGCGTTTTGGTTAGCTACCAAACCATTTTCCCATCGCAACAACTTCGAGAGTTGTGTTGCGGCTCTAGCGTTTGGTCCGATTTTGGAGTACGAGAGTGCCTGGAATGGAGCTGTTTTCTATAACATTCCACTCTAACTGAAGCCCAGCAACCTCGAGAGGGGTGTTGATGTAGAGGTTAGAGGTACCCGCTCTGAGAGGAGGGGTGCAGGGTGTTACCGCTACCGCTTGTTTTACTATAGTCTTATCCTCCGAACCTTGCCTGAGCTCTAGTCTTTATCTTTCTGCTTCTGTTGCATGAAAACCCCTAAAAACTGCTAAATGACTAAAACCTTAAATCTCTCTTGTAGCTCCATTTGGAGATAGTTTTCTTGTTTATTTCGTGACATCTTACCGTTCCCTTTTGGGAATTTATATCTCTTTATACCTACCGGAGTGTAGCGTGTCGATTTATGTTTCTCAACACTACCCCCTTGTCCCTGTGTTCGACCCCGTATGACTACTTCGACCCCATGAGCAAAGTTGTGGGGGCCTAGAAGGATTCAGGTTTATAAATGTGAAAGCTCGATTACCTCAAATCCTACTCCACTTTTGGACGCGCGATTTAGGCCGGTCAACTGGTTCACTAGTGAAACGATCAGTTCGCCTGCCGCAGTGAAAATTATTCATGGAAAATCCAGACCCTTCTACTCCCACACAAACTTGGAACCCTGACCCTACCCTCAGGGTACAGGGGGTTCTCCAGACACACAAGAGACACAACTCAGAACATCAGTTGCTCTGCAAAGTTGTTGTCCTCTCTTATTTTGGTAATCGAGAGAGCCCAAGCAAGTTCTACCCATCCAGGGAGAAACAACTAGGGAAAGACAACTGGAGAAAGTAACTGGTTGTGGGAGAATGTGTTGGTGACTAGTATGCCAACAGAATGGGACAACTCCTTCTAGTCTATTCTTTAGGATGACTAGAGTTCTCGGTAGTTCATGTGGACTATCTATAGAGGTGTGAGACTTCTGCTGCTCAGGAGGACGATAGTCAACCGTAGTTCGACTCAAGACCAGGAGTTGTACAGACATCGTTGAAGATAGGTGGCTGAAGATCGCACTTGATGTGTGGTATAGTCATTGAGAAAGCCTCAGGACTAGCTATAACTCGCTAAAACCATCCTTCCCATTATGTAGATGTTGATGCTATCTATTGGTTGTGGGTTTATGGTCAAGTAAATTTTTTGGTTCCGCTTCCTACTTCAACCATGTAAAACCCAACAGAGTGGACTCATGTTCATAACAGTACCATTTTGCCATGTCCCCAACAACGGTGCCAAAAAGTTGACCGGCCTAAATCGCACATCTAAAATGGAGCGGATCCAGAGTAGTTAGACTTTTAAGATTATAACCCGGCACTCAAGCCCCCACAACTATTATACTGGGTCTAATGTAGTATTTGGAGTCGAACCACAGTGACAAGGTTGGCAAGTGTTAAGTATGTACAGTCTCATGCTCTTACACTCCAAATGAACAAGTGGGTTAAAAAGGGTGTTCTCTAAGGAATGATGGTACTCCGGCCAAAACAAAGAAAGTTAAAAGAAAGAAAATAAAAATAAGACAGAAACGTTAACAAGCAGTAGGAAACAAAGATATGGAAGGAAACTTGGATTAGGTTTCACCTACTAAGATCTCTCACCAACATGTGAAACTCACACCCATTTGTATACTTCTATCAAGATTACAAGCAATCATTAAAATGTCTATTCCCTCCTCTCTCGAGATAAGGATAGATCTAGGCTATAAGGTAGCCTCCCTTTCAAGATAATGACCCAACAACCACAAAGAAAACCATATGACCATTAACCTTACCATTCCAACACTTTCATGTATTCATACTACTCCATAACACTAGATAATGATGGTACTACTCTTTCGAGGTACCAACAATCAAACATCACAAGATGGTAGCTAAGCATACAAGTGAAGCATTAAGAACAAGTGTATGGAGATAGTTTTGATGAGAGCATATAAATATATATATAAAGGGGAGAAAGAATATACATGTTGGGAGATACTTAGTGGCTACTCCCAACCCAAGTTAGATGTTTGACCGGCCTAAATCGCGCGTCCTAAATTTGGAGGCGGATTTGAGGTAGTCGAGCTTTTACATTTATAAACCTAAATCCTTCTAGGCCCCCGCAACTTTTTTTACGGGGTCAAAGTAGATATATGGGGTCGAACACAGGGACAAGGGGGGTAGTGTTGAGAACCCAGAATCGACATGCTACACTCCGGAAGGTAAAAAGAGATTATAAATTCCCCAGAAGGGAAGCATAAAGATGTCACAAACAAAACAAGAAAACTATCTCCAAGTGGAGTTACTAGAAAGATTTAAGGTTTTAAGCATTTAGCAGTTTTTAGGGGTTTTCATGCAACAGAAATCGAAAGATAACACTAGAGCTAGATCAAGGTACGAAGGATAAAACTATTGCAAAACAAGAGGCACCAGTAACACCCTGCACCCCTCCTCTTAGAGCGGGCACCTCTAACCAAGCCTCGGCACCCCTCTCGAGTATGCTGGGCTCAAAGTTATAATGGAATGTTACTGAAACAACTCCGTTCTAGGCACTCTCGTACTCCAGAATCGGACCAAACACTAGAGCCACAACACAACTCTCGAAGTTGTTGCGACGGGAAAACATGATTCGGTAGCTAAGCGAAACGCGGTCCAAAACATGCAAGCTAGAGTTCGGATATCAAACATAGCAGTCATCCAACATATTGCACCAAGCATAGAGCAGCAAGTAATTAAGTGTTTCATTTCTATAAACACTAAAGGTCTTCATTATAATGCAAAAGTAAAGAAATTTAAATAACAGAATTAAAGATATGTGTCGCCTTCTTGATGTAGAAGGACGACAGGGTGCAGTAACCATCCCGCCCGATATCGGACAGGGGCCTAGCCCGATATAGCCGTGTCGGGTGGAACGCTCTCTCAAACGGCACACCGCGATGGGCGACTGCATCGCTCAAGGACCTGGCCGATACGCTCAAGTCGGGCGGTACACCCTCTCGGGCAACACGCCTGACGGGCGGAGCGTATCGGGTTCGTTATCGTGTCGGGCATGGAGCTGCGTATCCTATTGCCGGGCACTGGTGTCGGGCACTCATGTCGCGTATCTACATCGGCTGATATCGGCTCCCAGTGTCGCCCAGTACAATCCTAGGTGAACCAGTCCCCTCCCTCTCGGGATGAGGAAGAGCTCACCTAGTGTCGCCTGATACGAACACTGGAGCACGATACGCCTGCTCTCACAGTCTCCTCCGAAGATCACTCGACTATCCAAAACCTGAAGTGACCAAGCTTGTCCGAACTTTCTAAACTGTCTTTTCGGCTCCCTGTAGCTGCTATTTATAGGCAGCTGGTCGTGAGAAGATATGGTGCTTGAAGCGCCACGAGTCCTCCTTTCCGCCGTTCAGTTGGCGGTCGGCTGACGTGGGTATCTCCCGGTACAAGGAGGTCGGCTGTCGGGCGTCGTGGCGAGAGGCGCCTGTCGGTGGGTGGCTGATATCGCTCGGCACATGGAGTAGTTGCGGCGTGCTCGGCTCCCTGTCAGGTAAAGAGGCGTGTTGTCCATCGGTACGTTCTCGCGTGGCATCCTTGCATCACGCTTCGTCGTATCGCGCAGTCCTGCCGGGCAGCATGCGAATCGGGCGTCAGGGGGGCCGCAATAGACTTGGACTTATTTGCGGGCCGGAACGGCCTTATTGGTGCTAAATGGGCCAAAATGGGAGGAAACTCTACAAAAGATAGAAATATTGGACTGAGAGCATTGCTTGGCTAATTATTGCAAAATATGCATATAAAAGAGAGGAAGATGTCAGAAAAGGGCAGTTTTGATAACAGAAAAACAGTCTAAAACATCACAAAAATTGGTGTTATCAACTCCCCCAAACTTAGCTTTTTGATTGTCCTCAATCAATATTTAAACTTTATTTGGCGATGCTTCTTCTTGCGTAGTATGCTTCTCAGGCCAAGATGTAAAACAAGTATCGTAATGCCTTTAGAGATAATGCTGCCTCATTACGAACAAAAGACTTCGTCTTTCTTGCCTTATTGTTTAAGTAAGATTATTCTCTACAGCTTCGGCGAGACGTTGTTGTATGATTCCGGAGTTAGCTTCCACACCAAACAGCTTTATTTTCGGGGCAGAAAGTTGTGTATAGTGTAGGCTAAGGCTTTTGGGGTTTTGTTCTTGTTTCCCATCGGTCCATCCAGGTAAGGGTCCGTTAACGGGCAAGTGGTCCCTGCAGTCCAAGCCAGTTGGCTTTAGAGTAGTGATTTCACATCCTACGTACCACTGCCCCGGATCTACCATGCCTAAAGATGGATACTTTTGGAAAACAAGTGTATATATATATATATATATATTCTTTTTCTTTTATTGGGCACAACTCTCATGCTTTTATTCACTCTCATAAGGTTTCTCACTCTTTTAGGATTTTTGTCGGGTAAGGGAAACAAAGAGATACTTGATGTTTGGGCAGCTTTTTCCTTTTCCATACTCTGGCTCTTAGCTGTTTGCGAGATTATTATATTTTTCGAAAATTTTGTCGTGGAAAAACATAATCTTCTGTTTGTTTGAAGCAGCATTATCAGAAAAATATAACAAAACTTGCTTCACATTAAACATGCAGAAAACAAACTTTGCAAGCAGTTGCATCAAGTTTTTACTACTATAACTACTTTGTACATATGTCTGGGAACAGAATAAGCAAAATTTTCGAAATTTTTATATGAGCAAGGGTGCGAGTACATTATATAGGGGAAAAGAAAAATGGCACAAGAGAATTTTTATACCTCTTTCACTGGTACATGGGTACCCCCCCCAAACTTATCCAATACTCTATTCCAGAGTAGTGAATAAGAGGGTAAGTTCATGTTAGTCCAGTGAAGGTTATTTAGCGGGTTCGCTTGTGCCTTGTAGAAGTTGCAATATGCTTCTTTGTTGCCGCCTCCTTCTTTTTCATTTGGAAACAACTTCGACAAGTGCGGGCACTTGTGACTGCTTCCCCTTTATTAAGTAGCTGAAACCAGAATGCCCAGGTTCCCTCTGGAGGTCGTCGGCAAAGCGCTTTCCAAGCTCAGCCTCCACTTTATTTCCCAGCTCAGCCGGAACACGTGCAATGGCTCTTGGTAGACAGAGAGCTCTTGTGCTATCCCGACAGTCACCGGGGCTGTACTCGTGATGTCTTTGTAGTTGGCCCCAGGCTACCACAGAAGGCAGACTATGATAAGGAAGTGCCCCTCTTCGGGGTGTTGACGTTTCTGACCGACAGTTGTTGCTTCAGCTGCGGCCTCCCTTCTGCCTGTTATCAAGTTCATTAACCATTATAAATCGTTAGATAGAAAAAGTTAAAGAAGCTCGATAATACTAGACTTATTTCAAAATTCGGGTATCGTCCGTCAAAAGAAAGCATAAGTCGATGCAAGATTGGGCGATACGAGGAGGGTTGTACGGCGCAACATACCTCCCGATACGGGTATATCAGGCGATAAGGTCGCCAGAGAGCAACTGCCCGTCAGGACGTCACAAAAGAAAAAACATGTTTCCCGATATGGCGTATCGGGCAAACACCATCGGTCGTTATGTCGTGCAAAACCATGTCGGGCGATACAAGATTCGACAAGGCTCGTAATCCCGATAGGCAGCGCGCGATAAGAAAAGCTCGTGTCGGGCGATAAGCCTGTCGGGGGATACCTTTGCTCATAGGAGCCATCGCCCGATATCACGGTGAATGCAACTGGCCGACACGGGAGCAAAAGGGCAGACTACTGCATGCGTTACAGGTGGCTAAAATGAGTAAAGTGTGACAGCCCGATACGGTAAAACCTTCGTTCTTATTTATAGCCAGCTCGGCCGGGGGTGAATCGGACATCTCTGGGGCACGCGTCGGCCAACGGGTCAGGCGGTTCCCGAGACGATGGTCACATCAGTCTCATTAAGGGCATTTATTCTTATGCACGATAGGGTGCACACCGCCTAGGAATGCCAACTGTTACGGCCATTGCGATGCCCTTGAGACCAAAGCCCTGGTATGGGAGGTCCTGCACGCCAGCTGATCGGCTGCCCGAGATGGGTAGAACAGGCGGGCGAAAAACTAAAACCTAAGAGCAGAAACAGCAATTAAAGGGTAAAACATCATCGGCCAAGGGTTAAGCCTTTGACCTCAAAAAATACTACAGCGGTGGCCCACAAAACAGGAGAGTCAGTGCGTTCGGCGCGTGCACCGACTTGGACCTTATTACATGCCATAATGTTTGTTTTGGCAAAGAATAGGAAAAATGCATCCTACTCTATGAAAGAAAGAAAAACTCGGGCTTCCTCTCGAGGAGCGCTGAAGTTTGCGTCGCCAGCTCGACCGGTGTGGGATCATCTTGTTCGACCCTTCACTGTGCTCATATCTTGTAGGTCGATCTCCGCTCTCCTAACAAAGGCCTCATCCTCATAGAATCTCTTCACCCTGTGCCCATTCACTTGAAATACTTTGGTCGGATCGTCCTTGTCGTAAAGCTCTATCATTCCGGATGGGTATATTTTTGACACGGTAAACGGTCCTGACAATCTCGTTTGTAACTTTCCAGGGAAGAGACGAATAGAGGACTTGTATAACAAGACTTTATCCCCCTCGCTTACATCTTTTCTCCTGAGGTGGGCATCATGCCACAATTTTGTTCTCTTTATGTAGGCAGAAAGTTGACCAACCAAGCTAGGCTGGCTCGTCCTCCCGCCTCGGCCCTGACATTCACCTTCAGGAAGAGACTTCTCACAACGAGACATGATATCAAAACTCGATGGAGCAGGTCAACTTTCAGGGTTCCTGCAAGAGCATATAAAAATCAAGTTAGAAAATTGAATTATTTATCTTAGGCTAAGAATAATAGTAAGGAGAAAGAAAAAGAAAAAGGGTGTTGTCAAGCTCGTTTCCAAGCTTGAGGCACAGGAGTGTAGTTAGTGGATTCGAATTCGTCTACAGTACCATTTTTGCCTTGTCCCTGGCAACGGCGCCAAAACGTTGACTGGCCTAAATCGCGCGTCCTAAATTTGGAGGCGGATTTGAGGTAGTCGAGCTTTTACATTTATAAACCTGAATCCTTCTAGGCCCCCACAACTTTGTTTACGGGGTCGAAGTAGATATACGGGGTCGAACACAGGGACAAGGGGGGTAGTGTTGAGAACCCAGAATCGACATGCTACACTCCGGCAGGTAAAAAGAGATTATAAATTCCCCAGAAGGGAAGTGTAAAGATGTCACAAACAAAACAAGAAAACTATCTCCAAGTGGAGTTACTAGAAAGATTTAAGGTTTTAAGCATTTAGCAGTTTTTAGGGGTTTTCATGCAACAGAAACCGAAAGATAACACTAGAGCTAGAGCAAGGTACGAAGGATAAAACTACTGCAAAACAAGCGGCACCAGTAACACCCTGCACCCCTCCTCTCAGAGCGGGCACCTCTAACCAAGCCTCGGCACCCCTCTCGAGTATGTTGGGCTCAAAGTTAGAATGGAATGTTACTGAAACAACTCCGTTCTAGGCACTCTCATACTCCAGAATCGGACCAAACACTAGAGCCACAACACAACTCTCGAAGTTGTTGCGACGGGAAAACACGATTCGGTAGCTAAGCGAAACGCGATCCAAAACATGCAAGCTAGAGTTCGGATATCAAACATAGCAGTCATCCAACATATTGCACCAAGCATAGAGCAGCAAGTAATTAAGTGTTTCCATTTCTATAAACACTAAAGGTCTTCATTACAATGCAAAAGTAAAGAAATTTAAATAACAAAATTAAAGATATATGTCACCTTCTTGATGTAGAAGGACGACAGGGTGCAGTAACCATCCCGTCTGATATCGGATAGGGGCCTAGCCCGATATAGCCATGTCGGGCGGCACGCTCTCTCAAACGGCATACCACAACGGGCGACTGCATCGCTCAAGGACCTGGCCGATACGCTCAAGTCGGGCGGTACACCCTCTCGGGCGACACGCCTGATGGGAGGAGCGTATCAGGTTCGTTATCGTGTCGGGCATGGAGCTGTGTATCCTATTGCCAGGCACTGGTGTCGGGCACTCGTGTCGTGTATCTACATCGGCCGATATCGGCTCCCAATGTCGCCCGGTACAGTCCTAGGTGAACCAGTCCCCTCCCTCTCGGGATGAGGAAGAGCTCAACTAGTGTCGCCTGGTACGAACACTGGAGCACGATACGCCTGCTCTCGTAGTCTCCTCCGAAGATCACTCTGTAACATCCCTGACCCAGGTTATAACCTAACCCTGGAAGTTTTGCCTAAATATGTAATTATATACTTGTGAATACTCCCTGGCATGTAATTAAGTTCCTCAGGAACATATATTTTCAATTTTTGCTCATTTTTAAACAAAGTTGTAGCATTGTGTTGTATGCAGGGACCTATGTGCAAATTACCTATTTTAAGGGTTTAACTTGCAAATTCATAGGTTAAGATGTTCCTCTGATGTTGAGACATCATGAGGATGTTTATAATGAATTTTGAGGAATTTCCCAAGCTTGAGCACCAAGGTGCAGCTGTGGAAGCAATCCATATGCTTGAAAACCCTAATTTGGAGTAAAGTGCAATTTACCCAAATTTAGGGGAGCAACTTGTAATTTTCACCTTCTAGAGCATCGTTTATAACTCTTGTCATCATTTAGAATGGAAATGATGAAAGGGACACATCAATGAACAATCAGATAAGAAAAATGATCCTTGTGATAAAAATCACCTAATAAGGGTATGGAGACCTTTCATGTATGTACCCTAGTTGAAAGTTGGCTTTCTTTACCCTTAGATCTTGAGATTTCATGAGCTTTGCATAAGTTTAGATGAGTTGGACGTGCCCTTGAGCAAGGAGGGACTTAGATGTAAATTCCATGCTTTAGAGGTCCTTATGGTGTAAAAAGGCCTAAAGTATATAAGCCTTTTCCTTGCAAACAAGTGAACGGATCCTTCATTTCCTTCACTTCTTCTCTTCTTTCTCAAACGGCTCAGGCAAAGCTCTGGAGCTCAGGGAGACGACCAACCTGTTCTAGGTAAGAGAACACCACCTTCTAGCTCGAATGCATGGAGGAATTCTTCCTTTAAGGTTGGTTTTGTGGATAGCTCACTTAGTCTTCTTGTTCTAGTCGACCAATCCTACCTTTCCGTGGACGAATCACCTCTGACCGAGTTGTGGAGCTCAAGACACCATTAAAGTCTTGGAGCTCGAAAGCTTGGAGCTCAAGGGGCAAGCTTTAGGCGGGTTTTATAACTCTAACTCTTTGCTTTATATGCATACTATGTTCTTGCAATTTAGCATGTTAGTTCTTCTTCTACCTACCTTCTTCCTTGCACTTTTGCAAGCAAAAAGGTGGAAGAACCGACCTTGACATAGGTTGAAGATGAGGGGTGTGAATCCCTATGTTACTTTATCAAACGACCTTGGACCCTTTTGGTCCAAACGGTTGCAAACTGTTTGGGGTCAAACGGTTTCAAACCGTTTGCCCTCAAACGGTCTTGCAAGACCGTTTGGATTGAAACGGTCTCAAGACCATTTGATAGGGTTGACCAAGGGACGACCGTTTGAGGGTCTGTTGGTAATATATTGAATTTCATTCCTGCAAAGAATCAAAGTTTAATTCTTAACCAATTGAGAGTTGAAGGTACTTCAACATCCAAACCCTAATCGGGTTAAAATTGCTATTTTTAAGCATAGATCTTGTTGAGTTTTGGGTTGAAGGACCCAAACGGTCTCAAGACCATTTGGGGGTTCCTCCAAACGGTCTCAAGACCGTTTGGGTAAAACCCAAGACCGTTTGAAGGTCTAGGGTTGAGATAATCTAATGGTTTGAAGGTCCGATTGCAATAAATTGATGAATTGATAAAAATGCTGATTTTTGACCTAATTGGAGTTCAACCCTAATCAAACCGACTTGGTTTTTGGTCAAACTTTGGGAAAACGGTCTCAAGACTGTTTGTATGATGTCCAAACGACCTCAAGACCGTTTGGGCCAAGTTTGGGCCCAATTGGAGGTCAATTGATAGGTTCAACCTTGAATTGATTCCATTGTTGAATATTGATGACCACCCGATTTGAAACCCTAATTGAAAAGGATTTAACCCTAATTGGCTTTCAAATGAGGGTCAATTTGATGTCCAATTGATTAAGTCTAATCTTAGTTAACTCAATTTATAAGTGGTTATCATGGATTTGGTTAATTGAGGGGTTCAACATACATATCCATGACCAATTGTAACTTTTGAACCACTTTGGAGGTCCAAACGGTTTGAGCCCATTTGGACCAAACGGTCTCAAGACCGTTTGGATCCAAATGGTCTCAAGACCGTTTGAGGTCAAACAGTCTCAAGACCATTTGAGGTCAAATGGTCTCAAGACCGTTTGAGATAAAACGGTCTCAAGACCGTTTGGGCTCAAACGATCTCAAGGTCGTTTGGACCAATCGATCTCAAGTCGTTTTGATCAAACGGTTTCAAACCGCATAAACTTCAATCAGTTTGAAAGTCAAAATGGTCAACACATCCAAACGGTCTCAAGACCATTTGAGGTCAAATGGTCTCAAGACCGTTTGAGACCAAACGGTCTCAAGACCGTTTGGTGGTTGAAGGTTGAAACCGTTTGAAGGTGTTCAAGTTGGTTTGTACTTAATCAATTGATGGTGTAATTGATTCAATGGTGATCTAATCTAAACTCTAATGGTAACCTAGGTCATTAAGGGACTAAGTGATTAATGAGTTGACCCATGATGGTGATCATGAGGTAAATTACCAAAATACCCTTGAGGGGTTTAATTGAGTAATACACTGTTTTAATCAAACCCTAATCACATGATAGTGATGTTCTGGCTTATGTTAGTCTATGAGGACTTAATCCAACCTGATATATAGTGGTGTTATCACCATCTACTAGTAAGAGGAGAGAGAAAGTATCCTAAGAGAGATAAAGTACCCTTTTATGGTGGAAACTCAAGTAAAATACTTTCAATACACATGAATGTGCATGATTAGGGAATGATCCACCTATGTGAGATCATGGAAACCTTAATTATGATGTCTAGTGAATCTTAATCTTATTTAAGAGATTTAATGATGATGTTTCTCTTACATGATGATGTAATGAGTACAATTCACCATGGAGTGAATAGTAAACCCTAATTCTAAGGTGATGACATGAAAGATGAATAGTAAACCCTGATTGATGAATTGTTTACTGTTATCAGTTGAATTAACCATGCATGTTGTCATGAAATGATGATCATACCCAGGTATGAACTATGATACTTTATTCATTGAAAGCATGTCTTAGCTTTATGAATAAGTGATATATCTTGATGTATTGTTAGTGACATCTATTGAGATTTATGGGTTGTGAGAGCCATAAATACCATCAAGGTCATGCTTAACAGATGACTTGTGATGAGCTGATTGAGAACTGATGATTGAAAAGAGTTAGGCTTGTTACTTTTTAGTATTCTCCTTTTTTAGCTGTTATGCTAATGTTATTGTTTGAAGAACAATGTATGATGTTAAAAGAATACTGAATGTACCTAACTAATCAAGTGTAATGTAGAGCCCTGATCATAGATCCATCATTGTCAGAAACCAAATGATGGTGAAACAGGTTTTCCTAAGGGAACTCCTGGAGCACATACTTTTGAGTATGTGGGGGAAATGGATGCGTAAATCCTTACATCCTAGTGTAGGAATTGATGTAGATTATTATAATTCGTCAATCCCTTCACTACAAATCCAAATGGTGAGATGTACCACAAATCTCCCAAAAGAAACACAAAATACCGCATCGGTGAGAGATAAACAAGAAATATTCTGATGACGAAGAGAGTACAGAATACCACTGTAACTCTAAAATAGCGAAGGACCAGATACCCTGGTAAGCTATATCAGCAGAGACACCAAGTGTCTTGCAAGCAATCCTCTAACTGACTGAGGGGGAATGAGGTCATAAGAATCCGGCTCTTTTAATGACCTATGTATGATACTGATGTGACTTATTAGCGATCAGTTGGAGTATGAGTGGTATGCCTGATAACACCAAATTTTGTGACGTTTTTTCCCTTTATTCTGTTATCAAAACTACCCTTTTCTGCTATTTTCCTCTATTTTATTAGCATTTTCAAAATAATTGGCCAAGCAACGCTCTTATTCCAATTTTTCCTATCTTCTACAAAGTTTTCCTCATTTTTGTGCAATAAGGCCGATTCCGGCCCACAATAAGTCTAAGCCCGTCTCGACCTCCCTGACGCTCGATACAACCCAGCCCGACAGGGGCTGGGCGACATGAGAATGATCGGCGGAGAAGGGTGTTGCGTAAGAAGGACGTGTTGGCCGACATACCGTCTACCCGACAGGGAGCCAAAGCCGCATCGACGACCTAACTCGTCGGGCAACACAGCCACCCACCGGCAGGTGTGCCGCCAGCCACGTGACCGATAGCCATCGCCTCGTGCCGAGACACACCTGTATCGGCCGTCCACATCCATCGATTGGCGTATAAGGGAGCTACGTGGCGTTTCCAGCACCATAACTCCTTCAACCACCGGTATAAATAGCAGCTACAGGAAGCCGAAAAGAGGGAGGGGGACGTCGAGGTTGGTCACGAATCGGAGAGTCGGAAGAGAATTCGGACAAGACAGTTCGAGAGCCACCTCCGAAGGAAGCTATGAGAGCTAGAGTATCGCGCCCCAGTGCTTGCGCCGGGCGACACTAGGTGAGCTTTCCCTCATCCCTAGAGGGAAGGGATGGTTCACTTAGTGTTGTCCAGGGCGACACTGCGGGCCGGTATCGGCCAGCGAAGATGAGCGACACGAGTGCCTGACAGTAGACTCGTAGCTCTTTGCCCGACACGATATCAAACCCGATACGCTCCTCCCATCATGCGTTCCGCCCGAGAGGGTGCACCGCCCGACATGAGCGTATCGGCCAGGGCCCTTGAGCAATACAGTCAGTCGTCAGTCGGTGCTGTCCGAGAGGGGGTGCCGCCCGACACTGCCGTATCGGGCTCAGCTCCTGACCGGTATCGGGCAGGAGAGCTACAGTAGTCTGTCGTTCTTTTACATCAAGAAGGTGACATCTATCTTTAATTCTATTATTTAAATTCTTAGCTTATGCATTGTATTAAGACCCTTATTGCTTATGGAAATAGAAATGCTTAATTGCTATTTGTTTAATGCTTAGTGCCTTATGATTGGGTAACTGCTGCGTTGGATATCTGAACTCTAGCTTGCATGTTTTGGATCGCGTTTCGCTTAGCTACCGACTCGTCTTTCCCATCGCAACTACTTCGAGAGTTGGGTTGTGGCTCTAGTATTCGGTCCGATTCTGGAGTACGAGAGTGCCCGGAACGGAGTTGTTTTAGTATCATTCCACTCTAACTTGAGCCCAGCAACCTCGAGAGGGGTGTTGAAGCTTGGTTAGAGGCACCCGCTCTGAGAGGAGGGGTGCAGGGTGATACTGCTACCGCTTGTCTTACTGAAGTCTTATCCCTTGCATTACGCCTTAAACTGCAGTTTACCTTTCTATTTTCTGTTGCATGAAAATTCCTAAAAACTGCTAAATGACAAAATCTTAATCTTTCTTGTAACTCCAGTTGGAGATAGTTTTCTTTGATTTAATCGTGACATCTTGTTGTTCCCTTCGGGGAACTTTAATATCTCTTTATACCCACCGGAGTGTAGAGTATCGATTCAGAGTCGTCAACACAACCCACCTTGTCCCTGTGTTCGACCCCGTATGACTACTTCGACCCCGTAAACAAAGTTGTGGGGGCCTAGAAGGATTCGGGTTATAAATGCGAAGGCTCGACTACCTCAAATACGCCTCCAATTTTAGGACGCGCGATTTAGGCCGGTCAACTTTCTGGCGCCGTTGCTGGGGACAAGGCAAATGGCACTGTTGATGAATCTGAAGCCACTAACTACACTCACGTGCCTCAAGCTTAGAAATAGGCTTGACAGCACTTCTTTTTCTTTTTCTTTTTCTTTTACTTTAAGCATTATTCTTTACTCCAATTATAATTTTCTAAACATGATTTTTATGCGGTTTTCTGGTACTGTGATCTACTGAACACCGAGACTGTCAACCATGCCTCCTCGCGTAGAGCCACCTTCTGGAAACGAAAGCCCAGAAGGGAGGCCAGCTTCACCTCCACCGGAAGACAACGACCGGTATAGTGATCATGAGTGACAAGAAGATCTAGAATCACCAGGGCATGAGGAAGAGCATCATCAGCATAGACGTCGTCGAAGACACAGGAGGAATCATGATAACCGAGAGCGACGCCGAGACGCTAGCAACAGTGACGACTCGGAGGAAGAAGAGAAAACTCTTAGAGAATTGGCTTCTACAAAGGCCAATAGGTCGAGGTGCCCTGTTATCATCCCAAGGTTCAATGCGACAAACTTTGAGCTCAAGCCGTCTGTGATCTCCATGATTCAAAATAAAATCTTCAGGGGGAGTTCTAAGAGTGACAACCCTTACCATCACCTTGATGCTTTCAAAAATATCTGCGACACCATAAAGATGCGAGGGGTTCCCCAAGAGGTCATTTACTGCAAGGGTTTCATCTTCTCTTTGGAGGATAAGGCTCTATCATGGTACCTTGGGCTACCCCACCAAGCGCTGAATGGATGGGGAGAACTGGCTGACGCATTTGTAAACAAGTTTTACCCCACTGAGAAGATGATGAGGAATAAGTTAAAAATCACGTCTTTCACGCAAAAGCCAAATGAAAACCTCCACGACGCCTGGGAACAATATCTGGAATATCAGAGGGACTGCCCTCACCACAATTTCAAGAAGGGTTTCCTGGTCTCCACCTTCTACAATGGGCTAACTCCCGATGAAAGGGTATCGCTAAATGCGGCAGCAGGAAGTGACTTCTTAGGGAAGAAGCCAAGAAAGTCCGAAAAGATCATTAGGAACATGGCTGAGTTGAAGGCCGATGTTGACTATGATATATCCGATAGAGGGCAGGCGAAGAAGGCAGGGGAAGGAACCTCTCTTGAGTCCAAGGCTCTGGAAAACATTACTTCTCAGATTCAAAGGATAGCAACAGATGTGAAACAACTGAAGGATCATGGCGGAAGGCAGAAGAAGCAAGTTGAGAAAGTCATGAAATGTGTTACCTGCGGTGAGGGAGGACATGGGGTAGACAACTACGTCTACACCAAACCCGGCACCGACAGCGACTCCGACTCAGAAGAAGAAAGGACCGAGAATGTCTCCTACATGAGCATCAAGAGACCAGACCACCCTGGATTTAATTATGGCAACAAAGACGCGGCCGAGAACTCGCATCAGCTAAACACCTCGGCCAGGCCCATGCAACCTTTTGAAAAGAGGGGGGGATCAGGCCAATACACCAAGAACAGCCAGTTCCAGCCAGCAAAAGGTAATTTCCAAGCACCAGGAAAGTACCAAGGCCCGCCCCGTGAACAGGAGAAAGGGGTGAACCAATCTGAAGTGATCGGCTAGTTGTTCGATTTTGTCAAGAAACAGGACACCGTTAATCACTAGTTAGCGCAAAGTGTACTGTCCAATTCAGGGGTTTTGAACTCATTGCAAGTCCAGTTGGCAGATATGCAGACACATCAGCGCCAAATCGACCAGCAGCTAGCGCAGCTCGCCGAGATTATGAAGAATCATGTAGGGAAGATCTCGTCTAACACTGAACCAGCTAAAAGATAGATCAAGATGAAGAAGCTAAAAGACGTCTAGCTGTAGACAGGAAATGCAGCGCTCCTCGGGAGGCAGCCCGCGCTTTTATTTTCCTAGAATAGGATGTTATTTACTTTTTTGCAAGACAGACATTACAAACATTATGGACTGTAATAAGGCCCGAGTCAGTGCATGCGCACGTGTGCTGACTCTTTTTGTTTTAAGGGCCACCGCTTTAGTTTTATTTGCCAGGATGGGTAAATACCATCTGAGGCCGGGTTTAGCCTTAGGCCAATGATGTTTTACCTGCCTGTCGCCTTTTTCTTTAAGTGGGTTTTACCTCAGAATTTTGTCCTGAAAAATCTTTTTTTTTCCAGACCGGATCGGGCGGCACACCAACCGACATACAGATTGCGCCCGTCCCGGGAGGGAATGGTTTTACCGCGACGTCCGGCCACTATATATAAGGCAAAAACTTTACCGTGTCGCGCTCCCGGACTTTACCTTTTTCAGCTACCGTATCGCACAGTACTTTTCTTGCTCTCCGCTCCCGTGTCACGCAGAGACCTCTCCCGATCCCGTGACGTGCAAAACCTTAAGGAAAACAAAGGTATCACGCGACAGCTCTATCGCCCGAGCATACACGATACGGACCTTTATCGCGTACGGCGTATCGGGCGAGGATTTTGCGTTGATTTTTCTTGTCGCCCGATACTGTTATCACGCGACACGCTTCTCTCACACCTGCCCGATACATCTGTGTCGGGCAGTGACCGTATCGTCCGTTTATTCTTGTACCGGACAGTGCTCTTTCAAGACCCTGCCGGGCACTCAGTTCCTTTTAGTCGTATCGCCCAACACGGTTGTATCGGGCAAGCTTTACCTGATCTTGTCTCAAGGCCCGATACAGTCGTGCCGGGGTGCCTTTCCTTTTATTAATTTTCCCGTTAATAACAAAACAGCATTTGTTTTATTGATATTAGGGATGGCACGCACAAAGATAACTGTTAGGCTCATTGACGAGCAAGGCAGGAGAGTCGTCACCGAGCCAGAGGCAGAGGCGGCAACAGTCGGGCAGAAGCGCTCAAACCCTGAAGCAGCTGGACCCTCAACATCTGGAAAGAGGGTGAGGACAGAAGAAGCGGCCACTCCAGCTGCAGCACCTGCTCCAACAGCAGAACCCCCGGATCACACGCCGGGAAGGTTCGTGCCAAGAGATGAGGAGCACGGCCGCAGATATGCTGAACTAGGAGCCAAGCTCTACAGGCCGAGCAGGTTCGGCCACCAGTCGTCCTTCATGCAGTTGGGCATCTTCAGGAGACTGGAGGACGTACTTACTGTAGCAGGTCTGAGACAAATCTGCTTCAGCCTATCTGCCTCCTACACCGAGCGCACGAGGGAGTTCATGGCGTCCCTTCACCGAGTAAAGAATACACCTGCTGAAGCCAGAAAGTATGGCGGAGCAGACAGACTCCAGGGGCGGCTTTACAATGCAGAGCACGTTATTTCGGAGAAGCTGCTCAACCAGATTTTCTCCTCCAGCGAAGAGGAGAGAGGGAGACTAGATAACGGTGCATGGATCACCGAAGGAGACGGGTTCGACCCCGTAGATATCTGGGAAAAGCTAACCGGGGAGTCATCTTTCAAACCCGGGAGCAAGGTGGAGGCAGTGCACTCATGTTTCTGGAGGATAATGCACAAGTTGGTGGCGTGCCTCCTCTTCAGCAAGAACGAGTCCAGCAACATTTACTCCGAGGAACTTCACGTCATGTGGCACATGATGGAGGGCCAGACTATCAACCTGGGGCGCTTCTTGCTGAACAGGCTGCACCCAATAAAGGAGGCCACCAAGGAATATTGCATGGGTGGCATCGTGAACCTAATTGCGGTGGGGTTGGGATACCCGCGTGAGCCGCGCAGCCTCTCCAGAACAAGAGGGGACGAGTTGATCGACCTCAAGTACCTCATGAGGTCGGGTATAATAAAGAAGGAGGGGCGGAGTTACTTCTACAAGTTCGCACGGACAAAGATCCTTCTCCCGCTTCCTCGTTGCGCCACCTACGACGCAGAAAAGCTAGTCTTCACCACAGCCGAGATCGAGGCTGTGGCAGTGGGCGCAAGCTGCGCTCCGCCCCCAAGAAGCCAAGAGTGGGGGATCACCAGGGGGCCCATCCCACTGGGTACTCGGCAGGACGTATCTTCAACAGCTCCTGCCGAGCGGCCCACTGCCTCGGAGCCACGAACGACAGCCATAACAACAAGGCCAGTGGTGGCAAGAGAAGAATCGGCGATCGTGGAGGTCACCGAGACAAGAACTGGAACTGCAGCGAGAGAGACGGCTGCAGTCCCCATAATTTCTGCTGCGCCCTTAGGGGCAATTGATGAAGTACAACCGGATGTCAACGATGAGCTATTCGCCGACATCCTACAAATGGAGCTCGAACGAGCACATGTGACGCCGAAACCACCACCAAAGTCTCATGTTGCACTTGTTGAGGAGATCGTCGACAGCGCCGATATGGGGCAGCATCCGTCCCCCACAACACGGTCTCCTCCGATACAACAAGAGGGCGGGGCAGCACTGACACCTCGCCCAGAAGCATCATCCGTGCGGACGATAGAAGTAGGTTCTGCCTCGTCAGGCAGACCATCGCGCGGGAGGAGCATTTCGAGGTCGAGGGGGAGACAAGAGGAAAACCCTCCTTCGCTCGGAATGATGCTGGGACAAGAACTCGATTTCTTACGGGAGGTAACAGAAAACCATTCTACTACATTTCTTTCCCTAACCCGCAAGTTGTCGTTTTTCGAACAAAGGCTGGATAGCCAGGAACGAGAGATGCTGGCTTTGGCCAGCCTACCTGTCCGGCTAGAGGCAGTAAATGCCATGCTACGACAAGTCCTGCAGCGCCTTAGCGAGATCGAGGGGAGGCTGAACAGGGGGGACGACCATCCACGCCCAAGGAAGCCGAGAAGATCGCCTTCGCCTCCTGGTCCGGGCTCTCAATCCTCGTCGTCAAGAGTGTCGTCAGGATCGTCATCATCTACCTCCTCCTTCGGCAGATCTTCATCAGCAACCGGAGGAAATTCATCACAAGGGCAAGGCTATGAAGCTTCAGCCAGACAAGGAAGCCCTTTTGACCTGAATGAGGCCGCTCCCTCAGCCCCCTTTGACGAAGCTGAGGATAACGATGAAGATATCAGCGTCAGGGAGGGCTCTTCTGATGAATCTGAGGGAGAAGGGGGGGACATCTGCACCACAAATGAAAGACACCTCCCCAGAAGAAGGAGTTCGAGGGCTGATCTCACCGATTTCTCCGCACCGACAGAGATACCTTCCTTCAAAATGGCTGACTTTGACAGAAGGGTCATAGGATATCTAACGATCAGAGACCAGAAACTACTCAACATGGTCCTGAGATCGCAAGCCGACGAGGAAGAGGTACTCTGGAGCGACAGTTATTTTTCAGTGAAGCGGGGTTCTCTGAGAAACATCTTCCGTGCCAAGGCCATCGTAGGGAAGAGTTTGTTCAGAGTACTACAAGGGGCCATTATAGAAAACGCCGACAAGAAGAAAGGCCAACATACAGTTTACGCTGCCACCCTAGCCCTAGCAAGAAGACTAATGATGGGGTTGTACAATTCTACGTAGGTAGAAAGTATGTTGGATTACATTGAAGTGCACAATCCGAAACTGGTGCTGGCCCCTTACAAACACAGAAACAACTGGTTCCTGTGCATTGCCGACCTCTGAAATCATGATGTCCAACTGCATTGTTGCTGCAGCAAAGAGGTCCCGCACACATGAAGTACGTTCCTACACCCAAAGGACATAAAGCTAAGACTGCTGCCGCTACGTCTCCACCGGGTCATCAAGTACGGAGTCCAACGCCACAGCGGCGTCTGGAATTTCTACTCACTAAGGGACTTCCCAGTCCAAGAAGAGGAGGGAAGTGGAAATAGCACATTCATAGTCCTCAGAGCCATGGAGATGATACATATCTTCGGATACTTCAAGCAACTCCAGAATAATAACTTCTACAGTCTCAGAAGCAAATATGCATTGCTGCTGATAAAAGACAAGCGTTATTTTCGAGACACGGGGATACCAGAAGAGCTGCTGGATAGTGAACAAGAAGAAGAGTCATCTCAACACAGCAGCCCTCCTGAAAAAGAAGCAGAAGCAGAGACGAACGTCTGTGGGGCAGGCAAACAGATAAACATCTTGCGACAAGTTTTCGGACACGACGAACAAGCCTCGCCCTAGAACTTGGAGGAGTCGATCCACAACTTCGACCGTTTCTCATGCACTACCCTCACGCAGGAACAGGTCAACGAAATCCACATGAAGTTGGCTGACTCCAACCCTGCATACGTAGCCTACTCAGCACGTGATGTCATAGTCCCGATTGACGACTTAAGGGACATGGTAAAAGAGGGAGGATGTCTGGCGTTATCTGTGGCGGTCGCCTACATCCAGATACTACGAAACAAGTCTGAACACGAATACATAGCAGATCCAATGCTGTTCAACGACATTTGCCTAGCAGATGAGCAAGGGGCGAAGGAAGCTTTCCTAGCAGAGTTGGAATGCAGAGTCCCGGATACCATTCTCCTTCCAATCATGCACAACAACCACTGGATGCTCTTAACGGTGTACACCCAACAACGAGCAGGGATTTTCTACAACAGCTCAGACAGCAATAAAGACCATCCAGTGCCTTGTACATCGACAACGCTGACATCTCTTGAACAATTAGTACGAAAGTACTATATCGATATAGCAGCGCTGATACAACCATTCCTGGGAATGCAAGCAAGAAGTTGGCATGAACTCCAGTTCTGCCACCGCAGCCCGCAGCAAATTCAACTATCCAACGACTGCGGCATCTTCGTCCTGGAATGGATGGCAAACGAGGCAATGCCTGATCAGCTCCTCCACATCGACTATCACAGCAAAAGAGGAGAATATGTGTGGGAACTCTTATCTAGCCCAGGCGCGCTGATCATCTAACCCTCACTGATTAACATTTCCTTACCTCATCTACTTCACAACTCTGGGAGAGAGTGTGGAGTAAGTTTGGGGGGGTACCATGTACCAGTGAGGGAGGTACAAAACTTTTCTCCTTTGACCCCCCTCGTCTTATCCAATTCAATTAGTGTACATATAATTTTTTTTTAGTGTACATATAGCATATAACCTTTTTAGTGTACATATAACTTCTTACACAACCATTTTCCTTTTTGCTAAAAGTCTTGAAAACTTTGAAAAAATTTGCTTATGATTCCCTATACTTGCATATGTACAATGTTGTAATAATAATAATAAAAACTTGTTGTGACTTCTTACAAAGTTTACTTTCTGTATATTTAACGAGTTACAAGTTCTGTCATATCTTTCTGATAATGATGTCTCAAACAAACAAAAGATTGTGCCCTGCTATCCAAAAATTTTCGAAAAATAATAATCTCGCAAACAGCTAAGAGATGAGTATGGAGAAGGAAAAAGCTGCCCAAACAGCAGATATCTCTTTTGTTTTCCCTTACCCAGCAAAAATCCCAAAAAGAGAAATAAGCCTTACGAGCATGAATAAAAGCATGAGAGTTGTGCCCAATAAAAGAAAAGAAATATATATATATATATATATATATATATATACACACTTGTTTTCCAAAAGTACCCATGTTTAGGCATGGTAGATCTAGGGCAGTGGTACGTAGGATGTGAAATCACTGCTCTAAAGCCAACTAGCTTGGACTGCAGGGACCACTTGCCCGTTAACGGACCCTTACCTGGATGGACTGATGGGAAACAAGAAGAAAAACCCAAAAAGCCTAAGCCTACCCTATACACAACTTTCTGCCCCTAAAATAAAGTTGTTTGGTGTGGAAGCTAACTTCGGAATCATACACCAAAGTCTCGCTGAAGCTGTGGAGAAGAAAAATTTTACGTAAATAATAAGGCAAGTAGGGCAAGGTCTTTTGTTCGCATTAAGACAGCATTACCTCCAAGACATCGCAAATCTTGTGCTACCCTTTAGCCTTAAAGTTTTGCTGTGCAAGAGGAAGCAACACAAAGTCTAGTTTAAATATTGATTGAGGACAATCAAAAAGCTAAGTTTGGGGGAGTTGATAACACCAAATTTTGTGACATTTTTTCCCTTTATTCTATTATCAAACTACCCTTTTCTGCTATTTTCCTCTATTTTATTAGCATTTTCACAATAATTGGCCAAGCAACACTCTTATTCCAATTTTTCCTATCTTCTACAGAGTTTTCCTTATTTTTGTGCAATAAGGCCGATTCCGGCCCACAATAAGTCTAAGCCCGTCTCGACCTCCCTGAGGCCCGATACAACCCAGCACGACAGGGGCTGGGCGACACGAGAATGATCGGCGGAGAAGGGTGTTGCGCAAGAAGGACGTGTCAGCCGACATACCGTCTACCCGACAGGGAGCCAAAGCCGCATCGACGACCTAACTCGTCGGGCGACACAGCCACCCACCGGCAGGCGTGCCGCCAGCCACGTGACCGATAGCCAGCGCCTCGCGCCGAGACACACCTGTATCGGCCGTCCACATCCATCGACCGGCGTATAAGGGAGCTACGTGGCGTTTCCAGCACCATAACTCCTTCAACCGCCGGTATAAATAGCAGCTACAGGAAGCCGAAAAGAGGGAGGGGGGACGTCGAGGTTGGTCACGAATCGGAGAGTCGGAAGAGAATTCGGACAAGACAGTTTGAGAGCCACCTCCGAAGGAAGTTGTGAGAGCTAGAGTATCGCGCCCTAGTGCTTGCGCCGCGCGACACTAGGTGAGCTTTCCCTCATCCCGAGAGGGAAGGGATGGTTCACTTAGTGTTGTCCAGGGTGACACTGCGGGCCGGTATCGGCCAGTGAAGATGAGCGACACGAGTGCCCGACAGTAGACTCGTAGCTCTTTGCCCGACACGATATCGAACCCGATACGCTCCGCACGTCATGCGTGCTGCCTGAGAGGGTGCGCCGCCTGACATGAGCGTATCGGCCAGGGCCCTTGAGCGATACAGTCAGTCGTCAGTCGGCGCTGCCCGAGAGGGGGTGCCGCCCGACACTGCCGTATCGGGCTCAGCTCCTGACCGGTATCGGGCAGGAGAGCTACAGTAGTCTGTCGTTCTTTTACATCAAGAAGGCGACATCTATCTTTAATTCTGTTATTTAAATTCTTAGCTTATGCATTGTATTAATACCCTTATTGCTTATGGAAATAGAAATGCTTAATTGCTATTTGTTTAATGCTTAGTGCCTTATTAAGACCCTTATGGTACCTCAAATACCATAAGCATTAAACAAATAGCAATTAATACCCGTCTCACCCAATCATAAGGCACCAAGCATTAAACAAATAGCAATTAAGCATTTCTATTTCCATAAGCAATAAGGGTCTTAATACAATGCATAAGCTAAGAATTTAAATAACAAAATTAAAGATAGATGTCGCCTTCTTGATGTAGAAGAACGATAGACTACTGTAGCTCTCCTGCCCGATACCGGTCAGGAGCCGAGCCCGATACGGCAGTGTCGGGCGGCACCCCCTCTCGGGCAGCGCCGACTGACGACTGACTGTATCGCTCAAGGACCCTGGCCGATACGCTCATGTCGGGCGGCGCACCCTCTTGGGCGGCACGCATGACGGGCGGAGCGTATCGGGTTCGATATCGTGTCGGGCAAAGAGCTACGAGTCTACTGTCGGGCACTCATGTCGCTCATCTTCGCTGGCCGATATCGGCCCGCAGTGTCGCCCGGGACAACAGTAAGTGAACCATCCCTTCCCTCTCGGGATGAGGGAAAGCTCACCTAGTGTCACCCGGCACAAGCACTGGGCGTGATACTCTTGCTCTCACAGCTTCCTTCGAAGGTGGCTCCCGAACTTCCGGACTGTCTTGTCTGAATTCTCTTCCGACTCTCTCGACTTGTCCGACCTATCCGACCCTTTCGACCCTCCGCCCTTCTGACCCGTCTTTTCGGCTTCCTGTAGCTGCTATTTATAGGCGGCGGTTGAAGGAGATATGGTGCTGGAAACGCCACGTAGCTCCCTTATACGCCGGTCGATGGATGTGGACGTCCGATACAGGTATGTCTCGGCGCGAGGCGTTTGCTATCGGTCACGTGGCTGGCGGCACGCCTGCCGGTCGGTGGTTGTGTCGCCCGACGAGTTTGGTCGTCGATGCGGCTTTGGCTCCCTGTCGGGTAGACGGTATGTCGGCCGACACGTCCTTCTTGCGCAGCGCCCTTCTCCGCCGATCATTCTCGTGTCGCCCAGCCCCTGTCGGGCTAGGTTGTATCGGGCGTCAGGAGGGTCGAGACGGGCTTAGACTTATTGTGGGCCGGAATCGGCCTTATTGCACAAAAACGAGGAAAACTCTGTAGAAGATAGGAAAAATTGGAATAAGAGCGTTGCTTGGCCAATTATTGCAAAAATGCTAATAAAATAGAGGAAAATAGCAGAAAAGGGTAGTTTTGATAACAGAATAAAGGGCAAAAATGTCACAAAATTTGGTGTTATCAACTCCCCCAAACTTAGCTTTTTGATTGTCCTCAATCAATATTTAAACTAAACTTTGTGTTGCTTTTTCTTGCACAGCAAAACTTTAAGGCTAAAGGGTAGCACAAGATTTGCGATGTCTTGGAGGTAATGTTGTCTTAATGTGAACAAAAGACCTTGCCCTACTTGCCTTATTATTTAAGTAAAAAAATTCTTCTCCACAGCTTCAGCGAGACTTTGGTGTATGATTCCAAAGTTAGCTTCCACACCAAACAACTTTATTTTAGGGGCAGAAAGTTGTGTATAGGGTAGGCTAAGGCTTTTTGGGTTTTTCTTCTTGTTTCCCATCAGTCCATCCAGGTAAGGGTCCGTTAACGGGCAAGTGGTCCCTGCAGTCCAAGCCAGTTGGCTTTAGAGCAGTGATTTCACATCCTACGTACCACTGCCCCGGATCTACCATGCCTAAACATGGGTACTTTTGGAAAACAAGTGTGTATATATATATATATTTTTCTTTTCTTTTATTGGGCACAACTCTCATGCTTTTATTCACGCTCATAAGGCTTCTTTCTCTTTTTGGGATTTTTGCTGGGTAAGGGAAAACAAAAGAGATATCTGCTGTTTGGGCAGCTTTTTCCTTCTCCATACTCGTCTCTTAGCTGTTTGCGAGATTATTATTTTTCGAAAATTTTTGGATGGCAAGGCACAATCTTTTGTTTGTTTGAGACAGCATTATCAGAAAGATATGACAGAACTTGTAACTCGTTAAATATACAGAAAGTAAACTTTGCAAGAAGTCACAACAGGTTTTTATTATTATTACAACAACTTTGTACATATGCATAGGGACAGAAATTTGCAAAGGAAAGATTTTTGTAAATTTTTATATGGCATGCATGCGTATATCAGATATACAGGAAGTTATAAGAGCACATCAGGTAAAAGAGAATGAATATCGTAGAAAGCTTGAAGTGATAAAATTTTTATACCTCCCTCACTGGCATACCCCCCCAAACTTACTTCCTACTCTGTCCCAGAAGTAGAGAAGAAAGCAAAAGTGAGGTAAAGTTTAGCCAGTGAGGGTTAGCTTGCTGATGTGCTACAAAATGCTCCTACGAAGTTGTAGCATGCCATTGGGAGGTTGTCTAGCGGGTTCGCTTCGGTGGTGTAGTGGTTGAGTGTGAGCGTAACCCTCAAGATTCACTTCTGGCCCCCCTTTTCTTCAAATCTCCGTTGTGGACATGAACAAAAGGACTGATCATCAGTCCCTAGTTCAGTTCCCTGGAGTGTGTAGTCAGGGTGGGCCTCCTCCCTTAAGAGGACGGAACCTGAACGCCCCGAACTTGTTCGGAGGCCTTGGTCACCGTACTCGTGCTGTCTCTGGAGATGGTCCCAAGCCACGCGAAAGATAGGCTGATAACTAGGTGGCTCTTTATTAGAGCTACCAAATCAAGAAAAATCTCCCCTTTCATTGTTGTTGCCGTTTCTGCCCGACTGTGGTTGCTGTTTCCCCCACCGTGCTTGTTGGCGCGGCCGGAGGTTTGCTCCATACGAGCCATACCTGTTATTTAAATTTAGAATTTATTCATCCGTTAGGCAAGGAAGATGAAAAGAAAAACTTATTAAAACTGGGCGATAAGGGATCGGACGATACGATGTTGTCGCGCGATATGACTCGACGCCCGACACAGGTGTATCGGGCGATACGAGGTCACATGAAGCAAAAACATGACATCGCCGTGAGAAGTATGTCGCCTGAAACGACATCGGGGAGAACGTTGTCGGCCGGCGCGTTGTGCGAAAGCATGTCGGGCGATAGGGAATCTGCAGGTCATGCGAACCCGATAAGCGGCTCGATAAGAGATACTGGCGTCAGGCTGGCGTCGGGCGACAGGGTTATCGGCCGATAAACGTGTCGGTCTACAAACCTATCGGGCGACAAGCCATGTCGTTCGGTAAGAAAACAACAAGCCGGCTGATACGCCTCACACGATACAAAACATGTGCCGGGCGAGAGATAACGTATCGGGAAAACGGTGTGTCGGGTTATACCTTTGCTCTCAGGAGGCATCGCCCGATACCAGGGTGAAGGCAAGATGGCCGACACATGAGCAAAAGGGAGGATCACTGCATGCGTTCCAGGTGGCAAAAAGGAGAAAATGATAGCCCGACACGAAGAAACCTCCACGCTATTTATAGAGAACCCAGCTGGGGGTAAAACGTGCAAAACATGGCACGCATCGAGCATTTTAGTCACGCTATTCCCGAGACGCGCAGTCCCATCGGGTAGTCCAAGGGTCATCCGCTGCCCTTGCGACGCCCGGGGCGAGGCTGCCCGATACAAGCAGTTCTGCGCCCAGCTGGTCGACACGGTAGAAAAGCGGGCAGTCAAAAGGCCAAAACTAAACCTGGGTGAAGTAAAAGGCCATTGCAGGGTAAAACATCATTGGTATAGAGAAGGATCTCCTACCTCAGATGATATTACTCCTCAATGCTCCGCAAAACACAGCGGTGGCCCATAAAACAAAAAAAGTCAGCACACGTGCGCATGCACTGACTCGGGCCTTATTACAGTCCATAATGTTTGTTTTTACAAAGAAAAGAAATGCATCTTAATCTATGACTCGGGCTGCCTCCCGAGGAGCGCTGAAGTTTCCATCACCAGCTCGACCGGTGTAGGCTCTTCGGTTGTACCCACATCCAGCAAGTCAATCTCTGCTTTCCTGACAAAAGCTTCGTCTTCATAAAACCTTTTCACTCTGTGCCCGTTCACCTTGAAGATCTTAGTCGGGTCATCCTTGTCGCGGAGCTCCATCATTCCCGATGGGTATATCTTTGACACAGAAAATGGTCCCGACCATCTTGTCTGTAATTTCCCAGGAAAAAGACGGATGGAGGACTTGAATAACAAGACCTTATCCCCTTCGCTCACATCCTTTCTCCTAAGGTGGGCATCATGCCAGATTTTTGTTCTTTCCTTGTAGATCTTTGCATTCTCATAGGCGTGAATCCTCAGCTCTTCGAGCTCTTGAAGCTACAAAAACCTCTTTTCTCCTGCTTTGTCTAGGTCCATATTTAGGAACTTGATCGCCCAAAGGGCCTTGTGTTCTAGTTCCAAAGGCAGATGGTAGGATTTTCTGTATATAAGATGGTAGTGGGTGGTTCCAATGGGCGTCTTGTAAGCAGTACGGTAGGCCCATAATGCGTCGTCAAGTTTCATAGACCAGTCTTTCCGCGTGCGGCTGACAGTCTTTTCTAAGATCTGCTTGATCTGTCTGTTTGAGACCTCTACCTGCCCCGACGTCTGTGGGTGGTAGGGCGTAGCGATCTTATGTTTTACTCCATACTTACGTAGGAGCGCTTCGAACTGCCTTTCTCCGAAGTGTGACCCGTCGTCGCTTATTACGGTGCACGGTACACCGAAACGGGGAAAAATGGTCTTCTCAAAAAGCTTGATAACCGACTTGGCGTCACATGTTTGGGTGGCTACCGCCTCTACCCATTTCGATACATAATCTACTACCACTAGTATGTATTGATACCCCTGGGATGGGGGAAACGGCCCCATGTAATCAATCCCCCATACGTCAAATATTTCCACTTTGATCCAGCTTGCCATCGGCATCTCATTCCTCCGCCCTATATTTCCCGTTGACTGGCACTCTTTGCAAACCTTTACAAATCGTGCAGCATCTTTAAATAAGGAGGGCCAGTAGAAACCTGATTGTAGCACTTTCGCCGCTGTTCTTTCGCTACCCAGGTGTCCACCATAGGGGGAGGCGTGGCATCCCTTCAGGATATCAGCGGTTTCTTCTTCCGGGATGCACCTCCTGTACAAGTTGTCTGCGCATCTTCTGAACAGGAGAGGATCATCCCAGTAATAATTCTTGGCATCCGCGAATAGCTTCTTTTTTTTATTGTAGGTGATGTCAGGAGGCAGCTCTCCACAAGTAAGGAAATTGCAGATGTCTGCAAACCAGGGCAAACCTTCTTCTTGAGCTTCAGCCATCATAAGAGCTTCGTCGGCAAAGTCGTCGTCGATTTGTGGCCCTCTCTGTCTCTCAGCCACTATCCTCGATAGGTGGTCTGCGACCACATTTTCCGCACCCTTCTTGTCGATAATTTCATGATCGAACTCTTGGAGCAACAAGGCCCATCTCAACAATCTGGGCTTTGCGTCTTTCTTTTGCATTAAGTATTTTATTGCCCCATGATCTGTGTATACTTTGACCTTGGATCTGACGAGATACGACCTGAACTTGTCAAACGAGAAGACGATCGCGAGCATCTCCTTCTCGGTGGTTGTGTAGTTTACCTGTGCTTCGTCCAACGTACGACTAGCGTAGCAAATCACATGGTGCTTTTTATCTTTCTTTTGCCCCAGGACTGCTCCAACTGCGTAGTCGCTAGCGTCGCACATTAGCTCAAAGGGTAAACCCCAATCTGGCGCTTGAAGGATAGGTGGTGATACTAAAGCATTTTTCAGGGCCTAAAAAGCACTGAGACAATCGTTAGAGAAAACAAATTCAGCATCTTTTACCAGAAGATTGGACAATGGTTTGGAAATCTTTGAGAAGTCCTTGATGAATCTTCGGTAATATCCGGCGTGCCCGAGGAAGCTTCTTATCCCCGTGACAGATTTTGGTGGAGGAAGCTTAGATATAGCTTCGATTTTGCTGGTATCCACCTCGATCCCACGCCTTGAGATCTTATGCCCTAGAACGATGCCCTCCCGCAGCATGAAATGACATTTTTCCCAGTTCAGGACCAGGCTGTTTTCCTCGCACCTTTGAAGTACTAACGACAGATTCTTCAGACAGCTATCGAAGTCCTTTTCATAGACGGAGAAATCGTCCATGAAAACTTCCACGATGTCTTCTAGAAAATCTGAGAACATTGATATCATGCATCTTTGAAAGGTGGCGGGGGCGTTGCAGAGTCCGAAAGGCATCCTTCTAAAGGCATAAGTGTCGTAAAGGCAGGTGAACGTCGTTTTCTCTTGGTCGTCGGGTAAGATGGGTACCTGGTAAAATCCTGAAAAGCCATCAAGAAAACAAAAATAATCGTGATGCGCTAATCTTTCAAGAACTTGGTCAATAAAAGGTAGCGGAAAATGATCCTTTTTTGTAGCCTGATTTAGCTTTCGGTAATCAATGCACATTCGCCAACCGGTGATGGTCCTTACCGCCACCTCGTCACCCTTCTCACCCTTAACCACAGTCATTCCGCCTTTCTTGGGTACTACATGGATCGGGCTTACCCAATTGCTGTCGCTAATTGGGTAAATGATCCCCGCATCCCTAAGCTTTATTACCTCTTTCTTGACGACCTCCTTGAGCATCTGATCCAGCTTCCTCTGGGGTTGGGCCAGAGGCTTGGCAGACTCATCCAAGTTGATGCGATGCATGCAAAGGGCGGGGCTAAGGCCTTTGATATCATCTACGGAATATCCTATAGCCCCCCCGTGGAGTCTTAACTCCTCAAGGAGCCGGTCTAGCTGATTGCTTGAAAGATCGGCATTTACGATGACTGGGTTCCTCTGTTCTTCATCTAAAAATCCGTACTTCAGTCCTTCAGGCAACGCTTTTAAATCCGGCTTTGCTCTGGGTGTCTCCTCCCGAGGTTCTCCCTCAAGGGAGGCATACTTCACAGAGTTCACCTCCTCCTCTTCTTCTTGCAAGTCTTTGTTAGAAAGGTTGAAAAGGTCAAGATGCCTCACGACCTCAGGATCTTCGAGGTCGGGATCCTGACAGCTTATTGCCCTTGCGAGGGGGTCCACTGTCCGGATATCCTCCTCTATTTCCTCACAGAATTTATTGTAACTATACGCAAAACAGGCCGATTCAGACAGGGATGGACCTCTCATGATCTCCTTCATCTTGAAGTCCATGTGGTTGTTTCCAATCCTCAAGGTTATTATCCCTTCAGAGACATCAATCAGCGCCCTCCCTGTTGCCAAGAAAGGGCGTCTGAAGATGATCGGACATCTGGGATCTTCAGCTGTGTCGATGACGATGATGTCGCAGGGAATAAAGAAATCACCGACCCTAATCGGCACATCTTCAACAATGCCAACAGGTCTTTTGAAGGAGTGATCCGCCAGTTCAATCCGCATATTGGTTCGAACCATGTCGGTCAAACCCATCCTTTACGCGAAACTTAAGGGCGTGAGGCTGATGCTTGCTCCCAAGTCCGCTAGACCCTTCCGCTCAACATTGTCCCCGATGGCGAATGGGATTGTGAAAGTTCCGGGATCACTTCTCTTAGTTGGCAAGCTGGGCTTTACGAAGGCAGAGGAAGTAGAGGCTAGGTACACTGTCTCTATCCTTCCTCCCCTTCTTTTCTTCATTATTAGATCTTTGAGAAACTTGGCGTATGTGGGCATCTCCTCCAAAGCGTCAAGGAAGGGGACTTCAAGATGTAGCTTCCTGATCGAGTCCATGAACCTTTCGTGCCGCTTTTTCATATTTGCCTTGATCAGCTTGTACGGGAACGGTATCCTGGGAGCATAAGGATTCCTCCCACCAGATGGCTCATCGGACGGTCTCGGCGCAGGCTCTTGGGCTTCTGCAGGCCTACCTCTGCCTCCTGCTGGAATAGCATCCTTGGGCCCTTGCTCAGGTTCTGGTGGGGCTTCATCAGCGTGCTCTACCGTCTTTTCTGATCTAAGCACTGCCATTACTGCAGTTTCAGGGTGAGGGAGCGTTTTTCCTGTAGGGTTCTTCATCAGAGCAGCCATCTGAGACATCCGTTGATCGACCTCCCATTGGCGCATCTGCAGACTCGCCACCTGGTGTTGCATGGAATTCAGAGATCCAGGGTTGGTAAACGTCCCCTGTACCAACTGGTTGATAATGGTGTCCTGTCTTTTTATGTAGGCGGAAAGCTGACCAACCCAATTAGGTCGGGTCGCCCTCTCGCTTTGGCTCTGACATTCGCCCTCAGAAAGGGGTTGCTCACAACGAGACATGGTATCAAGGCTCGGTGGAGCAGGTTACAGCTTTGCAGGGTACCTGAAATATCACGAGAAATCAAGTTAGAACACAGAGTTATTTGGTTCCGGCAAAGAATAATGCTTAAAGAAAAAGAAAAAGAAAAAGAAAAAGAGGTGTTGTCAAGCCTATTTCTAAGCTTGAGGCACGGGAGTGTAGTTAGTGGCTTCGGATTCGTCAACAGTGCCATTTGCCTTGTCCCCGGCAACGGCGCCAGAAAGTTGACCGGCCTAAATCGCGCGTCCTAAAATTGGAGGCGTATTTGAGGTAGTCGAGCCTTCACATTTATAACCCGAATCCTTCTAGGCCCCCGCAACTTTGTTTACGGGGTCGAAGTAGTCATACGGGGTCGAACACAGGGACAAGGTGGGTCGTGTTGACGACTCTGAATCGACACTCTACACTCCGGTGGGTATAAAGAGATATTAAAGTTCCCCGAAGGGGAACAACATGCTGTCACGATTAAATCAAAGAAAACTATCTCCAACTGGAGTTACAAGAAAGATTAAGATTTTGTCATTTAGCAGTTTTTAGGAATTTTTCATGCAACAGAAAATAGAAAGATAAACTGCAATTTAAGGCGTAATGCAAAGGATAATACTTCAGTAAGACAAGCGGTAGCAGTAACACCCTGCACCCCTCCTCTCAGAGTGGGTGCCTCTAACCAAGCTTCAACACCCCTCTCGAGGTTGCTGGGCTCAAGTTAGAGTGGAATGATACTAAAACAACTCCGTTCCGGGCACTCTCGTACTCCAGAACCGGACCAAACACTAGAGCCACAACCCAACTCTCGAAGTAGTTGCGACGGGAAAGACGATTCGGTAGCTAAGCGAAACGCGATCCAAAACATGCAAGCTAGAGTTCAGATATCCAACACAGCAGTTACCCAATCATGCAATTAAGCATTTCTATTTCCATAAGCAATAAGGGTCTTAATACAATGCATAAGCTAAGAATTTAAATAACAGAATTAAATATAGATGTCGCCTTCTTGATGTAGAAGAACGACAGACTACTGTAGCTCTCCTGCCCGATACCGGTCAGGAGCCGAGCCCGATACGGCAGTGTCGGGCGGCACCCCCTCTCGGGCAGCGCCGACTGACGACTGACTGTATCGCTCAAGGACCCTGGCCGATACGCTCATGTCGGGCGGCGCACCCTCTCGGGTGGCACGCATGATGGGCGGAGCGTATCAGGTTCGATATCGTGTCGGGCAAAGAGCTACGAGTCTACTGTCGGGCACTCATGTCGCTCATCTTCGCTGGCCGATATCGGCCCGCAGTGTCACCTGGGACAACAGTAAGTGAACCATCCCTTCCCTCTTGGGATGAGGGAAAGCTCACCTAGTGTCGCCCGACACAAGCACTGGGCGCGATACTCTTGCTCTCACAGCTTCCTTCAAAGGTGGCTCCCGAACTTCTGGACTGTCTTGTCTGAATTCTCTTCCGACTCTCTCGACTTGTCTGACCTATCCGACCCTTTCGACCCTCCGCCCTTCTGACCCGTCTTTTCGGCTTCCTGTAGCTGCTATTTATAGGCAGCGGTTGAAGGAGATATGGTGCTGGAAACGCCACGTAGCTCCCTTATACGCCGGTCGATGGATGTGGATGGCCGATACAGGTATGTCTCGGCGCGAGGCGCTGGCTATCGGTCACGTGGCTGGCGGCATGCCTGCCAGTGGGTGGCTGTGTCGCCCGACGAGTTTGGTCATCGATGCGGCTTTGTCTCCCTGTCGGGTAGACGGTATGTCGACCGACATGTCCTTCTTGCGCAGCGCCCTTCTCCGCCGATCATTCTCGTGTCGCCCAGCCCCTGTCGGGCTGGGTTGTATCGGGCGTCAGGAGGGTCGAGACGGGCTTAGACTTATTGTGGGCCGGAATCGGCCTTATTGCACAAAAACAAGGAAAACTCTGTAGAAGATATGAAAAATTGGAATAAGAGCGTTGCTTGGCCAATTATTGCGAAAATGCTAATAAAATAGAGGAAAATAGTAGAAAATGGTAGTTTTGATAACAGAATAAAGGGCAAAAACGTCACAAAATTTGGTGTTATCACCCGTAGACTTCAACTTTTTAGGTGGTCGTCGAAGACGGAGGAACAAGAATACAGGTGACCAATCCCAGCAGCAGCAGCACTAGGGGCAGTAGTAAATCTCAGGTGGAGATTCGGCCTGCTATGTGGTGTAGTTAGAGTCATTCCTATGTGTCCTCTGTACTCTCAGGTCTTGGAGTCTTTTTGGTTATGAGTTCTTGAGATTTTGTATTATGATGTGTATAATTACTCAAGAAGTAATTTGACAGAGATGTATACAGTTTAAATCCTTTTTCTATGGAAAAGGTTTGTGGTTTCAAGCTCTATTCTCGAAAAGTTTTAATTTCCCGTGATTTTTGTCTTCCGCTGATTATCGATTGCTTCCGCTTAAGTTTAAATCGTGATTATATCGTGGTTTGGAGATCGGAGCCCACAATTAAGTGGTATCAGAGCTCTAGGTTCGCCGAGTCTACAGAGGCATAGGACTTAGGAAGTCGAGTCTATCTCTAGTATTCCTTCCTTATCTAATAGAATCTTCTGCTCCTTAGGAGAAGAAGATACATAAGAATGTCAGAGCCACATGATGAGAACGTGGTAGAAAGTAGTGCTAGTGCACCTCAAGGCGGTGCAGGAGTACCAGAGATAGAACAGCCTGTACCTGAGCAACCCAGAGAGCCACCCCAGTTTGACCCAGCTGATGTGGGTAACCCAGCAGTTCAGACGATGTTTGGGCAGTTTATGACTGCCATGACACACATAACCGACAGGATGCCTATGCCTGCACCCAGGGCACCTGTCCAACCAGAAGGTCAAGGTATCGGGAAGACATTCGAGCGACTACGTCGTGTCGGAGCTACCGAGTACTTTGGGACTGCTGACCCCGCAGATGCTGATCTGTGGTTGATAGAGTTGGAGAAGGCTTTCAGGATTCTCAATATCCCTGAAGCTGAGAAGGTCAGACATGCAGTCTATCTTCTCAAAGGAAGCGCTGCTCATTGGTGGACAATGGAAAAGCAGAAGAGACCTGGAATGGAGATCTCGTGGGAAGACTTTCGACGGGAATTTGTTCATAGATATTTCCCAAAGACCTTCCTAGATGAGAAGATCTCTCAGTTTGAGAGACTAAGGCAGGGCATGATGAATATTAGCGAGTATGAAGCTAAGTTCATGGAGTTGATGCAGTTTTGTCCGCACATGGCTGCCACAGAAGAAGAAAGAATCAGGAGATTTGAGAGGGGTTTGAATGTTGATATGACTACCCCTGTGTCTGCCTTAGAAAACCGAGAGAGATTCTCTACCTTCATTGAGTCAGTCTGAAGGATAGAGAGATCTGTGGTTGAGAAGAGGCAAACTCAGAAAAGATATCCATAGTTTTAGGGTTCTTCATCTAGGGACTTTAAGAAGCCTAGATCCTCTGCACCTAACCCTCCACCACCTAGATCTAGTTCTCAGACTCAGTGGTCTCCAAGTAGAGGTAGAGGACGAGGACAAACACCTCGGGAGACTCAGAGTTCTGCATCAATGTCAGTTACTGGACCACCAAGACCACAACAACTGGAGAAAAGCTGCTACAATTGTGGTAAGGTGGGACATTTGAAGAGGGACTGTCAGTTTAAGCCTATCAGTATGACACACCCTCCGAAACAAGGTCAACAGGGATCACAGAGAGGGCAATCTCAAGGAGCAGCTCGAGGACGCAGGCAAGCATCTCAAGCTGGATCATCAGCACCACCTCAACAACAGGCTACAGTGAGGTTCTATGCTATGAACCCACCAGAGGCAGTGGTCGATCCACAAGTGGTGACAGGTCAGATGGAACTTTTATATTCTGATATGTCTAAATCTTGTGTCGTATCTGTTCTGATTGACCCAGGTGCTACATACTCTTTCATCACTCGAAGAGTGATTTGCAACTGCAATATGACAGCTAGTCATAGGGCAGATAGTTTGTTGTTGGAGACTCCGTTGAGTGGGTCTGCTGTTTTGCAGGAGGTATGTTCTCCCTACATCCTCTTCTTTTCTAAACATCGCATTCAAGTGGACCTTATACCACTTGATATGCAAGGATTTGATGTAATCCTAGGGATGGATACCTTGGAAAGGTATCGAGTTGTCTTGGATTGTGAGTCCAAGTTGACAGTGTTGGCTGATGAAAGCAACACATGGATCTTTCAAGGAGAAAGAAAGATTCTTCCCACCTGTCTTGTATCAGCTATGGTTGCTGATAAGTTGATGAGGCAAGGATGTTATGCGTTCTTGGCCCATGTGGTAGATGTTACCAAGGAGAGTCCCAACCCTGCTGAAGTTCCTATAGTCAGGGAATTCGAGGATGTGTTTCCTGAAGAACTTCCTGGTATGCCACCACCTCGGGAGATTGATTTTGAGATCAATTTGGTCCCAGATACGAAACCTATAGCCCAGACTCCTTATAGGATGGCGCCTGCTGAAATGGCAGAACTCAAGAAACAGCTTCAAGAGTTACTTGAGAAGGGTTTCATCTGACCGAGTACCTCACCTTGGGGTGCTCCGGTTTTGTTTGTTAAAAAGAAAGATGGATCAATGCGGTTGTGCATTGATTATAGACAACTCAATAAAGTAACAATAAAGAACAAGTATCCTTTGCCGAGGATTGATGATCTTTTTGACCAGTTGGGTGGTGCAACAGTCTTCTCAAAGATAGACTTAAGGTATGGATATCATCAACTCCTCATTAAGGACACTGACATATCCAAGTCTGCCTTTAGGACAAGAGATGGTCACTATGAGTTCACGGTTATGTCGTTTGGGCTAACCAATGCACCAGATGCATTCATGGAACTCATGAATAGAGTTTTTCGACCCTTCCTTGATCAGTGTGTTGTCGTCTTCATAGATGACATACTGATTTATAGTAAGGATACTCAGCAGCATGAGCAGCATCTTCGCCAAACTTTGACTTTGCTAAGAGAACATAAGCTATACGCTAAGTTTAGCAAATGCGAGTTCTGGTTATCTAAAGTGTCTTTTCTTGGACATGTGGTATCTGCCTCGGGAATTTGAGTTGACCCTAAAAAGGTAGAATCCGTTCTACAGTGGGAACAACCGAAGACACCAACGGAGATTAGAAGTTTCTTGGGATTAGCTGGTTATTATCGAAGGTTTATTAAGAATTTCAGTTCTATAGCCTTACCTTTGACCAAGTTAACCAGGAAAGATGTTCCTTTTGCTTGGAGTGATAAGTGTCAACAGTCTTTTCAGCTGTTAAAGGAGAGGTTGACAAGTGCACCTGTGCTTGTGCTACCTGAGCAAGGAAAAGTATATGTAGTCTTCTGTGATGCCTCCAAGAATGGACTTGGATGTGTGTTGATGCAGGATAAACAAGTGATTTCTTTTGCTTCCCGACAGCTTAAGAAACACGAGGAGAATTATCCGACACACGATCTGGAGTTAGTTGTTGTGGTCCATGCCTTGAAGATCTGGAGACATTATCTCTACGGAGAAACCTTCCAGATTTTCACAGACCACAAGAATCTTAAGTATATCTTCTCTCAGCATGAGCTTAACATGAGGCAACGTTGCTGGATGGAGTTAATCAAGGACTACAACTGTACAATTGATTACCATCTGGGCAAGGCCAATGTGGTTGCAGATGCCTTAAGTAGGAAATCAGCAACATCAACCATGGATAGAGCACAACTAAGTTCCCTAGTATGCTCTAGGAGAGATATGCTTATCTCTTTTAGGCAAGACAATGTGCAGTTGAAGGTGTCATTGTTAGCCGGTTTGTTAGTTGAGATGTAGATTAAACCTACCCTAAGAGAGCAGATAAAGGAGGCACAACAAGTTGATGCTGCATTTCAACAGATTAGATCTGAGTATGGTGATGAGAAGCGAGATGGTTTTCATGAGTCAGATGACCAAGTGGCATGCTATCATGGGAGGATGATAGTGCCAGATGTAGATAACCTGAGAAAGTTAGTTCTGGAGGAAGCTCACTCTTCAATGTATGCTATGCATCCAGGGAGCGCCAAGATGTATCAAAACTTGAAAGATATGTATTGGTGGCCTGGGATGAAAAAGGATGTAGCTGAGTTTGTTCTGAGGTGTCCTGTGTGTCAGCAGGTCAAGGCTGAACACCAAAAGCCTGCAGGAACAATGCAACCTTTACCCATACCACAGTGGAAGTGGGACCATGTGACCATGGACTTTGTTATAGGCCTACCCAGGACAAAAAAAGGACATGATTCCATTTGGGTAGTTGTGGATAGGTTGACAAAGACATCACATTTCCTACCTGTCAAAACAACCTATTCTGCTGAAAGGTTATCCCAGTTGTATGTTCAAGAGATAGTGCGTTTGCACAGAGTTCCTGTCACTATAGTTTCTGACAGAGGTCCCCAGTTTACAAGTCGCTTTTGGGAGCAGTTACACCGAGCCTTAGGCACTAAGTTAAGGTTTAGTACAGCCTTTCATCCACAGACTGATGGACAGTCGGAAAGGACTATACAAACCTTGGAAGACATGTTGAGAGCATGTGTTCTCTAGTTTACCGGGAGTTGGGATCTACATCTGAACTTGATAGAGTTTGCCTATAACAATAGCTATCAGCATAGCATTGATATGGCACCATATGAAGCCTTATATGGTAGACGTTGTAGATCACCCTTGTGTTGGTATGAGACTGGTGAGCACCATTTGTTAGGTCGTGATCTGGTGCAGCAAACTACAGAGAAGATTAAAGTTATACAGCAACAACTTAAGACTGCACAGGATAGGCAAAAATCATATGCTGATAAACGTCGTAGACCCCTAGAGTTCCAGGTTGGAGACAGAGTATATCTTAGGATCTCACCTTGGAAAGGAGTCCTTCGTTTTGGAAGGAAAGGGAAGTTAGCTCCTAGATTTATGGGGCCTTATCCAATTGTCGAAAGAGTTGGAAAGGTGGCCTATAGACTAGAGTTATCTCATGAGTTGCAGAAGCTACACCCTGTGTTTCACATTTCCATGCTAAGGAAATGTCACCCAGACACCGAGTCAGTTCTACAACCTATGGAAGTAGAATTGAATGAAGATATAACATATGAGGAGGGACCAGTGTCAATCCTTGATAACAGAATTAAAAAGTTAAAGAAGAAAGATATAAGTCTTGTGAAAGTCCTCTGGAACCATCGTGGTGTTGAATAAGCCACTAGGGAACTAGAGGATGAGATGAGAAGGAAATACCCTGCTTTTTTCTCCTAAATACACTTTATCGATTTCGGGGACGAAATCCTTATGAAGGGGTGGATAATTTGTAACATCCCTGACCCAGGTTATAACCTAACCCTGGAAGTTTTGCCTAAATATGTAATTATATACTTGTGAATACTCCCTGGCATGTAATTAAGTTCCTCAGGAACATATATTTTCAATTTTTGCTCCTTTTTAAACAAAGTTGTAGCATTGTGTTGTATGCAGGGACCTATGTGCAAATTACCCAGTTTAAGGGTTTAACTTGCAAATTCACAGGTTAAGATGTTCCTCTGATGTTGAGACATCATGAGGATGTTTATAATGAAGTTTGAGGAATTTCCCAAGCTTGAGCACCAAGGTGCAGCTGTGGAAGCAATCCATATGCTTGAAAACCCTAATTTGGAGTAAAGTGCAATTTACCCAAATTTAGGGGAGAAACTTGTAATTTTCACCTTCTAGAGCATCTTTCATAACTCTTGTCATCATTTAGAATGGAAATGATGAAAGGGACACATCAATGAACAATCAGATAAGAAAAATGATCCTTGTGATAAAAATCACCTAATAAGGGTATGGAGACCTTTCATGTATGTACCCTAGTTGAAAGTTGGCTTTCTTTACCCTTAGATCTTGAGATTTCATGAGCTTTGCATAAGTTTAGATGAGTTGTACGTGCCCTTGAGCAAGGAGGGACTTAGATGTAAAGTCCATGCTTTAGAGGTCCTTATGGTGCAAAAAAGGCCTAAAGTATATAAGCCTTTTCCTTGCAAACAAGTGAACAGATCCTTCATTTCCTTCACTTCTTCTCTTCTTTCTCAAATGTCTAAGGCAAAGCTCTGGAGCTCAGGGAGACGACCAACCTGTTCTAGGTAAGAGAACACCACCTTCTAGCTCGAATTCATGGAGGAATTCTTCCTTTAAGGTTGGTTTTGTGGATAGCTTACTTAGTCTTCTTGTTCTAGCCGACCAATCCTACCTTTCTGTGGAGGAATCACCTCTGACCGAGTTGTGGAGCTCAAGACACCATTAAAGGCTTGGAGCTTGAAAGCTTGGAGCTCAAGGGGCAAGCTTTAGGTGGGTTTTATAACTCTAACTCTTTGCTTTATATGCATACTTTGTTCTTGCAATTTAGCATGTTAGTTCTTCTTCTACCTACCTTCTTCCTTGCACTTTTGCAAGCAAAACAGTGGAAGAACCGACCTTGACAGAGGTTGAAGATGAGGGGCGTGAATCCCTATGTTACTTTATCAAACGACCTTGGACCCTTTTGGTCCAAACGGTTGCAAACCATTTGGGGTCAAACGGTTTCAAACCGTTTGCCCTCAAACGGTCTTGCAAGACCGTTTGGATTGAAATGGTCTCAAGACCGTTTGATAGAGTTGACCAAGGGACGACCGTTTGAGGGTATGTTGGTAATATATTGAATTTCATTCCTGCAAAGAATCAAAGTTTAATTCTTAACCAATTGAGAGTTGAAGGTACTTCAACATCCAAACCCTAATCGGGTTAAAATTGCTGTTTTTAAGCATAGATCTTGTTGAGTTTTGGGTTGAAGGACCCAAACGGTCTCAAGACTGTTTGGGGGTTCCTCCAAACGGTCTCAAGACCGGTTGGGTACAACTCAAGACCGTTTGAAGGTCTAGGGTTGAGATAATCTAATGGTTTGAAGGTTCGATTGCAATAAATTGATGAATTGATAAAAAATGCTGATTTTTGACCTAATTGGAGTTCAACCCTAATCAAACTGACTTGGTTTTTGGTCAAACTTTGGGCAAATGGTCTCAAGACCGTTTCGATGATGTCCAAATGACCACAAGACCGTTTGGGCCAAGTTTGGGCCCAATTGGAGGTCAATTGATAGGTTCAACCTTGAATTGATTCACATTGTTGAATATTGATGACCACCCGATTTGAAACCCTAATTGAAAAGGATTTAACCCTAATTGGCTTTCAAATGAGGGTCAATTTGATGTCCAATTGATTAAGTCTAATCTTATTTAACTCAATTTATAAGTGGTTATCATGGATTTGGTTAATTGAGGGGTTCAACATACATATCCATCACCAATTGTAACTTTTGAACCACTTTGGAGGTCCAAACGGTCTCAAGACCGTTTGAGGTCAAACGGTCTCAAGACCGTTTGGGCTCAAACAATCTCAAGGTCATTTGGACAAATCGATCTCAAGTCATTTTGATCAAACGGTTTCAAACCGCATAAACTTCAGTCGGTTTGAAAGTCAAAATGGTCAACACATCCAAACGGTCTCAAGACCGTTTGAGACGAAACGGTCTCAAGACCGTTTGGTGGTTGAAGGTTGAAACTGTTTGAAGGTGTTCAAGGTGGTTTGTACTTAATCAATTGATGGTGTAATTGATTCAATGGTGATCTAATCTAAACTCTAATGGTAACCTAGGTCATTAAGGGACTAAGTGATTAATGAGTTGACCCATGATGGTGATCATGAGGTAAATTGCCAAAATACCCTTGAGGGGTTTAATTGAGTAATACACTGTTTTAATCAAACCCTAATCACATGATAGTGATGTTTTGGCTTATGTTAGTCAATGAGGACTTAACCCAACCTGATCTAGAGTGGTGTTATCACCATCTACTAGTAAGAGGAGAGAGAAAGTATCCTAAGAGAGAGAAAGTACCCTTTTATGGTGGAAACTCAAGTAAAATACTTTCAATACACATGAATGTGCATGATTAGGGAATGATCCACCTATGTGAGATCATGGAAACCTTAATTATGATGTCTAGTGAATCTTAATCTTATTTAAGAGCTTTAATGATGATGTTTCTCTTACATGATGATGTAATGAGTACAATTCACCATGGAGTGAATAGTAAACCCTAATTCTAAGGTGATGACATGAAAGATGAATAGTAAACCCTGATTGATGAATTGTTTACTGTTATCAGTTGAATTAACCATGCAGGTTGTCATGAAATGATGATCATACCCAAGTATGAACTATGATACTTTATTCATTGAAAGCATGTCTTAGCTTTATGAATAAGTGATATATCTTGATGCACTGTTAGTGACATCTATTGAGATTTATGGGCTGTGAGAGCCATAAATACCATCAAGGTCATGCTTAACAAATGACTTGTGATGAGCTGATTGAGAACTGATGATTGAAAAGAGTTAGGCTTGTTACTTTTTTGTATTCTCCTTTTTTAGCTGTTATGCTAATGTTATTGTTTGAAGAACAATGTATGATGTTAAAAGAATACTGAATGTACCTAACTAATCAAGTGTAATGTAGAGCCCTGATCATAGATCCGTCATTGTCAGAAACCAAATGATGGTGAAACAGGTTTTCCTAAGGGAACTCCTAGAGCACATACTTTTGAGTATGTGGGGGAAATGGATGCGTAAATCCTTACATCCTAGTGTAGGAATTGATGTAGATTATTATAATCCGTCAATCCCTTCACTACAAATCCAAATGGTGAGATGTACCACAAATCTCCCAAAAGAAACACAAAATACCGCATCGGTGAGAGATAAACAAGAAATCTTCCGATGACGAAGAGAGTACAGAATACCACTGTAACTCTAAAATAGCGAAGGACCAGATACCCTAGTAAGCTATATCAGCAGAGACACCAAGTGTCCTGCAAGAAATCCTCTAACTGACTGAGGGGGAACAAGGTCATAAGAATCCGGCTCTTTTAATGACCTATGTATGATACTGATGTGACTTCTTAGCGATCAGTTGGAGTATGAGTGGTATGCCTCATCTCCACAGGGCATAATAATGTTTGAAAAACATAATCAACAGCGTAGTATATCTGTTAGAGTTAACTACGAGTTGTTTGATTGATGTTACACGGAATAAAGTATATGTTCTTCATGTTTCATAAATGTTGAACTCTTGCTTATCACCCAAACTGCTATTGCATACTCTGAAAGCTTTTACTTCTTAAGTTATTCTTTGTTTTGCCTATAAAGCTTCTAGTGGAGAGTTATAACTCTCGCTGGGACAATTATGTAAAATTGTCTCACCCCGTAGACTTCAACTTTTTAGGTGGTCGTCGAAGACGGAGGAACAAGAATACAGGTGACCAATCCCAACAGCAGCAGCACTAGGGGCAGCAGTAAATCTCAGGTGGAGATTCAACCTGCTATGTGGTGTAGTTAGAGTCAGTCCTATGTGTCCTCTGTACTCTCAGGTCTTGGAGTCTTTTTGGTTATGAGTTCTTGAGATTTTGTATTATGATGTGTATAATTACTCAAGAAGTAATTTGACAGAGATGTATACAGTTTAAATCCTTTTTCTATGGAAAAGGTTTGTGGTTTCAAGCTCTATTCTCAAAAAGTTTTAATTTCCCATGATTTTTGTCTTCTGATGATTATCGATTGCTTCCGCTTAGGTTTAAATCGTGATTATATCTTGGTTTGGAGATCGGAGCCCACACACTCGATTATCCGAAACCTGAAGTGACCAAGCTTGTCCGAACTTTCTAAACTGTCTTTTCGGCTCCCTATAGCTGCTATTTATAGGCAGCTGGTCGTGAGAAGATATGGTGCTCGAAGCGCCACGCGTCCTCCTTTCCGCCGTTCAGTTGGCGGTCGGCTGACGCGGGTATCACCCGATACAAGGAGGTCGGCAGTCGGGCGTCGTGGCGAGAGGCGCCTGCCGGTGGGTGGCCGATATCGCTCGGCACATGGAGTAGTTGCGACATGCTCGGCTCCCTGTCGGGTAAAGAGGCGTGTCGTCCATCGGTACCTTCTCGCGCGGCATCCTTGCATCGTGCTTCGTCGTATCGCGCAGCTCTGCCGGGCAGCGTGCGAATCGGGCGTCAGGGGGGCCGAAACAGACTTGGACTTATTTGCGGGCCGGAACGGCCTTATTGGTGCTAAATGGGCCAAAATGGGAGGAAACTCTGCAAAAGATAGAAATATTGGACTGAGAGCATTGCTTGGCTAATTATTGAAAAATATGCATATAAAAGAGAGGAAGATGTCAGAAAAGGGCAGTTTTGATAACAGAAAAATAGTCTAAAACATCACAAAAATTGGTGTTATCAATGTTTAGCCACACATGTTGACGGGAAGCTTAACGGTGTCACTTAATGATAGATACATCAATAACCATGAAGAGGGGAAGTACAATGTGATGAAGATGATAGATCTAGATAGAAAGAGAAGATGTCAATACACCACTATACTTCTTCAGATCTAGATCTGGAGTGGGCAATGCAGCGGTGGCTCCTTCCTCGGAAGAAGGGGTGGTCAATATTCTCTCTCCTCTAACTTCTGTCTTTAGAGATCCAAGACTGATGGCATGGATATGAGTGACTTTGAAATTTGGCAGCACTTCATGGTCCTTTATGATCTAATGATTTGACAAGTCGAGGTGGGTGGTCTATTTATAGGTGCTTCCCACCGACTTAACCATCTGGGCTGCGGTCGCAGTATGGCCTCAGTCGAGGCATGACCTAGGTCGAGGCATTACCTAGGCCGCGACTTGACCTCGATCAAGACTCTCATCATGGTCGCAGTGTGAAGGTTGTATTCCACAGTTGAGGGGAAGACTTGATTGTGGTAGGACCTCGATCATGGTAGGACCTCGATCACAGGGCATTGCGTGAGTGGATGGTCGCAGTCACAGTGCGAAGAGACAGTGATAGGGACATTGACTGTAGTAGGGTCCTTAGTGGACGATATAGTCATGGTCATGGTGTTGACCGCGGACATGTCTTGGCATGACCCTGTAAAGGTGAAAAATGTGTGTAATTGAGATTTTTGACATAAGGCACTAAAATAAGTAGAAAAATCTATAAAAGGTATGCTATGAGAAGCATAAATCATATGCAAAAAGTGCAGAAAATGAGATGTTATCACTGCTTACCTATTTCTTAGAGAATATCTTAGTTGTTCTTCTTAGTTTAATGAAATCCTATCACGTTCTTGGGGTTAAGAAACCCTATTCATGTCCTTGAGGTTGATGAACTCTAATCACTTTGCTCATTCAATAATTATTAACCAATAAGTACATTGACCTTAGTTTCTAAGGTTTCATTGTTCTTGGCTGAAAGAGCGAAACTCATAGTGAAATCAGGCTTTGAAACTTTGTCCACTGTTTAGATCTCAAAAAATTGATGAAAACTCATATAAGACATGCCTCCATAGGACAAACCAATCCATAGATATGAATTGTTGAAATCTGACCCATTAGGAGCAAGATAAAGACTCTTGGAATTTTTGGGATCAGATAAATTAGAAAATCAAAGTACTGATATGCTCTCATGTTCACTTTTGAGTTGTAAGTGTGACATAGGGTAAAAGAGTAAAATGATTAGTTGTCTTTTTTAGAACAAAAACCACAGTGAATGATGTGATGAACAACGATGGATGCTTGCGATCCATGAAACCTAATTCTGAACCTTAGGAAAAAGGGTGAGAAAATAAGTGTGGCTTTGGCTTCCAGGGGTCAGCACGATCATAGTGACCTCATGAACCAATAACTCTCATGGAAAGAACACCAAAATTCTCCTACCGCCATGACAGGGCAAAAGGGGGAGCTCAATGCTCTATGAACTCGAGAAAAAGATAAGGGATTGTTCTTGACTTCGTAGATACCCATCGTATGCAGGGCAAGGTGAACTGAACAACAGGATCCAAAAACTATGGCGGATGTAGTTTCATCAACGGGGGTTGTAGAGAGGAACCTAAAATAGAAAAAAAAAGGCATAATCAATTTACCTTCAACTAGGTCAAATTGATGGTCTGGGAAGGTTCCAGGGGCTTTCGTTGACTCTTCAATGACTTCTCTAGGGGTGGCTGAGGCTAGGGATGATCCATGGAGGTTGCTCTTAAGGTAGTACATAGGTGGAGAAGGGGAAGATGAGTGCAAGGTTCTCTGGGGAAAAACAAAGATGATTCACTTTCGGAGTATCCTAGATCATTTTTTGATGGTTTCTCAAATAGTTCGGACATCATGGAGTGTCTGAGGTTCGGAGGTGTCTGAGCTTCTGAGAAATAGGGATGCTCTCGACAATTGAGGGCTCTAAGGCATCAATCCCTATCATATCTGGTATGGGGGAGTCCATCCTGGTATGGGGATCATAAATAAAAAGCTCGTTTGTCCTAAGATGTTGCAGAGAGAGATTGGGAGGGGAGATGAGGTCGGGCATTGTAGAGTCCATTAAAACACAAGAATTGGGTGAGGGAGACAATCCTCTCACCTATGGACAGGTCCACTTCCCATCTGAACCAGACATGACTGAGCAAAAGGGACAGGTGACAGCTTAATAAATTAGGAACTTTAGTTTATATAGACATTTTGATTAAATTCACTTTATAATTATATGATTTTTCTTTCAAATTAGGTTTAATGGGACAAACAAAGTCAAAATGACCTCAAACTCGAAACACATGCTAATTAGGAAGTCTAGAATCTCCCTATCCAATTATATTTAGGTTTTGATGACCTTTTGTCCATCAATCTCATAAATTTCATTATCTCAATGTATAAGAATTAAGAGGAATTATATTTCCTCAGTGAGTTCTACTTTGAATCAAAATTAGAGGTATGATGGAAAATATCATAATATTTGGGTAACTTGCATCAATGATTGGGATTTTGAAAAGAAAATTTGAAAATTTGCACTAAGGACCCTAAAGTTGTTTCGTTTACAAATTTGGGATGTTACAATTCTACCCACCATAGAAAAATTTCGTCCTTGAAATTTCGAAGTACTACCCACCTTAGGGTTTTACATATTATGTGCATGTTAATTCTCTAATATCTTCTTACAGTCTCATTAGCATACTTAAGACAAGACTTACTCATAGTTAACATAATTTCATGAGAACTTGGTTAACTTGACATGATTTCATAATAAGATGGATTTTTACTTGAGTTGATATAGTCACTCTCTTTGCTTAGGGGTGTAAATGGTGTGGGTATGGTGTGGGTTTAGCCATACTCATACTCATACCCATCTAATTTATCAGGTCCAGTTCTGATTCTAGACCTGCATAATACAAAACCTAGACCCGCACCATACCCGTACCCGCAATAATAGTGGGTATGCGGGTAAGCGATTCTATAAACATCATATTGTTTATGTAAGAAAAATAACAATGCTCTATATATTTTAATACAACAATATATTATTATTATGTAGTATATTAACATGCCATAGTTATATTAGATAATTTCATATTTTATACACTAACATTAATTGGGTTAATAGTTTACATATTTGTAGTCATCATCATAACATTTACCTTATGTATAAAGTAATGTAAACTAGTAGATATTTTGATTTTAAGTTTACATATGATGTCCATTATTGTAACTAGAATAGCTAATTCTTAATTATATGACTAGTTTCAACCTTATTTTGGTTAGAGTAGGATATAATCTCAATAATTATATTAGTTAGACTAGTAAAGTATGATATATAACATATTATATAAATAGTTACTTATGTATAGCGGGTACACGGGTCTAGCGGGTCTGGGTCCAAGCATACCCATGATTGGACCCGCTTATATGCGGGTCCAAGGGTATACGGGTCCAAGGGTATGCAGGTATAAAAAATTAGACCTGTGACCGCTTTTTAAGGGTCCGGATTTGAAGGTCCGCGGGTCTACCTGTACCTATTTACATCCCTACTCTTGCTTGCACCCACAGTGCTTACATATGCCAGTTAAGGATCACATAAGTCTAGTTAAGGCTCATGTAATGATCCCACAAAGATCATAAGGCCAATCAAGACTCACATAAGGCCAGTTATGGCTCACATAATGCTCCCACATAACTCATAAGGCCAATCAAGGCTCGCATTAGGCCAGTTAAGGCTCACATAATGCTCCCACAGAGCTCATAAGGCCAATCAAGGCTCACACAATGCTCCCACATAGCTCATAAGGCCAATTAAGGCTCACATAACATGATGGGAGAGGGAAATATCAACATAACATGATTCCTTATACTTAAACATGATTTTCATGATTTCATAATTCATAAGCATAGCAGTAAGACATGATGTTCAATTTGAACACATAATCATAAAATAGTGAAGAACATTGTTTAGTAGCATGTTCATGGTTTTTTTCGTACCCATGTCAAATTATCTACCCTTTGTATGCATGATTGGTCTTATTATGTAATAATTTAGGTTTAGGTGACTATATGTCTTAAATTTTAATGCCAATTGTAACATTCTTGATCTGGGTTATGCCATAAACCTAGAAGTTTGCTTAAGTAAGTTATTTATAATATTTTTTTAGTCTTTTGAAAAGTAATTAAGACTCAAGGAAAGTTTAATTTTCAAGTTTGAGCTTATTTGCAAATTATTTGTGCATTATATGATAATTTGGGTGTAAAGTGCAATTTACCCAAGATGGCGGGTTATATTGCAAAATGTCACATGTTGAATGTACCTCATGTGTTTTAGAATCATAAGAGATAGAATGATGCTAAGGGGCGGCTTGTGGAAAGCCTAAATTTCAAATTGAAACTTGTTTGAATAATGCTAGTGCCTTGTGCACCAATTTTGGTACAAATTGCAATTTACCCAAAATGTAGGGTTGATATGCAAATTACCACCTATATAGTGTCCCTACTCTCTCTTGTAATCATATATAGTAGATATAAAGAAGTAGGCACCATGTTTGAATCATCTTTGAGTTGTAGCATTCTTGGTGATGAAAAGACCAAGAAAAGATGTATAGTTGAAGCTTTTTTGAGTTGTATTGGGTTGTAGACTTGATATGGGAGTGCCTATCAGCCAAGGAGCCATAGGGGGGATCCAATATAGGTTTATCAACTCTTTTCCTTTTCCATGACGGGATAAGCACCTCAAGGAGGTGATGTGTATTGGTTTACAACTTTCCTTAGAAAAAGTGTATCGGTTTGTGAATAAAGTGATGTTGAGTTGAAATACCTTGCTCAACAAGATAACTAAGGGCTGAAATCTTATCACTAGATTATCCTCAAGAGTTTTACATTTCAATATAAATATTCATGCATGGACACATGTCAACCATGCATGGACATGTGGCACCTAGTAGTGTAAAATGATGACACCTCATAAACACTCTTTTTCATGAACCACAACTATATATACCATTCCTTTCACCTACTAGTGAAAATTTTCAAATCTTACCACCCTCTTTCTCTTAGATATCATGCATAGATACTTGGTATCGGCCATAGCAAGGTGATATCGGCCATAGCAAGGTGATATCGGCCATAGCAAAGTGATATCGGCCATAGCAAGGTGATATCGGCCATAGTGAAGTGATATCGACCACAAGTGAAGGGATATCTGTCATAAGTTAAGGGATATCGGCCACAAGCGAGGGGATATTGTTCATGAGTGGTGAGTTATCATGAAGGGTGCTAAGTAATAAGAAGGAGCTCAAGTTTTAACCCTAAGGTGAAGCCATGATAATCTCCAACCTTGGATTAAAGCATGGATCTAGGGTTGTGATCTTCCTTTCTTTTCTTCTTCACCAAATATTATCCATGGTGATTCTTTGCATATAGAGGAGTTGTGAATCTCATCTTCAACCTTGGGAACATGAAGCTTTGGATCTTGGAGCTTTGAAGTTGTTCTTGAGGTGGGTTATATAACTTGAACCCAATTATGTTATTAGTCACCGTCAATCTTGCCATACTTCATGATCTACTTCCAATTTTGAGTTTTCTTGTATAATTGATGAATCCATGAGTTCTATTAGTGACATAGAACTATTGTCAATGAACTAGAATAGTAAGAACTAAGTTCTTGATGTTGAATATGATGACATCATCATGGCTCAACCTGATATCGAGTTGAGGTATATCTAACCCGATATGACAAACCCTAAGTTATGAGCAACCTGATGTAAGTGATCCAAGTACCCACCTCATGCACGATGTAGTTATGAGTTTACACATCATGGATGATATGGTGTCAATCACACACCTTATGCATGATATTGTGTCAAGTATATACCTCTAACCCGATATGGTGTTATGAAACCCGATATACCTCGATACCTCATACCCCTAATTGGTTTGTACACTTGGGTTGGTCTAAACTAACCTATTGTCTAGCCTATCACTTATCACATGGTGATAGGTATGACGATACCATGAAGGTTTGAAGATATAGGAGAATAAGGGTCTAACATGATATGCAAACCCTAATTTTTTAGCAACTTGATATGGAAGCATGATATGGCGATCAAGGATACACCTCAAGCACAATATGGAAGCACAATATGGTGATCAAGGATACACCTCTATTCCCGATATGGTGGAAGCACCTCAATCCAATATACTTGATTGAGTAACACATGAAGTGTGTTATGTCAAATGATACATTAAGATATACAGAGTTCAATGCATTTTGATAATTGTAGGCCAATGTACCTTGAGAATAGGATTGAGCCAATTAAATAAAGTATGATGTAATCATTATCCTAGAAAGGATGAGAGAGAAACTCATGCTTTGTGTGTTAATCATTTAATGATCATACATTGATACTCCTAATATATGTGGAGCTATGAATCAGGGTTTTGATTCTTGATAATATGAACTTCAAACCCTAATTGGTTTGAAACCCTAATCGGCTTGAAACCCTAATTGGTTTGAAGGGTAAACCCTAACCCTAATAGTGGAAAGGTTGTATTTCTCTTATGTTTCATTGTAATGATATGTACTTGATATTGCTTCTATCATGAAATTCATACTAACCATGTAGGTATCATGAGATGATGAGCATAGTCAGGTATGAGCTATGATGTTTCATATGATACAGATTAAATGGGCCTTGTGAGCCATGTGAAATACTTGTAGAACAAGTATTATGTATACCTAGGTCCGAGGACCTAGAGGTAATAGTTACCTGATGAGAGGTAACTATGTTCAGTGATGAACTAAGGGTTTGAATACTGAGATCTAGCAATCATGATGGTGATAATGTTAAGGGATGAGAATTCCCAATAGTGTGATATGGGACTGAGATTCCGAGTTTTATGCATTCAATGTGTTACAAAGATTATAAATTACTTGATAAATGTATTACACCTTTCTTGGTAGCATTTATTATAATTCTTGCTTGTAACTTGATTGATGCTAAAAGATACTATAATACACCTAATTAATCAAGTGGAATCTTATCATGTAGTTTCCCAGACCATAGATCCATTCGGTGTCAGGATTTGTTGAATGGTGAAACGAGTTTAACTCGAAGAGCATATTTTTGAATATGTGGGGATGATGGATGAACATATCCTTACGTCCAGATGGGGATTGATGTGTTATCTCCCCAATGAATGCTAGGGTTATCGTGTGATCACCCTAATGAAGATGTACTGGGGATTGATGTGATATCTCCCCAAAGAGAGTGCATTTTGTGGTTGTAGCTCTATAGCGAAGATGACACTATACCCCAACAAGCTAGTTGCATTTTGACATGTGGTCACTTCCAGTGGTCTCGTACTGATTGAGACGGGTGAGGTCATGGAAGCCGGCTCTTCCATTGACCTTGTATGGTACTGATGCTTTGCGTAGTTGTGGTCAGTTGGAGCATGAGTGGTATACCTCATCTCCTCTGGGCATAAGTGTGATTGTAAATGTGTAATCAGCCGTGTAGCGTATATGCTTAAGGATTGAATACAGAAACATTGGTTGATGTTACATTACTTTTATACATCTTAGTTGATAGATGTTACACATGTTCTTCATATTCCTTATAAAGAAAATAGATGATTTATAGCTCTGATAAGGATAGTTGAACTGTTTAAACAATGCTATTGCTTTGCACTGTAATTAAACAACGATTAAACATGTTTATTTACATAAAAGATCCTCTGCTCAGTTTTATAATGTTTACCTATGATAATAATATTGTTGGTAGAGAGTTATATCTCTCGCTAGGACAACTGTCTCACCCCATGGGTTCCACAATTTTTAGGTGGGCGTGCATGAGGAGGTAGAGACTGCACCACAGAGGAAGGACAACAGCAATAGGGACAGCAGTAACATCTCAGGTTGAGTGTTCTATCTATTATCTCTTGTAGATAAAAGTCCTATGTGTCGTCTCTGTACTCTCAGGTCCTTGGGAGTTAGTACGTAATGATTTTATGAATGGTCTGAGATTTTAGCTCGTATGCCTCAAGGTTTTATGTTGCTTATATATATGTTCGGGCAAAGCAACTAGTATATGTTATCCTCGATATGAGATGGTACAATGTATGTACAATGTGAACCATGATGTATATATTGCCTTGGTTCTTTCTTTAAGAGTCACTTGTTAATGGATCTCTTTGCTAAATGATTTTCATTTTTAGTGATTTTCATTAATCCACTGCTAATGGTTATTTTGTGTATTTACTTGTGGTAATTTAGCTATCAGATCATCACACCAACTCTTATATTCTATGTCCTTGTTAGATACATGCCATCCAATCATATATTCAGAGGTGACATGTCTTATCACACTTATCTTAACACCTCTCTAGTGTACATGTCCCACACCACATGCATTCAAAAGGGTGAGACAAGTATGATATTATGCACATAACATTCTCTCTATAAAACCACATGAGCTTGCGTCCCATACCACAAACATGTGGGAAGAAGAGAGAGCATGCTATGTACAATTCTAGAGTTAACACAAAAATCCAAAACATCTAGGCACATAACCCTAACCCTTATCTAACTTATGTCTTCTGACTAGACCCTTACTTTGGTTTCCCATAATACCTAGAGCTTAGAACATGTGAATTCTTTAGCTTAGTGGTCATCTACTCGTTGCTTTGATGCCATATTGTAACGCCCCTCCAAGCACATATATATGTCAGGGAAGCAAACCCTATGTTTTCCATAACATGGGTCACTTGTCTTGGAGGAACTGTATAAAACATGATTTTCACAGCAAAAAGTTAAATGAAACACCATGCATTAAAATTGAACTTAATTCATACATTGTTTATAGTTGAGTTCTTGAATTAAAACTAACTAATCAAATATGATTGAACATTATTCATACATGAACTTATCTATAAACATTAGGATCTTCTATTGTAGATTGCACCCCACCATATTTGTATTTTGGAAACCTTGATCTATTCCTTAAGTTGTTCTTCATATGGCTCTTTCATGGATGTTGCTTTGTACCTGCGGGCGTCAAGCCCCCAACCATGCATGCAATAAAAACCACGTTAGAGTAAGTGGAATTGAGTATTATTATAACAACAGAATAATTTGGCAATAAGGAAAAGCATGAAACTAATTGAATGGTAGACCTAGATTCACATAACTTAATCTTGGTGGTTGATTAAAGTATCCTCGGTACTTATGCACCAATGGTGCTCATAAGGCCTGTAGGCTCAACATTAACATGATGAGGATAAAATAATACAACCCATTACATGATTCATCATTAACATAAAGTAACTAATCTTTACATGGATTTCATATGAATATGACATGCATTCTTGAAATAGAACTTGAAAGCATAAACATCATATAATAGCATTGATTCAAGATATATTCAGATTGAAGTACATGAATACACATATAGTTTAACTTAAGCATCATGACACAATAAACATAAGGCAATTGAAAACTTATACTAATTACTCAAAGTAACATATTGGATCTCAAACCCTACCCTAGAAGTTTGACCTTTTGGACTTAGCCAAACAAATTTGAAGTTAGACCTAAATAATGTTTAGTATAACCCTAACTAGCTAATGCAAGTAAAGATCACCGTAATGTAACCTAAAGTTCTCACATTATCTTAGGCCAATAATGGACACATAAAATATGTCACACAAAGTAATATAAAATTCATGTAAATAATCACACATAATTATTTTTGTGATAACATTAAGTTATGGAACATAATGGAATGAGCAATGGTGATAATAATGAAATAATGTGATAATATTGGCCACAAATATTAATTGTAACATAACTAAATAAAAGAAATATCAAGAGGAATCTAAGTTAAAGATCATGTTCCATGGGTCCCAATTACCTTGGTAGTCATGTTTCACATTATTCACATAATAATAATTAATTTAATTCAATTTGGAAAGAGATATTCTGAGTTTTATCCAAAATATTAAATGACTCCAAACAAGGAAAATAATCTTGGATTCATAATATACATAATAAAAATAACTTTTGGTGAATTTTCATCCAATTTGGAAGATGTTTGATTAAAAGATGAAATCAGGAGAGAGAAAGTGTGAGAAAGTGTGTAGGACCTTTAAAATATTAAATAATTATACAAACAACTCCAACATGTAAAATTGATGGAAAATTTGTATCTAAGGAACTTAATGTGCCTTGTGGATGAAGTTTCCCCAAATTTGGATAATCCTAATGTCATTAATGCATGAGGAAAGAAAAACTAAGATTTGGTTAATTAATGCTTCAAAAGTCTTCAAAAGGAAAATCTAATTGTAAAATCAGAATCTCCAGTCATAATTGGTCTCTATGCAAATTTTCACTTAATTTGGATATTGTTTGGACCTTCAATTAAAGAGAGAGAAAATAAGGAAATAATGCATTCACACTTTATCTTTAATCGGATTTGAATTATTTTTAATGTCACAATCTGATTTTTCCTTGTCATGCTATGTTATTCGATTCTCAGACTTTACTTAATGTGTGATCTTTCTCGGCCTTTGGATTCTTATCGGATGGTCAGTAGGTCATCTCCTACCTTGCATAGGAGAGTGACTCGTGGTGAACAGTAATTATGATATTTTTTTTCATGATTTCTCACCCTCTGTTACTCCATTTTCCTCTCTCTCTCTAGTTTCCTTGCCTAATTCCAAGCATGTTGATCCTGACTTTCCTTGTGTTTCATCGGCTGAGCACCCCAGTTGACTAGGGGAGTCCTCCACCTTCCATGTTTCTGATCTTCAAGTGTTTCCCGATACCTTTGGTACTGATAACATATAACTAAGGCACCCATAGCCTCTGTTCAACTTGTATAAACACATCTCTTACATGGTTTTATCACACATCACTTTGCCATCACCCTCCCTTACTCTGTTGGCCTTCTTCTGCAATTTAGAGTTCCTCATGATGACTTTGGTCATCGCAAGGTTTTGGCAGCATGGAGGGTCGGTCGTGGGGTCTTTTTTAAGCTTTCTTGTGGGCCAATTTAGATTTTCTCCATAATAAGTGCAAAAGCCCCTTTTTTACTTAGTTTTGATCTTCTTAATCAATCAGTGAGTTCTCTTCATCTTGTCGGTGAGTTTCCTTCTTTGCTACGCCTATTTTCTCTGTGTCCGATTTCAATTTTGGTTGTTGAATCTTTCTCCATGATTTGGTTTTGGGTTTTGGTTGGTTTTCTTATTGTATTGGAGTTCTACACTTTATTCAGTAATGGTGGAAAGCTTTTCTCAAGCTTAGGTTGGTCGTTGTGTCTGTGCTAAGGTTCGTTAGAATCGTTGGCACTTCTAGAACTCGACTCCATCATCAGTTCTTTGAAGTTTCCTTTTAATCGCAATATGAGGATCAAAGTGTTCCCTGATCTAATACTCGTCTTGAGAAGAACAATGTCTATGATTATTTCCCTAATTTACCCTTTTGTTTTCTTTTATTTTTAATTTTGTCACACCTCCTTAGGGCATATTGGTCTTTTGCCGAGGGTTTTTGAAGATGCCTCGTCCTTGGTTTTTTTTTAGCCAGGTCATCATCATTAGTGGGTTGCGATTGGGTCAACTCAATCAGTATTGACCACTGACCAGATCCCCTAGATGATATGGATTTTTGGTGATTTATAATTGGCCAATTTTGTGCAGAATTAATAGGAAATTATATGTTTCTCAAAAAATACAATAAAATATGTTTTGGAATTATAAAAATAAGATATTTCCTTTGGTATTGATTTTGTCGCTTAAATCCAATGTTTTATAATAAGTAATTTTAATGGATCTAAATAATAGGTAATAACTTGTGAAATTCATAACTAATAATTTATAAGTCATAAAAATGTAATCAAATATGTTTTGAACTCAAAATAATATAAACTAAATGTGGAATGGTTTCTGTAACCCAATTTACATAAAAGGAGAAAGGTGACTTCTAGGGTTTGATTAATGAACATGAAATTGACTCAAAATTGACATAAATGTTTGATAGGATCTTTGGAGACCTAGACTTGGATCTAGAGATGAATTTGGACTTTAGAATATGAAGTTGAGGTATGTTTTGCATCTGCTATTATTCTATGTTGAGCAATTCACCTATATTCTCTTTCTCTTGGTCCTATGGACAATAGCCTATACACAATGTCTTTTCTTTTGAAAATCATGGTTCGTGTGAACTACCTTATTTGATATTGATCTTGTGATCATGGATATTATTTTGGACTCTCGCTTATGCTTAGTTCATGTTGGACTTATTTGATGATATGTGCTTCTTTTCCCACCATGGTAGTGGATGTATATATGGCATGTTATGTGATGGTATTTGGATGGATGTTCTAATCCTTTTTGTTTTCTTATGTTTTTAATCTCTTGTATTCTTGCTTATTCTTCTATTATGCATCATGTGGTGACTGCTATTATAATGTTACATGTTATTTTATGTGGACGTGAAAATTCTCACATATGCATGCAGATGTGAAAATTCCTGCATATGAAAATAATTAGGGCAGGCGTGCCTAGGGATATGTATACAAGACCCTACCACCCCATATTTAGAGTGGATGTGTATAGTTCCCAATCACCCCAAATTTTAGAGAAGATGTTTACAAGACCCGACTCACCCACATTATTTTTTGTAGATGTGTTATTTCCTACCTACATGTTTATATTGTCTAGTATTGTCATAGGTGAAACACATGGATGCCTTGTTTATATACTCTTTTGCTTCATTCTTACTTTTATATTTTATGCCCGGTTGGGTAGTACTTTACTTTTATATGGGAAGCCTTTTATTTCGATGTCCCTTTTTCTTTTAAATTGCTCAATCACCTATTTAGTAAGCACATACCAACCTTTACTGATGTTATCTATTTTTCTCTTCTTGTTGGGGTATGCTTTTAACCCTAGGTGAAGGACTTGGATGATATGGCATGAAGATATGGACATAGCTTAAGGAGTTAAAGCTTGGAGATAAAGCTATTATGGTTTAGACTTCCCTCTATCTTATATCTGTATGTTGTATCTTACATGTAAATACTATGTGGGAGATTAAGATATACATTTTTGATCTTGTTGAGAAGTTGAATATAGTCATTATTTTACTTCCGCTGCTAAACTTTGGTGTTATGATGCATTCATGTTCAATAAATTGGTTTCATCCCTTTCAAGAAAAAATTTGTTGGTGTTTGGTTTGGGATGTTGCCTTTTTATTTTAGTACGGAGTGGTTCCCCTCTGGGATCCCACTCCTTACAGCATGGTATCAGAGCCCATGGTAGTTGGAATCTGACTATTTCAATTTTGTCTCCCTAGTTAGAACCTTTGTCTTACATAGTCACCCTTTTAGGTGAGATGTATTCCCTAGATTTTGCCTAAGTTGTTTAAACATTAATAATGTGATGAGGTTTTAGATGATCTTACCCTACCCCATAGGACAATGGTGATATGTATATTTGGATGCAAAAATGTTACGACCCCATCTGAGCTTAATTGGTAAACTAGGGTTTACCTAGACAATTGCAAAGATTAATTGGAATAATCATTCTTGAAATCTAATTAATGACGATAACACAATTAGGATGTTTTAACTATGATAAGAATTATAAATGTTCTTTTGTCTTGAGAATTAGGGTTTGAGAAGCATAGACCCTAATCGGCCCAAAATAGGGTTTTAATGACATATGAATACAGAATTTGATAAGTAGAATGTCTCACTAAATGATTTTTAGTATTTTATGTGTAACTCTAATTTACTTCAAATTTGGATATGATTTGGATATATAAATGTGAACAACACTGAAAAATATCAGAATTTATGAAGAATGTTCAGACCTGTTTGTCGGTCGAGTTTGCAACTCGACCGAATCTGCTGCAGACTGCATATAGCAGTGCACTGTTTGATTTTTTATTATTTATTGGTAACTAGAAATGATCTCAAATTTTTACTGGAGCTCTGAAACTTCATTAGGTATAACATATAAAATTTCCATAATTTTGGAGCTTCTGTTAGCTATTCAGTAGGCGAATTACAGAAACTATTGTGAAACTGAATATTCAGCCAATATAATTAAAGTTGAGTGTTGGGTCAATATGCAATTGACCCAAGCAGCTCAAATTGACTTATATGAGCAACCACACAAACAAGTAGCTCTCATTATTCGTCATTCACTCCAGAGAAACGAAAATCTAGAGAGAGAGGGAGAGTTAGGGCTTGAGTGGAGAAAGAGGTGGAATTGCTGAATTAGGGTTTTGCGGTCCGAGGAATGGTGAAATCAAGTAAGTTTGGATTCTTTGCATAGACTTTTATGGTGAATATTATCTCTCATGTCAAGATTCCGTCCATTCTCTGATTGGATCCAAGATGATGTCGAAATTCCCTCTTTTCTCACCCTTTCTTCATAATCCCTCATTTTCAAGGTTTCCGAGTTGAATGGAAGAAGAATTGGGAGATTTGCTAGGGATTTGATATGAGTTCGAGATTCCCTGAGTTGAGCTGCAGTTTTGAGGTGTTTTCACACCTTAGGGTGAGTGGGTTCTTCCTTCAAACAGTGTAATGCACGAAATTTGATTATAGCATCCAAATCCCTAAATGCTTAATATGCGATTCTAAACCCTGAAATGTCCGTTTGATTTAAGTTGTTGCAAATTGATATGGTATGGATTCCTTCTCTGTTTGAATGACTCTTTGATGGTAGATTCACATCAGAAACGTATACAACACATCCTAGTAAGAATGCTTTTCAGATTTATACCATATGATGTAATTAGGGTTTAACCTAATTGAGATATCACTAGAGTTTCGACCTTATTGAAAAGGAATAGTAATCTTATAAGTATTTAGGATGTACCTCATGGGTTATCTTAATTCAATTTTATTCTTGATACATGATATCTCAGTGAATGGTACGGAAAACCTAAATTTAGTTAAATTTCCATGGTTTCATATCTATATTGATTGTATATGATTTGTTGAAAACAATCTTTATTTAGTGAATGCTTATATCCTATGAAATCCTTATGAGAGCCATGTGACAAGTGAATGAGGCAAATGAAAAGGTGAATGAGGCGAATGAAACCCTAATAGTAGGGTGTTGGCATATGATGAATGAATAAGGCAAATGAAACCCTAAGGATAGGGTGTTCAATGAATCATGTTATGGTGATATGAAAGGTCTCGATATGAGATGTGGTGATGCTTAATTATTGAATTGTATGTTTCTAGTGCATTTAACTTTATATGCTTGTTCTCTCTGAGTTGATATCTACATACTACAGGGCTTCTTATTTTCAATACATATCTCATAAATTGCAGGTGATGAGATATGACATGCCCTGGAAAGGGTTGTTACTAAGTCATGTTTAAAGATGACAAATGATGTATATGTGTTTTCTAGTGATGTTCAGAATGTGAAATAAGTATGAAATGTGATATTCCTGTTTAAGTGTTTATATGTAAATCAGTTAATAGACTCAGGTGCCCCAACACCGTAGAACCCCATTGCGCGGTCTGTACCTTTGGGGTGAAACGGTCAGCCCTGGGGATACGCCCAGGCATCGTAGACTCGTGTCCAACAAATACTAAATGTCTCGGTGACACGAAGTCTGAGAGGTAGAATTCCGGTCAGCCCTGGGGATACGCCCTGGCATCAGAGAAAGTCCCGGTCAGCCCTGGGGATACGCCCAGGCATCGGAGAAAGTCTCGGTCAGCCCTGGGGATACGCCCAGGCATCGGAGACTTAGAGACCCTCCGACTGTGCACTACAGGTTGCGGAGGAGTCCAGAGCACTCAGAGTTAGTGCAGTGAGGCCTTGTGAGCCTGAGAGTCCTGTGCAGACCAGGACGAGAAGTCAGACTTAGCATTTCCCGGGTGTGTCGCTAAGTCTTGTACGGTGGGCTCGTAGTGCACTGCGAGTTTCATATGCTGAGTACACTGCATATGGTTGGGGCATAATCTAAAATATGATCATATAGGTTCACAGAGTTCCTTATAAATGAAAGAGTTAAGGAAGAATAGAGCATAGTCTTCTAGTAGTTATTCTTTGGATGCAATATTTACATTCTTTGTTATTTCAATTATATTGTTTAGAACTGCTCAGTGTAGTATTCATTATTGTTAAATTTTATATCGTTTACTCAAAATTATATCTATAATCACATTAGTGCATTAGTCTGTTTCCTTGAAGTACTCATTCACTGAGTGAGTAGGCTCACCCCTCTACTCAAACATTTTAGGGTTATCCGCGTGGACTTGAAGATGGTCAGAGCATCAGTGTAGATCTGCTACAAAAGTTAAGTACAAGATTAGTTGAGTCAGTCGGTCCTTGTCACTCTAGGTCCTCAGTAAGAGATAAGAGAGAGTTGTAATTACGATGTGTAATATTGTTCCTCTTTTGATATATATGCTAATTAGCAAGTTTTATGTATATAAAGTGTGAGAGACATCATGAATGTTTATACATGTATCTTTACTATTGAAGTCTGATTAGTAAAAGAAATGTTCAGATTCCCTTGTTAAGATGATTTATGTGGTTCAATGCGGGGAAACAAGAGTTTTAAAGAAAAGAAAAAAAATTAAGGGTGTTCTTTGTGTTACATATAAATCCTATCTTATGCCCTAATCTCATGATTTGAGGAAATTGTGAGATCGGGGTGTAACATCTTGGTATCAGAGCTTAGGGTGAGTTGTCAAGGACCATTAAGTTAGTAAGTTAGAGTCTTAAGTGTGGCAGGTAAGAGATGTTTTGATGTTAGCTTGGGGGATTTGAGTATTTGGATATCCTGGCCCGATATCTGAGTACTTGGATCAACCAGTACAAGCTACTCTGTCTATTCTCTCACGTATACCCTGGCCAGGTATACAGTGGAAGAATGGGCTAGAGAGGAACCCTAGAAATGTTAGGGTTAGAAAACGAGAAAAGAAACAAGAATTAAGAGCATAAATGTAAAAGGAGATAGAACTTACATTTCATAATGTTGTTTTTGTTGGAAATGTATAGAAATGCTCTTATATGTTTGAATTGAAATATTCAATACTTTGAAATATGGGTCTTTAATATCTGTTGTACACTATGCAGTTGTAGCATTTATTGATTTCATTCTTTGTAACATGTAGATTAGAAATCATCTTTGAATGATCTTTCCTTAGTGGATAAGTTTTCTTCCACACTTTTGAGATGAATAGAAGTTGAGTAATCCTCAGTAGTTCTTGGCTTCAGGACTTCAGGTTTGGCCTAGTCCGGCTGGCAGGATGCGTTACTGGGATCTAATGAATCCTATCAATAGTATAATAAGAATAGAATTGGAATAATTAGACCCACATTAGAGTGAGAATGTACATACAGTAAGATGTTGAAACAGATGGGCAAGATCAGAACAACTAAGAATCAGTTGAAACTGGTATCTGAGGTTCAATTTTGGGGCCTCATATGAGAAACCCTTAATTGGGAATAATAGAACATGATATGAAGTTCATAATCAGTTTATTGATTAATATTATATGAGCTATACATATGAAATATAGAAAAGATATGTGAAATGTATGTATGGTTCAAGATAGCAAGAATCAATCATGAAGAATGAATCATATAATTGAGTATAATGCTTTTATGAACTCTAAAGAAAAGGCTAAGTAGAGAATAGGGTTGAGCATTCAATAGGTCCATAGAAGTAAAGAGTCTTCAAAAGAGTAAAAGTAAAGAGAATCGTATGAACATGTAATTCATAAGACTAGAACAACAAACTAGTTTCTAAGCAAAGAACATAGGTGTAGTTTAACGAATGAATAAGTCATACAAAGGTAGACTGTATTCAAGAGAGAAAAACTTGATTGAAAGAAAAACTATGTTTGACCCATGCATGATCCACTTGATTTAAAAATGAAGAATATGTAATGTATTCAACATGAGGAAAAACTAATAGAGGGACTATTAATTTAGAACGTTAACTTCACAATAATATAAAGATAAAGGAGGAAATATGTGCAACATGGTATACATGACCATACATATGAATAAGCAACATGGTCATAAGAGAAAAATTTAGAATTAAAGATGACGGGTTAAAGAGTAGTATATGGTAAGAGGACTATGAAACGTAAGAAAGGGTTTGAAATATGATGGAGAAGTTATAAAATAAAGAGGTTGTGAGATTCAAGCAAGTGCTAATTAATCAAATATCTCTGTTGATAACGAAGTAAATCTACATATGAGAATGTATTAAGGGAATGTTTGAATACAAGTATTCCAAGTCTTAAAATCATCTTCTCTTTCATATATTCCTTAATGAGAGCAAGGTGGGAATGAAATGATAAGAGAAAATGAATCATATATGGTGCATAACTACCTTGGTGGGGTCATCTAATGAATGTAATAGTGACATACAATGTGATGAAGTGCGATAAGAAATAAATTCTTGTGTGATAGCAAGAATGATGAATAATCTATTCCTATCTTAAATGCTGCAATGTTAATGATGTTTATTGTATATAATCATATGAAAAGGATAGGTAGCAAAAAGTAAAGAAGTAATGAATGAGCAGAGAGATATGGGAAAACACTAGCTTTGTGTAATATGTGAATTTGTTTTTACATGTATGATTTGTTGAAGGCATATTAAGGTATGAAAGTTGGTTCTACATATGATTTCAGTGTATTTGTGCAAGCTATATGTTAAATTAAAGGCGTATGATAGTTGTAGTAATTCATACCTAATATGCATCTTACTATTGTGTATTTGTGATATGGTGATACGGTTTGGATGATGTCAGAACACATGGAGAGATACCCTGAATAAGGTAGTCATACTTATTCACTCATATTAATAGAAAGGGATGATAATCAGATTGTCTGGACAAGTAACCCTAATGAGGTGTAGCTTGTTATACCTAGCTCTAATATAACTGAGTGATGGTAATTGAGTATGATTAATGCTTGAATGACTGATACAATTGTGGATTACCTTATTACTATTATTGAAACCCTAAAATGATATAATACGATGGTTACACTTTGAATTGTGTGTGGGCCCATAACCCACAGGTCCCAGGATCGAAACAGGATAGTATGGAATGAGGTGGTAATGCTTCACCTCATGCATCCATGACCCAATGGGGATGCCAAGAGTAGTATTCTGCAATTGATTGTTGAATCTAGTCTTTTAATTCAAGACTGTTTTGCTATTTGAATAGCACTTTATTAAAGTTTAAAATAGCATGGTGAACTCGCTTTTGTCACTTAAAGGTGATACTGAAAAATAGAACTTTCTGAGCCGCATAAGTTGAGATAGTTGAATTAGAGTATCAGAGTTGCGCAGTGAAAGCGTGGTGGTTTATCTTTGCATTCTATGTTTGACTGTGACATAAAGAATTTGCTTGATATCATTGAGAACTATTTGAAATATGTTGTGATTTAGTAAAGAATTAAAAGATCTAATGTTGAAAACTACATTCAGGTATGAAATACAAGAATATAATGACATGGAAGGCTTTAGAAGCTTAGAATAACCTTGAATGTATCTTTCTTGTAGGTTTATGTTTCGAGGACGAAACATTCTAGGGGGGGAGAGTTGTTACGACCCCATCTGAGCTTAATTGGTAAACTAGGGTTTACCTACACAATTGCAAAGATTAATTGGAATAATCATTCTTGAAATCTAATTAATGACGATAACACAATTAGGATGTTTTAACTATGATAATAAGTCTAAATGTTCTTTTGTCTTGAGAATTAGGGTTTGAGAAGCATAGACCCTAATCGGCCCAAAATAGGGTTTTAATGACATATGAATACAGAATTTGATAAGTAGAATGTCTCACTAAATGATTTTTAGTATTTTATGTGTAACTCTGATTTACTTCAAATTTGGATATGATTTGGATATATAAAATTTGAACAACACTGAAAAATATCAGAATTTATGAAGAATGTTCAGACCTGTTTGTCGGTCGAGTTTGCAACTCGACCGAATCTGCTGCAGACTGCATATAGCAGTGCACAGTTTGATTTTTTATTATTTATTGGTAAGTAGAAATGATCTCAAATTTTTACTGGAGCTCTGAAACTTCATTAGGTATAACATATAAAATTTCCAGAATTTTTGGAGCTTCTGTTAGCTATTCAGTAGGCGAATTACAGAAACTATTGTGAAACTGAATATTCAGCCAATATAATTAAAGTTGAGTGTTGGGTCAATATGCAATTGACCCAAGCAGCTCAAATTGACTTATATGAGCAACCACACACACAAGTAGCTCTCATGCTTCGTCATTCACTCCAGATAAACGAAAATCTAGAGAGAGAGGGAGAGTTAGGGCTTGAGTGGAGAAAGAGGTGGAATTGCTGAATTAGGGTTTTGCGGTCCGAGGAATGGTGAAATCAAGTAAGTTTGGATTCTTTGCATAGACTTTTATGGTGAATATTCTCTCTCATGTCAATATTCCGTCCATGCTCTGATTGGATCCAAGATGATGTCGAAATTCCCTCTTTTCTCACCCTTTCTCCATAATCCCTCATTTTCAAGGTTTCCGAGTTGAATGGAAGAAGAATTGGGAGATTTGCTAGGGATTTGATATGAGTTCGAGATTCCCTGAGTTGAGCTGCAGTTTTGAGGTGTTTTCACACCTTAGGGTGAGTGGGTTCTTCCTTCAAACAGTGTAATGCACGAAATTTGATTATAGCATCCAAATCCCTAAATGCTTAGTATGCGATTCTAAACCCTGAAATGTCCGTTTGATTTAAGTTGTTGCAAATTGATATGATATGGATTCCTTATCTGTTTGAATGACTCTTTGATGGTAGATTCACATCAGAAACGTATACAACACATCCTAGTAAGAATGCTTTTCAGATTTATACCATATGATGTAATTAGGGTTTAACCTAATTGAGATATCACTAGAGTTTCGACCTTATTGAAAAGGAATAGTAATCTTATAAGTATTTAGGATGTACCTCATGGGTTATCTTAATTCAATTTTATTCTTGATACATGATATCTCAGTGAATGGTACGGAAAACCTAAATTTAGTTAAATTTCCATGGTTTCATATCTATATTGATTGTATATGATTTGTTGAAAACAATCTTTATTTAGTGAATGCTTATATCCTATGAAATCCTTATGAGAGCCATGTGACAAGTGAATGAGGCAAATGAAAAGGTGAATGAGGCGAATGAAACCCTAAGAGTAGGGTGTTGGCATATGATGAATGAATAAGGCAAATGAAACCCTAAGGATAGGGTGTTCAATGAATCATGTTATGGTGATATGAAAGGTCTCGATATGAGATGTGGTGATGCTTAATTATTGAATTGTATGTTTCTAGTGCATTTAACTTTATATGCTTGTTCTCTCTGAGTTGATATCTACATACTATAGGGCTTCTTATTTTCAATACATATCTCGTAAATTGCAGGTGATGAGATATGACATGCCCTGGAAAGGGCTGTTACTAAGTCATGTTTAAAGATGACAAATGATGTATATGTGTTTTCTAGTGATGTTCAGAATGTGAAATAAGTATGAAATGTGATATTCCTGTTTAAGTGTTTATATGTAAATCAATTAATAGACTCAGGTGCCCCAACACCGTAGAACCCCATTGCGCGGTCTGTACCTTTGGGGTGAAACGGTCAGCCCTGGGGATACGCCCAGGCATCGGAGACTCGTGTCCAACAAATACCGAATGTCTCGGTGACACGAAGTCTGAGAGGTAGAATTCCGGTCAGCCCTGGGGATACGCCCAGGCATCAGAGAAAGTCCCGGTCAGCCCTGGGGATACGCCCAGGCATCGGAGAAAGTCCCGGTCAGCCCTGGGGATACGCCCAGGCATCGGAGACTTAGAGACCCTCTAACTGTGCACTACAGGTTGCGGAGGAGTCCAGAGCACTCAGAGTTAGTGCAGTGAGGCCTTGTGAGCCTGAGAGTCCTGTGCAGACCAGTACGAGAAGTCATACTTAGCATTTCCCGGGTGTGTCGCTAAGTCTTGTACGGTGGGCTCGTAGTGCACTGCGAGTTTCATATGCAGAGTGCACTGCATATGTTTGGGGCATAATCTAAAATATGATCATATAGGTTCACAGAGTTCCTTATAAATGAAAGAGTTAAGGAAGACTAGAGCATAGTCTTCTAGTAGTTATTCTTTGGATGCAATATTTACATTCTTTGTTATTTCAATTATATTGTTTAGAACTGCTCAGTGTAGTATTTATTATTGTTAAATTTTATATCGTTTACTCAAAATTATATCTGTAATCACATTAGTGCATTAGTCTGTTTCCTTGAAGTACTCATTCACTGAGCGAGCAGGCTCACCCCTCTACTCAAACATTTTAGGGTTATCCGCGTGGACTTGAAGATGGTCGGAGCATCAGTGTAGATCTGCTGCAAGAGTTAAGTACAAGATTAGTTGAGTCAGTCGGTCCTTGTCACTCTAGGTCTTCAGTAAGAGATAAGAGAGAGTTGTAATTACGATGTGTAATATTGTTCCTCTTTTGATATATATGCTAATTAGCAAGTTTTATGTATATAAAGTGTGAGAGACATCATGAATGTTTATACATGTATCTTTACTATTGAAGTCTGATTAGTAAAAGAAATGTTCAGATTCCCTTGTTAAGATGATTTATGTGGTTCAATGCGGGGAAACAAGAGTTTTAAAGAAAAGAAAAAAAAATTAAGGGTGTTCTTTGTGTTACATATAAATCCTATCTTATGCCCTAATCTCATGATTTGAGGAAATTGTGAGATCGGGGTGTAACAAAAAAGGTTTTACTTAAGGATGGAGTCATGTTTTGTGGATTAGGAGATCTTATTATGGAATTTGTGACTTGGTTTATCGCATTGATTTTGGTACCATCTTTGTTTTACCTCCAATGTTTCTTATCGACAAAAAATATTTTCATTATACAACTATATGTACAAAATTTTCTAGATTTTATCGAAGTTTTCTTGAACTAAGTCACAATGAAGATTTTGAGAAGTTTTTGTAGTGAAACCCTAAACCTAGTGGTGACCCTAGTTCAGACTTTGGAGCTATGACTAGGAATATGTGAGTTAATGTTAAGGTGTAGTGAACCTACCCTTTGTACCCTATGACTTTTTGGATCTTAGGGTTGTTAGGTGAGAGACTCGAGGACCTAAAACTCAATCCTAGATGGTTTTGGTTTGTTAGTTGGGTACATGGACAACATAAACTCAAAAACTTTCACAACTAAATGATATGTGGGTAACCCTAATACCTTGATGTTGTTTAGTTTGACTTGTTAGGTTAAAACCTTTCGAGGGGTGAAGAGTAGTTGGTTGTTGATGTTTGGATCAATAGATTTTGAGGAAAAATTCCTTTTAAGGGGTGGAGTGTTGCAACATACCGGATCTCGAACCCTACCTAGAAGTTTGAACTTTTGGACTTAGACAAACAAGGTTGAGGTTAGACCTAAATAATGTATAGTATAACCCTAACAAGCTAATGCATGTATAGATCACCCTAATGTAACATAAAGTTCTCACATTAATCTTAGGCCAATAATGGACACATAAAATATGTCACATGAAGTAATATAAAATTCGTGTAAATCATCACACATAATTATTTTGGTGATAATATTAAGTTATAAAACATAATGGAATGAGCAATGGTGATAATAATGAAATGATGTAATAATAATGGCCACAAATATTACTTGTGACATAACTCATTAAAAAAAATCTCAAAATAGGAATCTAAGTTAAAAATTATGTTCCTTGGGTCCCAATTGCCTTGGGAGTCAAGTTTCACATTATTCACATAATAATAATAATTAATTTAATTCAATTTGGATAGAGAAATTTTGAGTTTTTCCCTAAATATAAAATAAAATATTAAACGACTCCAAAAGAGGAAAATAATCTCAGATTCGTAATCTACATAATAAAAATAACCTTTGGGTGAATTTTCATCCAATTTGGAAGGTGTTTGATTAAAAGATGAAATAAGGAGAGAGAAAGTGTGTAGGACCTTCAAAATATTAAATAATTTCATGTAAAATTGATGGCAAATTTGTATCCAAGGCACTTAATGTGACTTGTGGGTGAAGTTTTACCAAATTTGGATAATCCTAATTTCATTAATGCATGAGGAAAGAGAAATTAAGATTTGGTTAATTAATTCATCAAAAGTCTTCAAAAGGAAAATCTAATTGTAAAATCAGAATCTACATGCCATAATTGGCCTCTGTGCAAATTTTCACTTAATATGGATATTGTTTGAACCTTCAATTAAAGAGAGAGAGAGAGAGAATAAGGAAATAATGCATTCACACTTTAGCTTTAATCATATTTGAATTGTTTTCAAATGTCACGATTTGAGTTTTCCCTGTCACGCTATGATTATTTGAATCCCGGACTTTACTTAATGCGTGATCGTTCTCGGCCTTTGGATTCTCATCAGATGGTTAGTAGCTCATATCCTACCTTGGGTAGGAGAGCGAATCATGGTGAACCGTAGTCATGATTTTTTTTCTATGATTTCTCACCCTCTGTTGCTCTATTTTCCTCTCTCTCTCTCTCTCTCTTCAATTTCCTTGCCTAATTCTGAGCAGGCTGATCCTGACTTTCCTTGTGTTTCGTCGGCTGAGCACCCCGGTCGATTAGGGGAGTTCTCCACCTTCCATGTTTCCTATCTCCAAGTGTTTCCTAATACCTTTGGTACTGATAACCTATAAGGCATCCATAGCCTCTGCGCAACTCGTATAAACACATCACTTGCTTGGTTTGATCGCCCATCACTCTGCCATCACCCTCCCATACTCCGGTGGCCTTCTTCTGCAACTCGAAGTTCCTCATGATGACTCCGACCATTGCAAGGTTCTGGGAGCATGGAGGGTCGATCATGGGGTCTTTTTGAAGCTTTCTTATGGGGCCAATTTGGGTTTTCTACACGGTAAGTGCAAAAGCCTCTTTTTTGCTCAGTTTTGATATTCTTGATCAATTAACGAGTTCTCTTCATCTTGTCAATGAGTTTCCTTCTTTATTGTGCCCATTTTATCTGCGTCCGATTTCAGTTTTGGCGTTGAATCTTTCTTCACGATTTGGTTTTGGGTTTTACTTGGTTTTCTCACTGTATTGGAGTTCTACACCTTATTCAGTAATGGTGGAAAGCTTTTCTCAAGATTTGGTTGGTCGTCGTGTTTGTGCTAAGGTTCATTAGAACCATTGGCACTTCTGGAACTCAACTTTATCATCAGTCTCGTGCAGTTTCCTTTTAATTGTGATTTGAGGATCGAAGTGTTCCCTGATTTGATACTCATCTTGAGAAGAACAATGCCTCTGATTATTTCCCCAATTTACCCTTTTTTATTTTGTCACACCTTCTTAGGGCATATTGGTCTTTTGTTGAGGGTTTTTGAAGATGCCTCATCCTTGGTTTTTTTAGCCAAATCATCGTCATTAGTAGGTTGTGATTAGGCCAACTCAATCAGTATTGACCACTGACCGGATCCTCTAGATGATGTGGATTTTTGGTGATTTATGATTGGCCAATTTTGTGCAAAATTAATAGGAAATTATCTATTGATAAAAAATACAATAAAATATGTTTTTGAAATAGAAAAATAAGATCTATCCTTTGCTACTGATTTTTTGGCCTAAATCCAATGTTTTATAATAAGTAATTTTAATGGATCTAACTAAATAGGTAATAACTTGTAAAATTTATAACAAATAATCTATTTTTTGTAAAAATGTAATAAAATAAGTTTTGAACTTAGAATAATATAAACTAAATATGGAATGGTTTTTGTAACCTATTTCACATAAAAGGAAAAAGGTGATTTCTAGGGTTTGATTAATGAATATGAAATTGACTCAAAATTTACATAAATGTTTAATAGGATCTTTGGAGACCTAGACTTGGATCTAGAGGTGACTTTGGACTTTAGACTTTGAATTTGAGGTATGTTTTGCATATACTATTATTCTATGTTGAGCAATTCACCTATATTCTCTTTCTATTGGTCCTATTGACATTAGCCTATATGCAATGTATTTTCTTTTGAAAATCATGGTTCATGTGAACTACCTTATTTGATATTGATTTTGTGATCATGGATATTCTTTTGGACTCTCTCTTCTACTTAGTGCATGTTGGACTTATTTGATGATATATTCTTCTTTTCCCACCATGGTAGTGGATGTATATATGGAACGTTATGTGATGGTATTTGGATGGATGTTCTCATCCTTTTTATTCTCTTATGCTATTAATCTCTTGTATTCTTGCTTATTACTTAGTTATGCATCATGTGGTGACTACTAGTATAATGTTACATGTTATTTTATGTGGACGTGAAAATTCCCACGTATGCATGTCGATGTGAAAATTCTTGCATATGAAAATAATTAGGGAAGATGTGCCTAGGCAAATGTATACAAGACCCTACCAACCCATATTTAGAGTGGATGTGTATAGTTCCTGCTCACCCCATATTTTAGAGAAGATGTATACAAGACCCTGCTCACCCCACATTATTTTTGGTAGATGTGTTATTTCCTACCTACATGTTTATATTATCTAGTGTTGTCACAGGAGAAACACATGGATGCCTTGTTTATATAGTCTTTTTCTTCATTCTTGTTTTGTTCTTTTATGCATGATTGGGTAGTACTTTACTTTTTTATGGGATTATTTTGATGTCCTTTATTCTTTTAACTCAATCTCCTATTTAGTATGCACATACCAGCCTTTATTGATGTATCTATTTTTCTCTTCTTGCTGGGGTATGCTTTCAACCCTAGGTGAAGGACTTGGATTATATGGCATGAAGATATGGACATAGCTTAAGGAGTTAAATCTTGGAGACAAAGTTGTTATGTCTTAGACTTCCCTCTATATTAGATCCTTATGTTGTATCATACATGTAAATCCTATGTGGGAGATTAATATATACTTCTGTAATCTTGTTAAGAAGTTGAATATAGCCATTATTTTACTTCCACTACTAAACTTTAGTGTTATGATGCATTCATGTTGAATAAATTGGTTTCTTCCCTTTCAAGAAAAATTTTATGTTAGTGTTTGGTTTGGGATGTTGCCTTTTTATTTTAGTAGGGAGTGGTTCCCTTCTGGGATCCCACTCCTTACAGCATGGTATCAGATCCCATGATAGTTGAAATATGACTATTTCAATTTTGTCTCCCTAGTTAGAACCTTTGCCTTACATAGTCACCCTTTTAGGTGAGATGTTTTCCCTAGATTTTGCCTAAGATGTTTAAACCTTAATAATGTGATGAGGTTTTAGATTATCTTACCCTACCATGTAGGAAGATGGTGATATGTATCTTTGAATGCAAAAAGGTTTTATTTAAGGATGGAGTCATGTTTTGAGGATGAGGAGATCTTATTATGGAACTTGTGACTTGGTTTGTCGTATTGATTTTGGTACCATCTTTGTTTTGCCTCCAATGTTTCTTATCGAAAAAAATTATTTTCATTATACAACTATATGTACAAAATTTTCTGGATTTTATTGAAGTTTTCTTGAAATAAGTCACAATGAAGATTTTGAGAAGTTTTGGTAGCGAAACCCTAAACCTAGTGGTGATCCTAGTTCAAACTTTGGAGCTATGACTAGGAAAATGTGAGTTATATAGACATTTTGATTAAATTCACTTCATAACTACATGATTTTTTTCTTCAAATTAAGTTTAAGAGTCAAACAAAGTCAAAATGACCTCAAACTCAAACCACATGCTAATTAGAAAATCTAGAATCTCCCTATCCAATTAGACTTAGGTTTTGATAACCTTTTGTCCATCAATATCATAAAGGTCATTATCTCAATGTATAAGAACTAAGAGGAATAATATTTCCTTAGTGAGTTCTAATTTGAATCAAAATTAGATGTATGATGGAAAATCTCATTACATTTGGGTAACTTGCATCAATGATTGGGATTTTGAAAAGAAAAGTTGAAAATTTGCAGTAAGGACCCCAAACTTATTTTATTTACAAATTTGGGATGTTACATGACTAGTTTTCATGTGTGCATTAAGTATGAAATATTAGATGCTTTATTTGTGTATAGTTCTTGGATGCATATTATTTGTATTATGCCACACCATCATCTCAAGAACATAAATAAAGAAGTGGGTTGTAGCTACTAAGTGAGATATACATTTTCTCCCTTTTCTAAAACTAAGGTCAGCACATCCCCATAGCCCAAGGGGCGGGAGGGTCCAGTATAAAAGTATTGTAAGGGACTGACACACTTAGTAGTACAACCATATTAAAGATGTATTTAAAAGATATGGTTTACCTGATTCTTGCTCTAAATAATGTTTTTTTTATATTCTTCCTTTTCAAATCTTTCAAATATACAAGTTAATACGTATGTACCTTTCACCCACGTACACTACATTTTATGTTGATTTGACTATTTCACGTATTTTCTAGGTGCAAAGAACCAATAAATGCAGTCAAAGTACCAAAAAACATGTAATAAAGCTCCTTGGGGGATATTAGAGTAAATGGATATTCTATTCTTTTCCTCATAGCTAGTTTACATTTCCTTTTCTTAGATGTTGTGTAGGATTCAATATCCTATGTACTCTCTTTCCTTTGTAGTTAGCTTCTTCTTCTTTCATGTAATAGTGTAAACATTACTATTTCTCTCTATCATGGATGATGTTTTATGTGGCAATATTATGATGTTTTGGACATAATCTGGCTTCCGTGTATTCTAGATGATAATACAATTCCTTGTATTTTCCCTCTTGACATCTTATTGATATGAGTGCATGCATATCAATGGAATGTCAACATGGAAAGTATGCAGGAATTGGGGTCATCACAAAATCATTGGTTTTAGTGTTGAAATTGATGGTTATACTTAGTCTATAAATTGGTTGTTCTACTTTGTCCTTGGAAGAATGGTTATGTTCAGTGTAGGAAGCAATGGTTTTACTTAGTGTGAGAATCAATGATACCACTTGGTAAATGAACCAATGGTCATGTAAGTCAATAATATGATGCCTATGTTAAGTAAATGAATCGATGACTTTTGGTGACCATGAACCGATGAGTATGTTTAGTATATCATTTGTTTTGCTAAGTTCATGAAAGAATCAATGTTTTTGTTTAAGTTCGGAAATGAATCGATGAGTATGCCAAGTATGTAAAATGTTGTTTTGTCTAAATACGTTAATGATCGGATGGATTTGCTTTTAGCTAAGTACATCAATGGACTGATGGGTATGCTAGGTATGAGAATTGAAGTTTTTGGCTAATTCTATAAATGAACTGATGGCTTTGCTTTTTGGTAAAGTCCATGAATGAACTGATGATTTGATATTTGGCCAAGCCCTAAATGAAACGATGATTTGACTAATTATGCAAATGAAATGATGATTTTCCTAAGTGATTACCTAGAGTGCTAATGAAATGATGGTTTTCCTAAGTGTTTGCCTAGGTTTTCTAATGAACCGATGGTTTATCAATGTATGTTAATTTGTGATACCAATTCAATCCACATCCTTGAACCTTTTTTGCAATGGTTAATTGATGATAGTTTAATACTTCTATATTCTATTGATTTTGAAATGGTGAAGGGATACATTTATATTGCTAAAGGTAACTCTTTTATGTTATACTTGGAAACGTCATAACTTTATGATTGATGAACCCTTATGTTGGGTCTAAAGGTAACAAATGTGTTGGTGACATGTTTAACCCTCTGTAAAGTGTTGAATGATAATGATGCTCTACATGAAGTAATGTTGTTTTGGTCCAATTGACCTTTGGCCATGTTTTGAGCCCTAGTGGAGGTTTAGTCCTCTTCATGGATGACAATGGACTAGTATACTGCGTTGATGGAATAAGGAATATGTTTTATAAGTTTTATATCTTCTGGTATTGTTATGTGCGACTAATTTTATAGAAAAAGTATAGTTGTTTGTGTGTAACTTGATTGATGCAGTCTAAAAACACCCAATTGGCCTAATTAATCAAGTGAAACCCTAATCATTTAGTTCCATGTGTCATAGAACTATTCCAGTGTCAGGAATTACTGGATAGTAAAACGAGTATTCCAAAAGAAAAACTCAGTGTCGTATACCGTTGAGTATATTCCGGTGTAGGGAAGGTATATCCTTGCCATCCCGATCTCAAGGTTTTGAAGAGAAGTCGAACAGTTTCTTGAATGAATATATATATATATATATATATATATATATATATATATATATATATGATGTGATTGAGGATGAATGTTGTCATATCTCAGATTTTAGGGTTGAATATCCTAGTGTCTAGTATTGTGACCTATTTATCCATGGTGGACTAGGATTATTGTAGTTTTACTAATATGTCACCACACCACACTCATATCAACCAATGGGAAGAGATCTTAGGATTTCAACTCTCCTAGTGTTACAACCCCAATTTTTGGGTTCTTTTGGTGAGAAATGTAATTTCTCATATTAAAGATATTTTGAATAAATGGATTTTTTTTACAATAGCCTTGATGGTTGTTTTGTGGGATTTATTGGCTATTGGGCCCAATAACAAGGAAAACACAAAAGAAACTCCATTATTTGAGTAAAGAAGAAAAAGAAGAAGAAAAATGTAGAAACCTATAAAAGGCAAAAGAATATAATCCAAAGTTGGATTTAGTGCCTTTTGGATTCCTTGGGTTCCAAGGAGTCCAAAGTTGCAAAGAGAAAGCAATAAGAAAATAAAAGAACAATTCAGTATTTTTTATTAAGAAAGAAATTGAAAACAATGATAAATGTGGGAAATGAGCTGAAAGAGGCATAATTGAGTTATCCTTGGTGGAATTTCGTATCCAAAGGATTCCTAATGTTAAAAGGAATACCAATGAGGAAAATAAAAGAGAAATAAAGAGAAATCCTCAAAAAGAGATATTTTAATAAGAAATAAACAAGGTAATGAGAAATAATGGATATAGATGCATCTAGAAGGATAATGAGTATCCATTACAAAGAATTTCGAAATAATAGAGTGTCTTGGGATCTAAGGAGTCCCAATGGAGAAAAAGAAAGAGAAAATACCAATAATAGAAAATAAGAAGATAATGTGAATACATAATTAATGGATTATGTGGTATTGTTAAAAGGAAGTATTTTCTATTTAAGGAGATATATTATTTTGTGACCAATGAATTAAAAGGAAAGAATAAAGAGAATAAGGGAGAGGATTTTTGAATTCCTAAATATCCAAATAATAGAGAATATCAAAAAGATAAGGAAGAGAGAGAAGATTTCTTCACGATGAAGGAGTATGGTTCCTTTTTCGAAAAGGACTTGTGTGCTTTGTGGGCAAGCATGATAGGGCGTGGATATTCTCCCCTATATAAAGGGTAGAGCCTCTAGCCTAGCCCAAGGAGATTCCACACATTTTTCTCTCTCCTCCTCCTCCTTCTTCTTATTTTCATGTAAACCCTAATCAAGGGGGTAGTCCAACCCCTGGGACAATGAGGAGCCACATGCTGGAGGTCGAAGGAACCACGATGCTCCCACGACGCCACATAGAAGCACAGTTGTTTCCCCGCGCTCTAAAACTCGCGTTGCAGCCATTGTTTGGCTGCAGGTCAGCCACGTATTGCGGGCTTGGCACGATGAATCGACCATCATGGAAATGATCCAATGGCACCCTCGCATGCGTAGAGGCACGACGGAGGTGGGCAAACCATCCCTGATGGCCGTCGGGGTCGGGGAAGGAGAGACTGGGTAGCATATGATCCCTGACCTAGCGGCAACAGAAGGTTTTCACGAGGAGGAAGACGACGAGTAGCATTGGACCATTTTGCCCCTTCGGGCATTGCTGAGCCAACGACTTACGCAAGGGTAAAAGGGTATTTGCATTATGTTTTGCAAACCGAGTCACGTTGCATGGACGGAGATGATGTGGCAGTTCCTGATTGGCTCAAGTAAGTGAATCCTTGTAAAATTCGTATTTAAATATTGGTAGCTCCAATGAATGCACATAAAATATGAAAGTTACTCAGAAAAATGAGAGGAACCCATTAAAAATATAATCAGAAGCTAATTCCTCTTGGTATTCGAAAGGTAGTGTAAGTTATCAACTATAATGAATTAAAGATTAAGAGACCCTATTTTGTGATGATTAATGTGTTTAGTAGGGTTTATGGATGATAAAAAGTTGAAATTAACTTGTTAATTGTAAAAAGGTATATTGAGAACAAAAAGGATGAACTTTGCATGTAATTGGTTAATTTAGAAGTTCATGTGCATAAATATGCTTTAATGGGCTTGAAACCCTAATATTGGTAAATGCGACTCTTAATGGCTTTAATTATTCAAAATCATGAATAAAGTTAAGATGTGATGATTTTAAGCTATTTCAAGTATAAAAGTTCCTAATTGTGGATAAATACCCTTAATGTAGTAATTAGGGTTTTCTAATGGTTAAAGGTAGAATTAATGACAAATAGAGTTCATGTGTGTTTTAGATCATAATGAACTATGAATTGATGATAATGAGCATAATGATCTTGTCATGGATTAAAAGGATAAATTTGGTAGTTTTAGTATAAAGAGCATAATGGACTTAATTGATGGCTAATCGTACCTTTAATCTGAAATTAATGTTAGATGTTGTAAAAAGGTAACCTTAATATCTTTCATGAGGAATAGATGAGATAATTAGGGTTTATGAATAATTAGGGTTTAAAATGGTATAAATGAAGTGAAACCCTAATTTCAATGGAAACCCTAAAAGTGGATTAGAAACCCTAGGAAGCGAGCTAAGTTTAATAGATCTTGATGACATGAGTAATAAAAGGAAATTGCATGATTATTTCAGGATCTTGTTGTATGTGCTTGCTTGCTTGGATTTCTTACTTGCATGGAATATTTCTATCTCAAATCAGCATGACAGGTATGTGGTTAATTATGAGTAACCGCCTTAGTTTCCCGAGGATTTTCTGGATGGTTAATCACGTTGAATGCAACCTACCTGTTTGAATGTTCATACTTGCAAATTATAAAGTTGTTATGATTATCACAATTGTAATATAAATGTGTATTCTCACACCTACATGCCACCCTGATGGATGATGCAATAAGGTCAAGCCCAGGAGGGAAGACCAATGGGCACCAAGCTTTGGATTGAGAAGGTGGCCTATGATATTGCATGACTAAAGGGCACCATGAAGGGTGACCCCAGGCACCAAGCTCAGGAATAAGAAGGTGGCCTTAAGTCAATGGCAAAAAGAGAAACCCGGAAGGGGGTATGCCAGGGTTAGGGAAAAAATGGTGGAGAATGTCACATTGAAAGCATAAATTGGCTTTTTAATTAACTTGATTGTGATATTTAGAATGTTAGCCATATTTGTGAAAATTTTGGTTGTCCCCACATACCGGCATATTTCGATATGTTGGCCGACGTTTTGTTTGTCGGTGTTTTAGGTACAAGATTGAAAAGGACAAACAGTAAAGTGGCACATGTAGAATTAAATAAGAATTAAATTTACAAAGGAGGATTAGTTAGAATGGACTCCTAATGCAGATAGAAGTAGATATCCCTATTTTTGGAAAAGGTATGCAAAGTTTTATTTTATACCGGTCTTCAGTTTAGTTGGTAAAAATTGATAATTGTTATTGATTATTTGTTGAACCTTTGATCATGTTAATTGGTATAATGGCTCTGACCTCTTGGTCTCCCTTAATTGGGGGTTACCGGGAGGCGGGGTCGTTACATTTGGTATCAGACCATAGGTTCCTCATTTAATCTTTAATAATTATTAAATTTTACAAACTCCGTAGAACCCAAGGGCATTATTAGAGGATTTTCCAAAAGATAGAGGTGTCTAGAAAAGGATCACGTCTGGGGGCTAGCAAGATTTTCCTCCACACTGCTAGTCAGAATACGAGGACTCCCGGATTAGTGTAACTACTTGGTCGAAGTCTCAGGATTTGACTCGAAATAAGATACCTTTAAGACTCTCTCATCTTATTCATCCCTTCACAACTCAAATTCTATTAAGGACCTTAAGGATTAGGGTTTTCTCTCTTTTCCTCACCCTCTCGAGGTATGGGTAAGGTTGATAAGGTTTAAGGAATCCTGTACCAAATTAATGAAAAGCATGTAAATAAGATGTCATGGACATAAGCTTAATATATTAAGTGTAAACTAAAGAATAGATACATGATTAGGTCGTATGACACGAGTTGTCATTGCTCTCAGGAGAGACCTGAGGCTAGACCTTCTTGTCAGGAAGATGAGTAGAGAGAATTGGTCTTAGAGGCAGAGATCTCCATTATAAGTAGAGACATGCATATCCTCTAAGGATGATGCTAACCCTAAACCCTAAGTGGTGAGATGACATGATGAGTTAGATGTCATGGTTGACCAGGTGTTTGGATGGACATGCCTTTGGGATGCCATATGAGCCATGAGAGGTTGGATGACCTAGCACCTTTGGCAACCCAACCCTGGGAAGGTCGTGCATGTTAGAGCGAAGGATAGCTCCTTCATGGATGAAGTTAGAGAAGAACCTATAGAACCCTATGGGCTTATGCAAGTAGGGTATAGCTTGCACCTAGAGTATGTCAGTAGTGCTGGTAGTAGGTTGAAACCCTGGCCAGTAAGTATGATGGATGGCTTATGAAATAAGCATAAAGAACTATGAATAACTTTGAGCAAACGTAAGTTTGAACATATGCTTCACCCACGTAGAGGTGTGCTTGTGAGCTTGATCCTTCATGGAGAGAGGACCTCTAGTAGTAAGACTGGATGTGGAGTTAGCTCTAGAGAGAGAAAGCGGGACCCAAGCAAGGGGGATGGAAGCTTAGATTCCAAGACATGAGGAACATTGGGGAGTTGAGGATGATGCGACCTAATTGGATGATAGTGGTTGCCTCGTGCTTGATCCCTGGAGGCTGATGATATCTTGGTGTCCTTTAGAGGAACCAAACCCTAAAGAGAGGATGATGCTTCTGGAACCTATGTGCCTATGGTATAGACCTGCTAAGATGAGACAAAGAGTGCCTTAGACCCTGAGGAGGTTTAAGTAGCAAGCTGTGAGGCCTTATACGTTGTTGTTTTCCCTTGAGGAGGACTCAACTCTAAGGTGTTGCTCGAATAAAAGGATCATGGGAGTACATGACATACTTTGGACATGCTTGATTCGTGGTTAAGAGATTGAGCATGCAGTTGGACACCCAAAGGTGAACCTAGGGTTCCTAGGCCTAAGAGGGGAAGTAGTGTACCTGATGCTCATGATGAGATTTGAGTCTCTACAGTTTCGAGCATGGTACTCCTCGTGTGTAGAGGAAAAGGAAACCCCTTAAGTTAAAGGTATGTTTGACCCCTCACAACTAAGTTGGTCTAATGTTGAGGATGAGAACAAGTGTGACCTAGCATGGTTTTGTAGGTGTCTGCTTGTGCCTTAGTAGCTTGCTAATGCCAGGTATGCTCATGTGGATGCAGACTTTAAACATAAGGATGTTTGTGACCTTGTTGTCAAGGGTTGTAGCTTCCTCCCATCCTGGGAGAGGGACCCTTTGGTAGGGTGTATACCAGTTTTGTGGGTTTTAAGGAAACCTAAAGAGGTCTCATAGGATCTTGAGAAGATAAGTGAAGAGTACATGGTAAGAGAATGAACCTGTAGACTCATAGATAACCATATCTAAGTGCATGTGGGTGTGTTACCATGGAGGTAACCGGTATGGGGCTTGACCAAGGTAGGCAGGTCGCCATGACCCCTATGAAATGATGAAAGTCAGCCCATGAATGCAGAGAGAGATGATGAAGGCTTGGGTAAGGTTCTAAGTTGTACATGTACTATAATAGAATCATAAGTCTATCCTATGGTCAGGTAGGGATAAGACCGATGGAAGTAGGAGTTGCCTAATTCCCTAGTTGCACACGACCATAGGGTCGGGAGGTAACAACTATCATCGTCTGAGGGCCATGGGTTAGGAGATTGATCACCTTCATGAACTCATGGGACCCAAAGGGCATATGATTAGGGCACTCTCTGGATGCATAAGGGAAGAGGGATGACCCCAAAAGTGTCGACACCCTATAGACCTAGAGGAGATGGCCAAGGATTGTATGATGAACCAAGTAGGTTCAAGACCAGTTCCCCATGGAAGTAACTTTGATATCAAAATGATTGTGATGTAGAGACATATGTGGCACGTTTCAACTTAGATTTAAAGGTGTACTGGCAAGGTGGGATGCACCATCTCTACTCTTGGAACAGGAAGAACTCTGTATTTGGACTGCAACCAAATGCTTATTTCCTCTTATTATGGGAGTGAGAGATAGGACAGTACGCATGCCTTGCACCAAGGATAAAGATGATGTGAGTTGGAACGTTGATATGAGGTATGAGGAGAGAGATGATCACATACCCTTGTGAAGTGAATGATATGTACAAATGATAAGAGTATTAAGGTAATCATCTTGTGAGAATGTTTTATCATGAGCTATGTGGAGTTTGCAAGTGATACAAGGTTGAGTTTGATAACCAAGAGGATGAGCTCAGAGTGTTCTGATGAAGATAGACTTAGAGTTTGAGCTGAGTGAAGAAGTATGTCTTCAACATTACCTTATACCTAAGGATGTGAAGTGGTAATGGATGCTCTGGTTGAGATGTAGCTACCTAGTTTGGATAGAGACTAGAAGAGGTTGTTAGGCTAACCCTAAGTTTGGAAAGAAGATAGGTTTGGCTAACCCTCAGATGCAACGATACCGGTTGATCAAGATAGGAGTTGTTTGGCAAGCCTAGGTTTCGATGCAATGAAAGGATGGTGGTAGAACCTCATATACACTTCTTTGGATAGGAAGGTGAAGAAACCTCGACTAGAATGGTTTAGGAATCAATCTTGAGGAATCATGACATACCGGAGATCATGATCACCATACACCATACTACGAAGATAGTAAGTGACAGTAGTACTTTGGATGCCTAAGATAATGTTGCATGTGGCATGTTGCCATGCATGACAGACGATGAAGGACGAACACCAGTAACCCAATGAGTTGATATAGAGGATGAAGAGTCCTCGAGAGGGAATGGGGGTTCACCACTAGGGATGTTGTGGTAAGTCTTCCCTAGACCAAGGAAGGTCAAGATGCAATATGGGCTATGGTAGATCCCCTTACCTAGATGACATGAGAAAGAAAGAGTACTGTCAAGGGATAGATCGGGTTGAACTACTTATAAGAGAGAGAGATGGTTCAACTACACCATGATGTGAGTTCAAAGGTTCTTGAGTAGGACTTAAAAGTTCACTTCCATGAGGTGGAAGTAGATACACGAAGAACTCGATGTTAGTATAGTTTATCACCCCTTACTAATGGTTAGTATGATCCAGACTAGAAGGGTTTGATGAGAGAATGTGTGCTCATTTAGGGTGATACATGGAGACAGTTCTTAAAAGGTGATGATAACCACCATAGCCTTTATTAGGATGTAAGAAGTTCTATAAGGAGGTTGTGTCGGCCACCACTTCATTGAGATGATGTTGGTGAAGGGGCCTTGCGAAGGTCAGAAAAGAACCACAGTGTGTGCATATGAAGTCACTTTGATCGTGCAATGGCTGAAAGAGAGCCCAGGGGCGAGATGAGTCATGAACTAATGCAAAGCAATATTGACATGTAGTTCACTGTGGGAGAGTATGTGATGTGAAAATCCGACCCCTCTAAGCTACGGCTGAGAAAGCTGAGTCCCTGATATATGGGTCCTTTTGAGATGGGTTGGTGGATATGGTTGTGTTTAGCCTTAACCCTCAGGATAACATGATGTATAATGTGTTCCATGAGTCCGATCTAGAGCACTATGTGAGGTACCCAAGCCATGTGTTGAGCCCTGAACCTATTCAGCTTTTGAGAGGCTGAAATGTCCCGAGTCACCTATGATGGTACGATATACCAAGGTAAGAAAGAACTCAGATGGAAGAATATGAGATGATGAAGGTTTTTGGGAATCACTATGGAAAGGGTGAAGCCACATGGGAGCCCTGATGGACATAAGAAAAGGTTTATCCTGTAGGTTTATGTGCCTAGTGGAATTTTGGGGGCAAAATTCCTATAAGAGGGGAAGGATGTTACAACCCCAATTTTTGGGTTCTTTTGGTGAGAAATGTAATTTCTCATATTAAAGATATTTTGAATAAATGGATTTTGTTTACAATAGCCTTGATGGTTGTTTTGTGGGCTTTATTGGCTATTGGGCCCAATAATAAGGAAAAGACAAAAGAAACTCCATTATTTTAGTAAATAAGAAAAAGAAGAAAAGAAAGATGTAGAAACCTCTAGAATGCAAAAGAATATAATCCAAAGTTGGATTTCATGCCTTTTGGGTTCCTTGGGTTCCAAGGAATCCAAAGTTGCAAAGAGAAAGAAATAAGAAAATAATAGAACAATTAAGTATTTCTTTATTAAGAAAGAAATTGAAAACAATGATAAATATGGGAAATAAGTGGAAAGAGGTATAATTGAGTTATCCTTGGTGGAATTTCATATACCAAGGATTCCTAATGTTAAAAAGAATACCAATGAGTAAAATAAAATAGAAATAAAGAGAAATCCTCAAAAAGAGATATTTTAATAAGAAATAAATAAGGTAATGAGAAATAATGGATATAGATGCATCTAGAAGGATAATGAGTATCCATTAAAAAGGATTTCAAAATAATAGAGTGTCTTGGGATCCAAGGAGTCCCAATGGAGAAAAAGAAAGAGAAAATACCAATAATAGAAAATAAGAAGATAATGTGAATACATAATTAATGGATTATGTGGTATTGTTAAAAAGGAAGTATTTTCTACTTAAGGAGATATATTATTTCGTGACCAATGAATTAAAAGGAAAGAATAAAGAGAATAAGGGAGAGGATTTTCGAATTCCTAAATATACAAATAATAGAGAATATAAAAAAGGTAAGGAAGAGAGAGAAGATTTCTTCACAATGAAGGAGTATGGTTCCTTTTTGGAAAAGGACTTGTGTGCTTCGTGGGCAAGCATGATGGGGTGTGGATACTCTCCCCTATATAAAGGGTAGAGCAATCAAGGGGGTAGTCCAACCCCTGGGACAATGAGGAGCCACGGGCTGGAGTTCGAAGGAACCACGATGCTCCCACGATGCCACATATGATCACAGTTGTTTCCCCGCGCTCTAAAACTCGCGCTGCAGCCATTGTTTGGTTATAGGTCGGCCACATATTGTGGGCTTGGCACTATGAATAGACCATCATGGAAATGATCCAATAGCACCCTCGTGTGCGCAGAGGCACGACGGAGGTAGGCGAGCCATACCTGATGGCCGTTGGGGTCTGAGAAGGAGAGACCGGGCCACGTATGATCCCTGACCTAGCAACAATAGAAGGTTTTCGCGAGGAGGAAGACGACGGGCTGCATTGGACCATTTTTTCCCTCCGGGCATTACTGAGCCAACGACTTACACAAGGGTAAATGGGTCTTTGTGTTATGTTTTGCAAACTGGATCACATTGCATGGATGGAGATGACGTGGCAGTTCCTGATTGGCTCAAGTAAGTGAATCCTTGTAAAATTTGTATTTAAATATTGGTAGCTCCAATGAATGCGCATAAAATATGAAAGTTGCTCAGAAAAATGAGAGAAACCCATTAAAAATATAATCAGAATCGAATTCCTCTTTCTATTCGAAAAGTAGTGTAAGTTATCAACTCTAATGAATTAAAGATTAAGAGACCCTACTTTGAGATGATTAATGTGTTTTGTACGGTTTAATGGATGATAAAAAGTTGATATTAACCTATTAATTGTAAAAAGGTATATTGAGAACAAAAAGGATGAACTTTGCACGTAATTCGTTAATTTAGAAGTTCATGTGCATAAATATGCTTTAATGGGTCTTGAAACCCTAATATTGGTAAATGCGACTCTTAATGGCTTTAATTATTCAAAATCATGAATAAAGTTAAGATGTGATGATTCTAAGATATTTCAAGCATAAAAGTTCCTAATTGTGGATAAATACCCTTAATGTAGTAATTAGAGATTTCTAATGGTTAAAGGTAGAACTAATGACAAATAGAGTTCATGTGTGTTTTAGACCATAATGAACTATAAATTGATGATAATGAGCATAATGATCTTGTCATGGATTAAAAGGATAAATTTGGTAGTTTTAGTATAAAGAGCATAATGGACTTAATTGATGGCTAATTGTGCCTTTAATATGAAATTAAGGTTAGATGTTGTAAAAAGGTAACCTTAATATCTTTCATGAGGAATAGATGAGATAATTAGGGTTTATGAGTAATTAAGGTTTAAAATGGTATAAATGAAGTGAAACCCTAATTTCAATGGAAACCCTAAAAGTGGATTAGAAACCCTAGGAAGCGAGCTAAATTTAATAGATCTTGATGACATGAGTAATAAAAGGAAATTGCATGATTATTTCAGGATCTTGTTGTATGTGCTTGCTTGCTTGGATTTCTTACTTGTATGGAATATTTCTATATCAAATCAGCCTGATAGGTATGTGGTTAATTATGAGTAACCGCCTTAGTTTCTCGAGGATTTTCTGGATGGTTAATCGCGTTGAATGCAACCTACCTGTTTGAATGTTCATACTTGCAAATTATAAAGTCGCTATGATTATCCCAATTATAATATAAATGAGACGATCCGATCCATAAACCACAACATAAACTCAGCAGAAGCATTCGATTAGCAGCGGAATACAAAAATCACCGGAAATTAAATTTTTTTGAGACAAGATCTTAAAATCACAAAACTTCTTTTATAGAAACAAGATAAACAATTTACATCTCTGTTAAATCACTTCTTGAGTGATTATACACAACCAGATACAAAATCTCAAGATTCAAAACCAAAAATCTCAGACCAACTAACTCCAAGGACCTGAGAGTACAGAGACGACATAGGACTAACTAACTACATGGCTCAGCAGTCAGTATCTCCACCTGAGATTCACTGCTGCTCCTGGTGCTGCTGCTGCAGATACTGATCACCTGCAGACTGGTTCCTTCGTCCCCGACGACCACCTAAAAAGTTGAAGTCTACGGAGTGAGACAATTTTAAATAATTGTCCCAGCGAGAGTTATAACTCTTTGCCAGAAGCTTTATTATAGCAATCAAAGAACAATATAAGAAATAAAAGCTTTTAAGGTAATCAACAGCAGATTGACATTAAGTAGGACAACAACATTTAAGAAATATGAAAAACATATATACTAGGCAGTGTAATTTCAGTCATTGTATTTCATAGTTTTAACCTAAGCAGATATGCTATGCGGTTGATTATGTTTTACAAACATTATTATGCCCTGCGGAGATGAGGTATACCGCTCATACTCCAACCGATCACTTATTAAGTCGCATCAGTATCATACCTAGGTCATCAAAAGAGTCAGATTCTTATGGCCTCATCTTCCTCAGTCAGAGTGAGGATAAACATGCAGGACATCTAGTGTCTCTGCTACTATAGCTTACCAGGGTATTCTGGTACTTTGCTATTAGAGTCACAGTGGCATTATGTACTCTCTTCGTCATCGAAAGATTTCTTGTTTATCTCTCATCGATGCGGTATAAAAGATTTCCTCAGGAGATTAGTGTTACATCACCCCGGCATAAACATATAGTGAAGGATCGATAGATTAAGATACATCTACATCAATTCCTACACTAGGATGTAAGGATATACACATCCATATTCCCCCACATACTCAAAAGTATGTGATCCCGGAGTTCCCTTAGGAAAACCTGTTTCACCATCATTTAACTTCTGACAATGATGGATCTATGATCAGGGATCTACATGGTATGATTATACTTGATTAATTAGGTACATTTTAGTATTCTTTTAACATCATACATGTTTCCAAGCATATTAAAACACTGCTATACAAGAAGAATACTAAATATATCAAGTTTAACTAATATCAGTTACCAAAGTATATCAACTCATCATAAGTCATTTAATCAGCATGACCTTGATGTTACTCATGGCTCTTACAGCCTATCATCTCATATGATGCTACTTAAACTTAGGCATCATAGCATATTCACCATTCATTAAGATAACAACATGCTTTCAATGAATATGGTATCATAATCCTTTCCTAGATATGATCATCCTCATATAAGAACCCTCATGGTTAATTCAACTAATAATAATAAACAATTCATTTCAAGAGTTGTACCTTCATACTCTTACAATAGCTAGATTCCCTGATTTACATCAATTAGGGTTATCCAATCCCTTCCATTATGATTAGAAATAGTGGTTCCTCCTTTCATACTTAAATTATGAAGATTCATGCTTAAAAGCATAACCTGGAATTAGGGTTTATTGTACATTTCATCATATTACCCTAGAATTAGGGTTTACTATTCACTTTATAGTGAATTGAGCTCATAGCATCATCATGCATGAGAAACATCATCATTGATGCCTTCAAATTAGGTTAAGATTCATCAATTATCATAATTAGGGTTTTCATGATCTCACATAGGTGGAACATACCCTAATCATGCACATTCATATACATTGAAGGTATTTTACTTGAGTTTCAACCATAAATGGTACCTTCTCTCCCCTCTTACTAATAGATGGTGATTACATCACTCTAGAATAGGTTAGGTCAAGTACTCATTGATTAACATAAGCTAAGTCACCACTATCATGTCATTAGGGTTTGATTAAAACAAGGTATCATCTACTTGAACCCTTCAAGGGCATATTGGTAATGTACACCATTGATCACAATCATGGGTCAATCTATTAATCACTTAACCCCTTAATGTCTTTAAGTATCATTAGGGTTTGGATTAGACCACCATAGAACCAATTTAAACCTTCAAAGTACTAAGCAAACACAACCCTAAAGTCTCCAAACGATTACACACTTTCAACTTCCAAATGGTCTTGAGACCGTTTGGATGTGTTGACCGTTTTCTATAGTTGACTTCAAGACCGCATGACACTCAAGACCGTTTGCCCTTAAACGGTCTTGAGACCGTTTGAGTGCGTTGACCGTTTGAGAGTGTTGACTTCCAAACCGTTTGGATGAAACGACCTTGAAACCGCATGAGTTGAAACGATCTTGAGATCGATTGGACCAAACGACCTTGAGATCATTTGAGACCAAACGGTCTTGAGACCGTTTGGTCCAAATGGGCTCAAAACCGCATGGACCTCAAAGGTGTATCAAAGATTATAATCGATTATGGTTATCTATGTTGAAACCTTCAATTGGACATAACCTTGTTAACCACTTATAAATTGAGCCAATTAGGGTTAACCTTAATCAATTGGACACCAAATTGACCCTCAATTGAAAGCCAATTAGGGTTAAATCCAACTCAATTAGGGTTTGCAATCGGTTAACCCTCAATGTTCAACAATGTGAAACAAATTGAAGTTGAACCCATCAATTGATACTCAATTGGGCCCAAACTTGGCCCAAACGGTCTTGAGATCATTTGGACACCCTCCAAACGGTCTTGAGACCGTTTTCCCAAAGTTTCATCAAAATCTAAGTCGATTTGATAAGGGTTGAACCCTAATTAGGTCTAAAATCAGCACTTTTATTCAATTCATCAACCTATTGTGATTGGACCCTCAATTCATCAAATTACCTTAACCCTAGACCTCCAAATGGTCTTGGGTTGTCACCAAACGGTCTTGAGACCATTTGAGTGAACCCCCAAACGGTCTTGAGACCGTTTGGTCCCTTCAACCCAAAGTTCACCAAAATCTTATCCTTGAAATCAGCAATTCAACCCGATTAGGATTTAGAAGGTTGAAGTGCCTTCAACTTGTGATTAGTTTGCAATTAGATCATGATTCTTTATAATTGATTAATTCAACATGTATACAACAGACCTCTAAATGGTCTTCACTTGGTCAACCCTACCAAACAGTCTTGGAGACCGTTTGAATCTAAACAGTCTTGCAAGACCGCATGAGATCAAACGGTCTTGAGACCGTTTGATTTCAAACGGTTTGCAAACTGTTTAGACCAAATGGTCCAAGGTCGTTTGGTAAAGTTACCTAGGAATTCATGCCCATCATCTTCAACCTCTGTGCAGGTCAGTTACTTCACGGATTTCTTGCAAAAGTGCAAGAAAGAGTGGGGAAGAAGAAAAAAACTAGGTACTAACCTGCAAGAACATAGATATGCATAATAAAGCAAAGGTTTAGAGTTATAAAACCCACCTTAAACGTTGTTCCTAGAGCTCCAAGCTTCCAAGCTTCAAGCCTTTAATGGTGTCTTGAGCTCCACATGTCGGCCAAAGAAGTTTCTCCAAGAAAAGGTTGGGGAAGGTCGGCTAGAACAAGAAACCTAAGTGAGATAACCATAAAACCAACCTTATACAAGGACTTCCTCCATGAATCTGAGCTAGAAGATGGTCTCTTCTCACCTTAGAACAGGTTGGTCGTCTTCTTGAGCTCCATAGCTCTGCCTTAGTCGCTTGAGCAAGATGATAAGTGAAGAAGAGAAGGGAATACGTTTACTTGGTTTGCAAAGAAAGAAGCTTATATAGCTTGGGTTAGTTTTCAGCATAAGGACCTCTAGTTTATGGGTTTCTCATCTAGGTCCCTCCTTAACTTCTAAAGCACGTTCAATCTATCATAACTTTAAGCAAAGCCCATCAAAACTCAAGAGCTAAGGGTAAAGAAAGCCAACATGCAAACTAAGGTACATATATAAAAGGTCTTTTTACTCATACTAGGTGATTCTACTACAAAAGTCATTCTTCTTATCTGATTATCTAATAGAAGCACCCCTTTCATCATTTCTTCTCTAAATGATGTCAAGAGTCATAAAAGATACTCTAAAAGGTGTATTTTACAAGTTGCACCCCACATTTTGGGTAAATTGCACTTTACTCCAAAATTAGGGTTTTTAAGCACAAAGATTGCTCCACAAGCTGTATCTTGATGCCCAAGCTTGGGAAATCCATCATACTTCATCATATCCATTCATATGATGTCTCATCATCAGAGGAACATCTTAACATGTGTAATTTTGCAAGTTAACCCCTCTAATTGGGTAATTTGCACATAGGTCCCTGTATCACAAAACAATACTACAACATTGTTTAAAAAGGACAGAATGAAAATGTATGTTCCTCAGGAACTTAATTACATGCCAAAAGATAATCACAAGTATTTAATTACATGATTAAGCAAAACACCTAGGGTTAACTTATAACCCAGGTCAGGGATGTTACAATAAATGTGTTCTCTTGCACCTACATGCCACCATGATGGATGATGCAATAAGGTCAAGCTTAGGAGGGAAGACCAATGGGCATAATGAAGGGTGACCCTAGGCACCAAGCTCGAGATTGAGAATGTGGCCTATGATATTGCATGACTAAAGGGCACCATGAAGGGTGACCCCAGACACCAAGCTCGGGAATGAGAAGGTGGCCTTAAGTCAATGGCAAAAAGAGAAACCTGAAAGGGGGTATGCCAAGGTTAGGGCAAAAGTGGTAGAGAATGTCACATTGAAAGAATAAATTGGCTTGTTAATTAACTTGATTGTGATATTTAGATTGTTAACCATATTTGTGAAAATTTTGGTTGTCTCCACATACCGGCATATTTCGATATGTTGACCGACGTTTTGTTTGTCGGCATTTTAGGTACAAGATTGAAAAGGACAAACAGTAAAGTGGCACATGTGGAATTAAATAAGAATTAAATTTACAAAGGAGGATTAGTTAGAATGGACTCCTGATGCGGATAGAATTAGATATCCCTATTTTTAGAAAAGGTATGCAAAGTTTTATTTTATACCAATTGTGACACAACCTGCTTCCCAGTCGATAACATCGACAGGAGGTCGATGGTATCGAGATTATCATAGCTACCGGACAACAGCCCGTCGATACCATCGACATCCATGTCGATGGTATCGAGATTATCACAGCCACCGGACAATAGTCCGTCGATACCATCGACATCCATGTCGATGGTATCGACAGAACATCAGAGGCAGAAATCGACAATCTGCCACTTGACTATATTTTTATTATATCATTTTTTATTGTTTTTCTAGGTTTTACTCCTTTGTACCACCTTGTATCTTACCCTAATATATTAAAAGGAGTGAGGCGGCTCTTGCCCTCACACATAAGAGATGCACCTTGCAACCACCAATGTTGTTCGTCTTCCTTCTCTCTCATTAACATGGTATCAGAGCAAGGTTTGCTCTAGGCCTCCGTCTCTCTCCACCGGTTGTTCCTCTCTTCCTCATTATTCCTTCTTGCCCGCCGGATCTTCCCCTTCCTTCCTCCGGATCTTCTCACCACGGCACCGAAAGCAGTAGCTGTGGCTGAGTCGCCGCACGGCGTGCAACTGTAATCCACCACCTTGAGGATCTTCGGGTAATCCAACGGTAATCTAAAATCTAAACCAGAGGACTAGTCTCTCTACAGTTTTTCTCCTAGTTACACATCCTCCATGTGTGATTAGGAAAATCATCCGGAGGCTGTGAATGCGTCAGTAACGCATTTCTATTTTTTTCTCTTGGGTGACGTGTATCTCTCCATCACCTCAGTCTTCTTTGTGGCATGTATCAATCCGTCACACAGCCCCATTCTATAATGGGGGATATCAAGACACCTATGCTCTATAAGGAGGTGTCACCTATCACCTCCATCAAGCTCGACAGGAAGAATTTTCTTCTATGGATGAATGCCATCCACACTGTCCTGGAGTCTCATGACAAGGCAAGACATGTTGACTCAAGTCCTCTGGCCTCTACAGACGAAGGATATGCTGAATGGAAGTGTCATGATAGTATGGTGAAGACTTGGTTGTGGAACAACATGGAACCTACTATTATGGCAAGGTTCATGTTCTATTCAACAACTAAGGAGATATGGGATGCAGTGAAGCAACATTATTCTCAAGAAAAAAATGTGCTTTGCCAATTCATGATCTATGATCGTTTGTTTGCTGAGAGGTAGGGTGACAAATATCTTGAGGAGTACTTTGGAGTTATTCAGGCACTTACTCAAGAGCTGAGCTATTATCATCCAGTGACTGTCACTGAATAGATCAAGGACAGGGATGATCTAGTTACAGCTAAATTTTTATCCGGGCTTAACCCTTTGTGTGGATCCGCCCGGAGTGTCATTTTGGCTTCTGATAAATTACCCAGTTTTGTGGAAGCCTATTCAAGAATACAACAATCTATCTTTGAGTCTTCTACTCCTGATCCTGTTATATCTTCTGGGGAGTCTCATGCATCCGTAACTGCTGCGGTACGAAGGGAACAAACTGGTATGGGCAGAGGACGTGGGACACGTCCTAAGTGCACTTTCTGTGAAAAATTGGGACATACAATGGAGAAGTGCTGGAAGAAATATGGGAGACCTGCTGCACCACCTGTAGGGACAACTCAGTATGCCACTACTACAAATTCCTCTTCTTCTTCTATTGTGGGAACTACTTCTGGAACCGGTATCACTCTTACTCAAGAGGAGTATGATCGGTTTATTCAGGCTACACAACACATGAGTATGGGATCATCATCATCATCGTCAGCAAACCTGGCATCTACTGCGGGTAATTAGGCTACATCTCTCATAGCTTCTGGCTCTACTTCATCTTAGGTGGTTGATTCTGGCACGTCACAACACATGACTGGTATGAGGAGATTGCTCCACACTATTGACTCGTATATCCCTCACAAATATGTTACACTGGTAGATGGTTCAGTGAGGAGAGTGTTAGCTAGTGGATCTGTCCCTCTAATACCCAAGATTGATCTAAAATCTGTACACTTTGTGCCTGAATTTCCTTTTAATCTTCTTTCTGTTGAAAAACTGATTGACACTGTAAAATGTACCGTAACTTTTGGTCCTTCTTATTTTGTATTGCAGGATCTCAAGAGTATGAGGACGATTGGTGGGGGACCTAGGAAAGGTGATCTCTACCTTTTCCATGGTGACAGTCTGCCTCGCCAAGTATCTGCTCCTGCTCCATCCATCCTGTTGAGTGGTTCCCCCTTACTATGGCATTACAGATATGGACATCCTTCCTTAGAGAGCCTGCGCAAGTTGGAACCAGAGTTGTCTCAAGTGTCATCTTTAGAGTGTCAGTCATGTCAGCTGGGAAAGCATCATAGGTTATCTTATCCCAGTCGTGTCAATAAATGGGCTTCTTATCCTTTTGAGTTAGTCCATAGTGGTGTGGGGTCCTGTCAAAGACCAGAGTTATAATGGTTTTTGTTACTTTATTTCCTTTGTGGATGATTTTTCTCGAATGACATGAATCTATCTTCTCAAAAGTCGAGAGTCTGTACTATCTATTGTGAAACATTTCCACACTGAAATAAAAGTCCAATTTGACTGCAATATAAAAATTCTTCAATCTGATAATGCTTTAGACTATGTCCAAAAGGCTATGTCTGATTTTTGCAGCCATGTAGGTATGATCCATCACACATCGTGTCCTTACACCCCTCAGCAGAATGGGGTGGCTGAGCGAAAAAATCGTCATCTTCTTGATATTGCTCGATCTATTATGTTCCAATCCAATGTACCTAAGAAATTCTAGTCTGAAGCTCTTTTAACTGCTTGTTTCTTAATTAATAGACAACCATCCTCAATTCTTAAAGGACAGACTCCCTTCTCTGTGTTGCGACCCACAAACCAAAATTTTTCTCTTCCCCTTAGAGTGTTTGGTGGCACTTCCTTTGTCCATCATGTTGACCCTAAAGCAGACAAGCTTTCTCCTAGGTCTGTTAAAACTTTGTTCCTTGGTTACTCTAGTACTAGCAAAGGATACAAGTGTTACTGTCCAAGTCTTCATCGGATGTTTGTGTCTAGGGATGTTATCTTCCATGAGACCACTCCATATTTCTCTGATTCTATAAGTAAGGGGGAGCAATTGAGAGAGGGAGTGCCACCAACTTTTCAGAGTGATAGAGTGGCACCATCTGTGTAGAGTGAGGGAGAGCCACCCATCATTCCTGATTATACTTTTATTCTGGATGAGCAAGAAACATACATGCCTGTTATTGAGAATTACCCACATGTTTATAGTAGGCGAGGCAGACCAGAACCAGAAATGGTAGCGACACCAGTCACTGAGCCTTCATCTTTGTCTTCTACTCATGGGATTCATGTAGAAGCATCAGATCTTGAACTTCCTATTGTTGTTAGGAAAGGTACTCATTCTTGTACTATTAGACATCCTATTACAAATGTGTGTTGTATGTCCCACTTATCTAAGCAGGCCCGCGCATTTTCTATTGGGATTGATTCCGTTGATATACCAAGGAATCACTATGATGCTATGAAGGACAATGGCTGGAAACATGCAATGCAGATTGAAATGTCAGCTCTTTTGCATAATGCCACATGTGATCTTGTTGAATTACCTATAGGGAAGAAAGTTGTGGGTTGCAGATGGGTTTTCACCATCAAACATAATCTGGATGGATATGTTGAGAGGTTGAAGGCCAGATTGGTGGCAAAAGGCTACACACAAACCTGTGGAGTTGATTTCTTTGAGACTTTTTCTCCAGTAGCTTGTCTAAATTCTGTGCGAATTATTATTTCTTTGGCTACTAATTTTGATTGGCCCCTATTTCAGCTTGATGTTAAGAATGTCTTTCTACATGGTGACCTCCAAGAAGAGGTATATATGGAGCAACCTCCTGGGTTTGTTTCTCAGGGGGAGTGTCAGAAGGTTTGTGAATTGAAGAAAGCCATATATGGTTTAAAACAGTCTCCTCGAGCGTGGTTTGACAAGTTCAGTGAGGTTGTATTCCAGATGGGCTTTTCTCGCTCTATGACTGATCACTCTTTATTCTACTCTAGCTCTTCATGTGGCTCTGTCATTATGGCAGTATATGTTGATGACATAGTTATTACTGGAAGTGATTCTGTAGGCATATCTCGTGTGAAGGAAGGGTTGCAGAGACACTTCCAAACAAAGGATCTGGGTAAACTGAGATATTTTCTGGGCATTGAGGTGCTTCGATCTGATGCAGGTATCAATCTATCTCAGAGGAAATATGTACTGGACTTACTATAGGAGACAGGCATGGCTGGATCTAAACCGGTATCTACTCCTATGGATTATCACACCAAGGAGACAGTTGATGATGTTGAGTACTCAGATCCAGGATAGTATAAGAGAATAGTTGGCAAGCTAATATATCTGACTGTTACACGAACTGACATTTCTTTTGCTGTGGGGGTTGTGAGTCAACATATGCACTCACCATGACAGTCACACTGGACAACAGTTTGCCAGATTCTGAGATATATGAAGAGTGCTCATGGTAAAGGGATCACATATTCCAAACCCAAGGTGCCTCCATCTACTTTGACTCTCACTGGGTACTCAGATGTAGATTGGGTTGGTGATCATATTGATAGAAGATCTACATCAGGCTATTGTACCTTCCTAGGTGACCATTTGATTACTTGGAAAAGCAAAAAGCAGAATGTGGTAGCCAAATCCAGCACTGAGGCTGAATACCGTGCTATGGCCCATGCATGTTGTGAACTACAAAGGGTCAAATCCATTCTAAGTTAAAAATCACTATTATGCCTTCTATGGAGCTCAAGTGTGACAACCAGTCTGCTATACACATTGCCAGGAATCCTATCTTTCATGAGCATACAAAGCATATAGAAGTTGATTGCCATTTTATTCGTGATCAAATCAAAGATGGTAATATTGTGATGCCATATGTTAAGTCTGAAGATCAACTGGTGGATATCTTGACAAAGCCTTTGGGTCTGGAAGCTTTTCAGAAATTATGTGGCAAGCTGGGCATACACGATGTGTACTCTCCAGCTTGAGGGGGAATGTGAAACAACCTGCTTCCCGGTCGATACCATCGACAGGAGGTCGATGGTATCGAGATTATCACAGCTACCGGACAACAGCCCGTCGATACCATCGACATCCATGTCGATGGTATCAAGATTATCACAGCCACCGGATAACAGTCCGTCGATACCATCGACATCCATGTCGATGGTATCGACAGAACATCAGAGGCGGAAACCGACGATCTGCCACTTGACTGTATTTTTATTATATCAGTTGTTTTATTATTTTTCTAGGTTTTACTCCTTTGTACCACCTTGTATCTTACCCTAATATATAAAAAGGAGTGAGACGGCTATTGCCCTCACACACAAGAGATGCACCTTGCAGCCGCCAACATTGTTCATCTTCTTTCTCTCTCGCTAACACCAATTTTCAGTTTAGTTGGTAAAATTTGATAATTGTTATTGATTATTTGTCGAACCTTTGATCATGTTAATTGGGATAATGACTCTAACCTCTTGGCCTCTCTTAATTGGGGGTTACCGGGAGGCGGGGTCGTTACACCTAGATTTTGTACGAAGCAAGTTGCAACTTCACAGTGGTCAAATCATAGTTTGAGTAGTACGCCTCAAACTACCCATAGCTTAATATTATGAGATTAAGAGAGAAAGATTTCTATCCCCCTCTCCCATGCCCGTGGCGGAGGCCGAACGCCCGGGAGGGTGGTAAATCAAGGTGGCAACTGGGATTCGAACCCGGGTCCCTTCATGAGGAGACATTGTGCTTGACCACTTGAGCCACTCCTTATCGGTACAACTTAATATTATAAATATTCAACCGTATGGCATATCTATTAGGGTTATTCAACGATTCACAGTGAATGATAACCCTTGCTTTATCTCTTTTAATATTTAGATGATGAATAATGTTGTGACAGAAATCAACTATACGTATGGTGTTAGCTCTGTTTGAATATTATGTTAATCTTTTAATCCTATAATATTATATGCTCTATCTTTTTAAGTATATTATCTGTCATAGGTAATAAACGTTGTTGAGAGCTATCTCTCTTGTCGGGACATGTGCCTCGCCTCGTGGGTCACCATATATTTTTAGGTGATCATCAACAGTGCAGTCAGACCCATGGCAGTGAGGATGAGCAGTTTGGAGATCCTTAGAGGAAGAAGGTTGGCTAGTTGTTTAGTTCGTCCTAGAGTCGTCCTTGTACTCCCAAGTTTCGGCAGGAAAGTTTTATAGATGATGTTTCACCGACTACGTTTGCACATGATGTAAATATGTGGATGAAACCTTCGCATACCGGATGTGGCTGAGACCACATAACAATTATAAGGAATACCTAGTATGTATATGCTTTTATGCAAGATGTTAGACCTCTGTGTAAATGTTCTTGGACATGTTTATGAAGATTTATTTGGTTTTACTTATGCCCGATGTTTTAGTAATATGATCAGTTAGTGATCGATCATGTTTTCATTTTAAGTAATCTCGTTTAGGTGGCGGGTTGTCACAATGAATCCCAACCATCTCTGCATTTTCGACCTCTCAGGGAAATAATACGAGATATAAATGGGAAGGGACAACATCTGAGGGCAAATTTTAACATGGTTGGCTGAAGCAATCCATACATGGGAAATTGCAAGTTCGAGAATACTATGACATATGTTGGTAGACGAGGTAACATGGCATTGGAGTTCACTAAATTGAGATATCAAATGGGAGGGACATCATTGAAGACAAGATCCAAAGAAGGCTGCCTTGATATGATTTAGACATGGGCAATCGTAAGTTGACATATACACCAGATGAGGGGGTGGGGTGTTATTGTCCGATAAAGTGAATAGAGGAGAAGACGTAGAAAATAATTGAGTTACGAGAGAATAAATACGGAAAAGGTATACAATTCATTGAATACTCAATGAATAAGTTGGGAGTACTACGAACTCGCATGTTCAAAAGGAACGAGTGACAGCCTGCGTTCAAGTGGCGTATACTCAAAATTGGGAGACATGGTGATATTTATTTGAAATCCAGGAACATGATGTTCTGGACTTTTATATCTTATATTTTTGGGTAACTGAAAAACCTTTGAAAAAGTTATGTGGTGGTGGGCCAAGGAAGGTGGTGCGCCTATCGCAGAACCAGGCCGGCAGCCAGCTGTATTATTGCTGCTACAGTACTATTACTACAAGCTGGCAGGCAAAAAGGCCGAAAACCTGCCATGAAACCAACCCCAGGCTGGCGATGTGCATATTTGGCGTAGCCGTGCAGCGCGGAAGGCGTGTTGAGGGGAGGCTAACAGAAGGCGAACCTTGCACATGGAGAGCGCAGGTATGGGTCCCGCCAACTCGATCACTATAGAAGAGAGGGATCTGATTGAGAGGCGAGAGAGAGACGGAGGGATAAAAATTAGAAAAATGTTAAGTGGACACATTTTGGAACCCGAAATCAAATCCCAAACAATCTCCACCACATCTTTCAAAGTATAACAAATCAAATATATTTATTTTATTTATTATACTTATAACAAAAACAAAGTATAACAAATCAAATATATTTATTTTATTTATTATACTTGTAACATGTGGTTGTGATTGCTTCCAATTTCGTTTCAGATTGATCAAATCTCTGAAAAATTAGATACGCAATTATTAATAATTGCGTTATTCCGATAGAGAGAGGCAGAGAGAGACAGAGAAATAGAAGGACAGCCCGTCTTAGAGAGAGGGGCACAGCGGTTTCGTCGCGTGGAGGGCCCCGAGCCCGACCTTGGAAACCCTCTCCTCAGTTCCCCCTCCTCTATTCAACCTCCCGTTGGAATCAGAACCCAAAAGACCTCCTCCCCTCACCTCCCTCCTATAAAACTTCCCACACCACCCATTCCGCCGCCTCCCTCTCTCGTTCCTGCATCCCTCGACCTCCCTCCCTCCGCCCCATCCGCCGTCGTCTTGTCCCACGCCCGATCCGCCGTAGGGCGAGAAAAAGGCATCGGAGCCCAGAGAGTGAGAGAGAGAGAGGCCGAGAGGCAGAGAAGAGAGACAGAAGCGAAGTGCAAAAGGAACAAGGAAGAAGATGGTGATTCCTAGAGTGGTGGCCATGCTCACCGCGTTCGTGTTCGGGATCGTCTTACCCGCGGTCCACGCGCAGGCGCCGGCACCGGCGCCCACCAGCGACGGTAATGCCCGCTCCCATACTACCGTTTCCAGAACTGCGTGATCTTTTAGTTAGTAGTAATGTTTGGAAAATCCGCCCTGGCTTTTTCGGGCGTTAGACGAAAGTGTTATCTCGCGCTCATTGCCGCATGCCTATCGGCCTCCTGCAACTCCAGATCCGCCGATTTTGGTCCGATCCAGTCTCATTATCGTTACCTTCTTGATGCGTCGTTTAACGCATGTACTTTTCGCTTCGTCCCGGACTTTTCAGATCTGTCTGCTCGCTGCTTGCTCTAATCGTCAGATCTTCAGATCTGTTCCTGAGATCTTGACTCCTCTTCGACGATCCATTCACCTCTAGCATGTACGCATGCAAACGGCAGATCTTCTGCCCGGCTGGGGCGCTTCGTTCCATCCTAGAAAAGTTGATCAGTCTGCCTTCAATGCAACTCGCGGCGCAATTTACTGCGTAGTTTATTTCTTCCGTAGTGTGACCGGCGGATCTTAAACTAAAAGCGGGGTCACCGGTCTCAATTTTTATATTTGTTTCCGGAGGACTTGCTGCGCACTTTCTCTATGGGACCAAACTAATTTTCCTAGGTTTCTCTCACCAGTTCTGACGCAGATCGTGATGCAACGCGTCTAGTTTCCACATGCCATGACTGCCGACTGCTTTGTTAATTTATGATTACCGTCGTTATCACGATGCTTCGTGGCTACATATGTCCACACTGCTGGCGCTGTCTCATTGACTTGAATGACATGTTCATCGGAAGCGTATTATGTTTTTCCTTTTGACTAGTTTTTATGGGAGGCTACTACTTTCTATGGGCGCTGTAGAGACTATTTTCTCCCATATCGAAGGCCATTGAAGCTGCTTTCTCGATTTCTTCCTGCGAAGGCAATCAAGCTATTCCACCCTGAACGCTTCCTTTTTCTCGTTTCAGATACAGACCTGTTTTCCCACATTCCCTACCTAGCTATATAGCAAAGCAACTTACTTTTTCCCCTATATTCTATCTTCTATTATGTGTTCCGGCCAAGTCCAAATTAAATTCGAAATTTCCTACACAGTATTTTTTTGGCTAGGCTGTGTAACTGATGTCTTTTTTTCTTAATTTTCTGCAGGCACGTCGATTGACCAGGGCATTGCCTACGTCCTGATGTTGCTCGCCCTCGTTCTCACCTACCTCATCCATCCTCTCGAAGCCTCGCCCTACAAGCTCTTCTGAGCTCCAACAGGCGGCGGACGGAGAGAGTGCGAGGGAGGTGGGGGAGGAGAATCGCAGAGAGAGTTCTCATGGAAGTCGAGCCGTGGAGGGTCGTGTTTTTTTTAGCGTATGTTTCCGGTGGCGATTTGAGGGGATGGAACGGATTCATTTGATTGATCGGTTTGTGGTTTAGCAAAGGGACGAGTTGTGGGTGGTTAGCAGAGTGTGCTGCGTCTGCTTGATTGCTTGCTTGCTCTTGTATTATATATAAAAAGTTTTCGTCTCTGTAATTCAGTAGTGGGGATAGTATTTTTTGTTTTCTAATTCTCGGTGGTTGATTTGGCTTCCTGTAAAACCGTGAATCTTTGTCGTAGATTTCGTTACAGTACTGACTCGTGGCTTTGAGGCTTTGCATGATATCCTGTGGTCTCTTCCAGATTTTTCAAATTTTGATTTCAACTAGTTATGATCATTTCTATTATTCTATCAAGCAAAGCTGGGTAAGGGTTCCATCTCGCATGATTATCATGACGTCTAGTGATGGACTTCAGATTCGTTAGGTTTGCAGCTTCCACGAGTACTACTGTTATACCTCTCCGTTAAATTAGTTTTTAAACAGATCAGACTGACATGTGGAACTGTGTATCTTATAGCCCAATTGATTGGTTGCTGAACAACAACTGAAAGAAAAAAAAACTAGAATCAGCGTCCAACAATCAATATTTGTTGTTTTTTAGACTCCATCGACCACATCTTCTGTTTGCATTTTTATTCTCTTTGGTGACAACCACGAACATGTAGAATGGCATGGCTATATGTGGATCATCTCGGATATATGCGAACAATCTCAGATAAGAAATTTCTACTTTTAGAGAGTAGTAAGTCGTATGTACCAAACATGTGTCGAGACACCTTTTTAGTGCGTGCTTGGAATTGAGATTTGAATGCAACATGTGACCTGGATCGAAATGCATGAATTCTCGTTTGTTATGACAACCATCAATTGAGAAATAAACGAGTCAAATCTGCATCTCTAGGAAACGCTCAAAGCTAAACAAATTCATTTGTAATTACTGGGCACGTGACATAAAATTTGTTGAAATTACAATAGGAAAATACTATAATTGTTAATATTGTTAAATAAGAAAATTAAATTTATAAATGTATTTTATGTGTAGACATTTTGTTTTGAAAATAATAAAAATACATTTTCATTTTGTAATTGAAATTTTATTATTTGACAATAATTTGCAGGTGGCTCGTTTGTTTTCCCATCCAATATTGAAGTTTAATGAGTTCATCCTCATACAATGTATCAAAGTTGAGTAGATACCTGATTGAAGAAAATTTCAATTTAATTATTTATTAAAATTATGAAATAAATAAAGAACAAGTAAAATATAATAATATCTTACTTTTTTATCAATGCACATGCTCACAATTTTGGTGGTTTAATCCTAAATATTTTATAATTTGATTTCGTACCTTTCACATATAAAAAAATTTAGTTTGAATATTCAAAATTTGTAATAATATAATCATTGTTGGAGTCAAAAAAATTAGTCCAAGGAAGGTATGAAGTGCTCGATTGTTCCAATGAATTTGTTGCAACATTGTTCAACTGTGATACACATCGTTTCAGGAATCGGATCAAGTATCTTCGTTGCCTTACTCGCCTGTGAATTTTGTTGACAACAATATCCACATGATGTTGGAAGTTGTCGGCGTTTGAGATAATAGGTTGAAACAATGCTCTTTGACCAAGTGCTGAGTGCACGCCTTCATTGAGAACATGAATACGTGACTCTATCGAAGTAAGACACGACACAAGCGTGTTGCGACTTTGAGATGTAGTGCTAGAAGATAGGCGTATTTCCTCCATTGTTTGCGCGAATCCTTTAAACGATATTGAATAAAGTCCAAAGAAAGAGAGATATTTCTATATGCAGTGCTATGGCTCCTATAATCTATATGAAAGACAATATTTTTAGTAGTTTTAAGTCTCGTATGACTGACCAAAATAGAAACCCGAATGTGTTCGAGTCATACAGCTTGAAAATTTATCAACATTTTGTGGCCCAGAATCCATATTAACTAAAATGTTGACAACTCTACTAATCATTAATTACTTCTATTATATGGAGATTTATTTGAAGAAATGATAAGATTAAAGGATATCTTGAGGTATATTTATTAAAATATATGGATATGTTAGTTTGACTCAAATATAAAATCATGAGGTAATTGAAGAGAGAAAGAAAAAGTTGTTAAAATCATGAGGTAATTGAAGAGAGAATGAAAACCTTATTAAAATATATGGATATGTTAGGGACATAAAGGAAATTATACGTGGACTGAACCTTCATTCCTATAATCACTACTTGTATAAGTATTTTTATTTATTTGTTTATTATGCCATGACAAATCTGATATGGACCTTAAACTTCTGTATACAAGATCACTATCTAGATTGAAGTTGGATGCCTAATTTACTATGGATCTAATTAATTTGCTAGTCTTCAAGTGTTTGATTCATGTCTGAATTTAATGCTATCATGATCATATAAATTATCGTTATATTTAGGATGTCATATACGTAGATGAGAATATTTGTTGGGTTGAATCTGACTGCTTTACGCAATAAATTCTAGCATGATTACCTATATTTTCCTCATATAGCTCTCATGTGACATTAGAATACAAACAGTTTGTCATATGAAAAATGCAGCAACAAGTGTGGGGAAGACTGTAAGTTCCTATCATCAATATGTATAAGTACATTTATTTATTTGTTTAGTATGCCATGGCAAATCGGATACGGACCTTAAAATAACCTGGAAGTGTGAGATGATAGTTGTTAAGCTAACATATCCATGAATTTGTGTTCAATTCATGAGAAGATTCATGCATTGGTAACGAATTAAAACCACAGTAGTTTTAGGATGGTTGAATTATTCTTTATTAGAAAAAGTGTATGATGACTGTTTGGTGTCTATATTATTGTTTTAGGGACCTAAACAATAATCATACTTTTAATAAAAATATAGCTCTATGCATGCAATTTTCTGAGTTAAATAATAGTAGATAAAGTCCAGGCAATGCATCCACGAAAATATCATTATATTTGGTTCAATTTGATTTTCTAAAAATGCAGATGTTGTCTTATTCTTCCTTTCAAATGAGAACAAAAACCTTATTAAAATATATGGATATGTTAGTCTGACTCAAATATAAAATCATGAGGTAATTGAAGAGAGAAAGAAAAAGTTGTTAAAATCATGAGGTAATTGAAGAGAAAATGAAAACCTTATTAAAATAAATGGATATGTTAGGGATATAAAAGAAATTATACGTGGACTGAACCTTCATTCCTATCATGACTACTTATATAAGTACTTGTATTTATTTATTTAGTATGCCATGACAAATCTGATATGGACCTTAAACTTCTGTATATAAGATCACTATCTAGATTGAAGTTGGATGCCTAATTTACTATGGATATAACTAATTTGCTAGTCTTCAAGTGTTTGATTCATGTCTGAATTTAATGCTATCATGATCATATAAATTAACATTATATTTAGGATGTCATATACGTAGATGTGAATATTTGTTGGGTTGAATCTGACTATTCTACCCAATAAACTCTAGCATGATTACCTATATATTCCTCATATAGCTGTCATGTGACATTAGAATACAAACGGTTTGTCATATGAAAAATACAACAACAAGTGTGGGGAAGACTCTAAGTTCTTTTTTTATATAGATACCCAGATTGAATACATGTTGTATCTTAATTTATCAATGTTTTCAAGTGTATCTTGAAATGACTCTCATGTGACACTAGGATTAAATGAACTAAAAACACAACATTTGTTGATGTTGGGTGTGGTGTTAAAGATGTGAAAATAGTAGTGTTATAAATGTATAAATATGGCTTCATAACCAATATCTTACTTAGAGTTCTTGTTGTCCAGGAACCAATAGAAATCCCAAAAATAATATTAGATGTATCTAATTTGTATATCTTTTCTAAAAATTTGAATTGTACTTTTTTTTGTTGGAGTGTAGCAGAGCTTGAAAAATGTTGCAGCAACAAGTTGTCAGTGGAGTGATAGGAGTAGAGGTCTGTCGTGCACAACAACAAAGAAAAGCTACAGGAACATTCTTCTCTGAGGGATAAATAGGATGGTGGACAAGCTTCCAGGATGGACTGCTGTATGTGGTTTTAAGGAGGTAAGATTTGGTTATACTTCTTTGAATGTATCTGTCACATCAAAATAATTTTAACTCACCTTGGATAGTGTCTCGAAATCTGAAAATTGTGTTCTCTGAATAATAACACGATGCTATGCTATGGAGTTGTCTTCTCCACGGAATGGAGTACACATCTATGGCTGTTGGGGCAAGTGGACGACTTTCTTGTAGACGGCTTTGGTGAGTAGATGACTTTCTTGTGGAGGTCTTTCTCAAAAGAAAGTGGTGCGTTGAATGGGGGGTTGAATGAGTCAGCAATATTATTTGTGGGGGTCGTGAACGATGGATGGGAGATTTGCTGTAACTGACAGGTTGTTTATATGATGGTTTTTCTTTTGAGATTAAATGGAGAAAGACAATAGATATTGGACATGGAATTTGTTGTAACAATTATATTTTTTGTTATGGAGATATTATCGCTATTCAGTTGTGACTGACGAACTGATAATATATGGTAATCATATCTTTTAAAGAATGTGACATTAATATAGAAAGAAGCACGTGCATAAATATATATTATTACCATTTATTTTTATTATGAAAGAAATTTGAAAGAAGATATAGTCTTGTTAGGAGAGAGGGGTTAGTAACGTGCGTCTTTTGGGTTGAGAGAGTTTGTTTCAAAAAAGCTTGATTAAGGTATACAAATGGTTTTTGTTTACCTTTGAACAAAATTTATGAGAATTAATAGGAGATAATGGGAGAGAGAAAAGTTATTGAGATCCACAAATAGTGGGCGGAGAGGGAAGATAAAAAATAGAGAGAGATAGGGAAGAGGGACAGACCTGGAGTGGAGAGTGAGAGACATAAGAGAAAATAAGAAATTAAAATAGAAAAAGGATGATAAAAATTCTGAGAAGAGGGTCAGTGAAGGAGACAACAACATCTTAAAATGTTGATATCTGATGGGCTAGAGAGACTAAAAATAGCATATTTATAATTGCTTGAAAAAACTCCATTTTTTATAGTATATATATACATATATACATATATATATATACATACATATATATAAAAATATAAATAAATAAATAAATAAATATATATATATATATATATAGTCAGGCTAGAATACACTCGAGTGTATCCAGAGCAGAATACACTCAAGTAGTTTTTCATGATGTAATATTTTTTTCAAAAATCTAATCTGTCAATCTTCTTAAACATCTTGTGAATAGCTCATACACAAAATTTGAGCACATTTGGACATTTATAGGTCATGTTATAAAGACCGCAAAAATTATGCATTTCAAATTAGTTTCACGCGTCGATTTTGTTGCCCTTGATGAGTGACTTACACTCATCCAAATGAGCTCAAAATTTGTATGTAGCCTAATTATAGTATGACGGTAAAGATCAATGGTTTACATTTTGCAAAAAATAGTCTTGATGTGCAAACACACTTGAGTGTATTCACGCGATCTGTACACTCGAGTGTATTCTAGCATGACTGTCTCTCTCTCTCTCTCTACATATATATATATATATATATATATATATATATATATATATATATATATATATATATATATATATATATATATATATATATATATAAGCACACTCAAAACAAACATTGATATAGAAAGAAACACGGTCATAAATATATATTATTACCATTTATTTTTATTAGGAAAATTAATTCCCGAGCATGCAACATTTTCAAAGAAAAAAATAACAAACATTAATATAGAAAGAAGCTCGTGTATAAATATATAATATTACCTTTTATTTTTATTATAAAAATTAATTCCCGAGCATGCAATGCTTTCAAAGAAAAAAATGATATAGAGGAGAGCTTTGGTTGGAGTAAGGTTAGAAACGTGAGATGGAGTCGTGGAGAGAGGGAGATAGTATTTTGGGTGGTTGAAGAGGGGATAGCAAGGGGCGTATTGTGGGGATGAGCGTGGTGAGAATGGGAAGCTGTTTTTGACAGAATAATGATTTTGATTTAAATTTGCAACTAAATAAGGGAGTGAAAAATGTGGAGTTGGGAACCGTGGGGAGAGAATATTGGGGGTTGTTGGAGAATGGAATAGAAAGGGGTGTATATTGTGGGAGATGAGGGCAGTGAGAGTAGGAAATGATTACTATTGAGTTAATGGGACACATATTTAGTTTTGAGGATGAGTGAATTACAAGAAATTAAAATAGGAAAGAAGTGAGAAAAAATGTGAGCTAAGTTTGAATGAAGGAGAGAACGCCAACTCAAAATGTTGGCTTCTGGTTGGTCAAAGAGGAATTGAATGACTGGTTTGTAAATAAATAGAAAAACTCCCTTTTTATAGTAGTATAGATTATGGATGTGATCATATAATCATATAAATTTAGTCATAAGTAAATATTGCATTGGATTGAGAGAAAGTAATCAGACCATCTTAAATTCATGAGCTACATTTTGATTGACTCTAGGACATGATGAGGTGATCCTACACAATGTTGAACACATCCTCTATTAACCAAGCGACACAAGTTGTATGGGCGTAGACGTCACTGCCTAAATCACACAATTACATATTTAATTTGAACAATTACATATTTGTACCTATAAAGTTGAGATAGATTCAAATATATTGTTCTACTAATAAGTAAAACACCTAACATTTAAGTATTAAAATTAACAACTGAATTGATAAATTTACTAACTTAGGGAGGAGTTGGAAGAAGGAAACAGGAGGATTGAGGAGAAAGGAGGAATTAGGGAGGAGAAGAAGAAGAAGAAGAAGAAAAAACCAGAATGAAATAAGGATAGAATATGAAGTAAGGAAATAAGGAGAGAAAGAGGATGACAATGGGTTGATGGGAAATGAGAGTGGACAACGGTTGGATCGAGGCAGAGGAAATTAGAAGAAGAGAGGGTGGAGGGGTGAAATAAAGGGGAATGAGGCATCAACATTGTCAGGGCATCGCAGAAAAAAAGGAAAAAAGAAAGCATCGTTTGAAGAGGAGAAGAATATGTGAGGAGGCATATGAAAGGAATGTAAGGAGGTATTAAGAAGTAGGGGTGAGGAATTTTTTTCTAATAACCAATTAACCGAACGGTTAATTCCGAATAGTTAATTTTATTGGATCAATTTGGTTAATTCAATTAATTTGATTAATTTATTTCAGTTAATCGATTAAATGGTTAATTTGACGATTGAAGATATTTTTGGTTTGGTTAACTAAATTAACCGAATAGTCAGAATTTATTCATAAATAATATCCTACACATACATATATACATATATAGTTGTACTTTTATTTCAAAATACTTCCCCATATATATAGTAATCAAGTTTTTATGAGCCATACATAATTAAATTTATAACAATACTACTATAATATAACAATTATCCCAAATTCTATGAGTATTTCAAATAATATTATTACACGAGTGTTATTTAGTTAACCAAATTAACTGACCAAATTAACCATTTACCGATTGGACAATAACCGAATTAACCGACTCAATTTGGTTAGGTTAATGGTTAAAATCTCAAACCACAAATTAATCATTTTAATCAAAATGAATTAACCGTAATCGACCGAATTAACTGAATGCTCACCCCTATCAAGAAGGAAAATAATGCCACAACAACATCAACATGGAATTTTTTGGCAGGGAATTGCAAAAAAGAAGAAGAAGAATGAAAGGAAGTTTGGAGGAGGATGATGTGAGGAGGAAGAAGATGAGAGGAGGAAACAATGAGAAGGGAAGGGCAGGTTCGAAAAAGACAGGGAAACAACATCAACGATATCGAGGGTGGGAAACAAAATCAACAAAAAGAAAATAGAAGAACGAGGCATCAGCTGGAGGAGGAAGATGTGAGGAGGGAAAAAGAATATGTGAGGAGGATGTGAAGAGGAGGAATAGCAAGTACTTGCATCGCTTTTGACATGGACAAGAAGCAAAGACCTGCCACTACTAGAGTCACCATCACTAGGGTATGTTGCTATTGCCACCAGAGTGAGTCATAGCTGGAGAGTTCGCTCCACCCCCAGGATTGCTGTTGCTTACCCTAGTTGTTTCTTTGCTAGAGTAGGAGTGGTTTGATGTTGGTGTGGGGAGTGGCTATGTGTCAGGAGTGGAATTGTAGGGGGGGCATGGTTCAAGTAAGAAAAACCCAACAAAAATGCTTAACATGCCCCGACAATTGTTCGCTTAGGTCCTTTTTGGGGCCCAAATGGCAAGAGGTGGCTTGACCTACCAATCTCAATGCATATTTGGACATATGCGTTTGCATGAGACATTTTTGTTAGAAATCATGGAGGCAACAAGCACAGTGGAAACAACAAAAATTTCTCCACATATCCTACAAGCAGATCATCGATAATGATTTATTCATAAGGAGGGCAACGAGGTATACCTTTGTCACAGAATAGGTCCAACGACGTCCTCCTCGCATGGTGGTGTGTGGTGTTCCTCACGGGCATGCACGATCCTCGTCAACATCCTTTGAATGTATTCTCTCAGAGGCCTATGTCTCTACCTAGTCCACACAGATGGACTGGAACTCCTCATCATGCCGCCTAAGCCACTGGGAAGGAGTAGCCTTCACTTGATGACATACTAGCATTGTGGTCACTCTCCTCTCTCTCTCTCTTTGGGTCAATTCCATCTAGGATTCACATACAAGAGCGTGTGTATAAAATTTGACTACCATGCCCTATAAATAGGAGAGGAAAGGAAGCAATGTTTCCCAAAAATCCTGATTGTGTTTAAAATGAGCCACTCGTGGACTGTCAAAAAGAAAATTAAATATTCTGGAATCATTAGTTAATTAACTAGCTAATCATATTAAACCTTTATTCATTTTAGTCATCTAGATCTATATGATTGCTTAGAATTAGCCAATTGACTTATTATATAAGTCAACAATTTAAATCCTATTAATTGTCTTATACCTTATAACAAATTAATTTCAATTATATTTCAATATTATTGTAGTTGATTAGTAAGATGTTTTAATAATCAATTTGACTCAGAATATTTCCAATTATGTCCAAAATTATACTCCTATTCCAATACATTCTATGTGTGTGACCTTGTAGGCTCCAAATTACATTGGTAGTGATATTCATAATCAAATTATGTTTTCACAAGCAATGATTGCTATCTAGAAAGACTTCATTACTATCCAAGTATTGGAGAATTTGGAGAATAACTTGACCTAGTATTGCGACTAATGCTACAATGATTGTACAATCCCTTTGTCTCTAATATATAAATTGAATTCAAGGCATGGAAACACCATCCTCTTATTGTTTAATCTTTGTTCCTTGATCTAGAGTAGACTACTAAGATACACATGAGCTCAATAACATATAGTGACTCACACGGGCATGACCATGTATTTTATAGTCTCACTCATCAAGTGGTTAGGATATCACTCTTATGTGAGGGACAAATTCCATCTACGTCACTCACAATAGTCCATATGTGTCCCAATGCACCCGAGTAGTACATGTATAACAACCCTTATTCAAGGTCACGTTGATTAGTGTTAAGGCACATTGAATAATATGCAATCATTATAGTGACTTTAGGTCTAAGGACCAAAATCACCACTGTCACATTGAGATTTGATTTTGATCGCCATAATTGGCTTCCATGTATCGCAGTCAAATGTGGGTCTGTCTAATACACTTGTTCATAACAAGTACCTATGTGTTTGATTTGATATCCAATATCATGACTAATGCCACATAATCATCAATCAACACACATACTCATCTTGTTGGATTACTGTTGTCCTAATATCCACAATAATATCTGACTAGCGACTAAGACAATAATGAATACTCGTAACATACACATAATCTCATATTCAGGTCCTCAACTTGAAATCAACATGTCATTGAGTCACACATTCTTAGAACATTATTTTATATCCCATATTGAAAGAAACATAACATTCAAAAAAGCCTTTATTAGTACTCAAATAAATTAGAAGATGTGCCATTACAATCATCATATGATTGTCTCTTAGGGCATATCACCAATAGTCTCCCACTTGAACCAGAGCTAACTACTCATGAATCTAATTCCAAGGGATCGAACATGACCATCATTCTTCTTCTGTAAAAAGAATTTTTCAGAGGGTTAGTGATATGCTATAACCATGCGTATAAACCCAAGTGTACGCGTCGAGTAATATAGGCCTATGTAAGGCCCAAGTTGAACTCAGGGAGATGTAGTCTCAGTGACTACTACTAACTATGTTGCGATTAGCTAAGCCGATAAAAAGGTTGGATTTGAGTTAAACAAAATAAAAGATAATTAAAAAAAAAATAATTGTGATTAATTCAAATGGTATGGATTCCTTAGGATAATCGATTTCACCACGGGGTCTCGTTATATCTAATTTCTACCAAATTAACACATATTTTACCCTAACCCTGGACAGAAAGCCTGTAGTCAGAATTGCCTGCTTCCACAATGCAATCCACTACCTAGATCTAAGCCAATTCTACTTCTGTAGCAAATTAAATCTTAGTCTAGGTGCGTTAGCGAAGACTCTAGGTTTCTTTCCACTAACCGTACGTTACCTTTTCCAAAGAACGCTTAGGAAAGTATATACATTGTTGTTTTCTAACCTTTAATCCTCCTTCTAGAGAAATTATTAGTCTATTACTCTATCGATGGTGATCAAGCATAGGTAGATCATTCAAAACACAACTATATATCCAGGAATAAAGAGAAATCTATATTAATTCATGCAAAAAGTCGATACAACGATCCCCCGGGCTACTCCCGAGTCCTAAGGAAAGGAGGGGATTATCCCCCCATAATTTTTGGTTGTGAATACATGGAGAGAAAGGAGAAAAATGTGGGAAACATGAATGAAATTCGTGTAACCCATGGAAAGAAGGTATTCCAGATAATCCTCCTTGAGAAACGCATGTTCCACAGTCTTCTGGCAGTAAAAATGCCCGTCAGAGGTGCTCGGATCACCCAGTTGGTGGCCTTCGGCTCCGTTCTCCTCTCTCTCTCTCTCCTTTCTGGCTTTCTTGCGACACGTAAAATGAGATGCCCCTAGGTCTGGCCGTCCTTGCTTAGGTCATATGCCAACTTACGGTACCACACAATGTGGACCGTCGGATCTGAGCGATCAGATATGCGTGCGGAATCCAGCAGAGTCGATACCACTGACTAGATGATCGGTGGCACCGACGACTTCTTATCGCGGGCCTTCCTCTTTTGAGTCGATACCACCGACACGTGGGTCGGTAGTATCAAGCTGGTGCATCTTCTTGGGCTGTGATATTGACCCGATCTCAGTACCACCGACAGGTTAATTCAGTAGCACCGAGTCTGCTACTCTTTTTTGACTGGCTACTGATGTGATCTCAGTGGCACCGACTAGGTGAGTCGGTGGCACCGAGACTATAGTGTGTATAGAGTACCTGAAAAGAGCAGAAAAATGTACATAAGTCTGGGGAATGTGTAGAATCATATAAATATGATAAAATAAGTATAATTTGATGCAACCAGAGTGTACATGCCAACAATAGTGGATTATGCAAATAAAATCAAGAAAATGACATATATGTGCACAAAATAGATATAGAATAAGCATGTAAAAGTGATTTAAAACCCGTGCATCAAACTCCCCTAAGCTTAAACTTTGCTCATCCTCGAGCAACAACACCTTTGGATCTGATTAAGATAAGTCAGCTGAAGGACATAAGTTCATAAAGTACATCTAAAAAGTCCCCACCTTCGGTCCTCATACCAGCCTCACTAACCACTGAACACCAACTGTCCTCCAGGCGACCAGAAACCTCTATAAAAGATGTCCATCCCCCAATCAATGAAACACTATCAATTAAAGTAGTTAATATGATAAACTCATTCGATTCATACTTGGTGCATCGTGTGATCTCCTATCTACACTGCTCTTTTTCTCTAAGTACCATCTACTTGGAAGCAGTTCTCCTGATAGATATTGAATGAGGAGAAAATCGAATGAGTGACCTACCGGTAAGAACAACGGGTGGTCAGGATGGGTGGCTGTGGAAGAATCATGAGAACATAAAATCATTTATGCAACCTAAAATTATGATGAACCTATGATGATGCAAATTAAAGAATGATCCTAATGCCTAATCATTGAGATGGAATGGTGCATGCAACTATTATTTCATCTCAGTATAAGATGAAACATCTACAAAACAACATCATGTACTAATTATTCCTTATGACATGGGTAGGACTATGCCCTTTCTCCCTCACTTTCTGAAACTATACTCAATTTTTTTTTCAAGCCCCGTTTCAACATACTATTACAGGCTTATGCTTACACTACACTTTTCTAATCACGACGCTAGTTTTCTTCTTGCTTTGAAGGGTATGGGAAAAATCACTACCTTCTTATGTTTTGGAAGAATAAATGCAACACATGATGATACTATATGCTCTATGTAATGCAGTTGTAACTGTATGAACAAAAATGTTGTGCAACTAATATGACATGCACCATATTTTTTGTTTTGTTGTACATGTATGATTTTCTATTTTTTTCATTTTTCACTAATGCAAGCAAAAATAAACAACTATGATGCAAGGTCTACTATGTAGTGTAAATGCAATCAAAAGCAAGAATGATAACATGTACTCAATCTTCTTATGGTGGAGTGTAAAGCAAATGTATGCGGTGGATGCGATCACATGACTAAGAGATAGAACCTTTAGAGAAAATCATATGTACCTCTCTAATGACCTCTGTATAGGGTAATCAAGGGGTTTCTCTTTTAAATTCTAGTTTAAGGTCACATTAGTGTTTGGTCGATTCAGGCTCAACAACCTTTTTAATTACTTTCCTTGGACAATTAAGATGGTCATTCATATCCCCATGTCCTGAAGCTAACTTACCTAAGTACTTCCTTAGTTACGAAACCCAATTACTCACAAGATAAACTCACAAATTTTTAAATTTACTCATTTTTCATGTGCACACAACCCCAGAGATTGATATACTCAAATGAAACCATGCATTTACTATTCCACATATTACACTAGGTTGCTTGTGGATCCTATAAAAATAGTAGACCTAAAAAAAACTAAATTTTTTAGAATAAAAACAAAATGCTGAAATGAAAGAACTAAGATAGAAGCTGTTCCAGAACCCCCCTAAGCCTGAATATGACTATGACCTCATAGTCAAAATTCCAACTTAAGAGTTGGAACAGTGATACCCGACTAGTATGGTGGTGGTGGCTGGCTAGGGTCCTGGGGAGGAAACATCCCCTGGAAATTTGGATTAGAAGAGGGCATAGGTGGTGGCATCTGATCGCCTCCAAAGTATCTGTGTCTCTAATAGTGATCAAAGAACAAATGCTGGTATTACTCCATCATCTGTAGGTGGTTATGCATGGTCTCTTGGTTGGCCAAGAGAAGACACTCATTCTCATAGATCGCCTGCTGGTTGGTGTACAACCGACCCTACACATCTTGAATTCTAGCCAGAGATGTGGTGTGCTGCTTCTAAGTATTCTAAATATCCTATAGCATGGTATACATGCCCACCATAGAATAAGCTTCCTCTCCTTCTTGAGAGGGTGGCTGGGTAGAAGAAGTGGAGGTTGCATAGTGTCGTGGGCACTTTTGCGGAGCTACTCGATGCGTGATGGGGATGGTGGGATCCATCTCCTACATGTTGTTGTCACCTGACTACCCATCCTCATCATCATATCCTTCTTCTTATTCATCTTTGTTATCAATGTCTGGCCATCTATAGTGGTCAACTTGCATAATGCTGAATACATGATCAGGTAATTGACGCTCGTAGTAGCTTTCATTGACCGAACAACAAGAAAAGAGGGTGTTGTGGCAGACAATGACAAGACTAGCCTTCTTGAAGTGTGTACAGTCAATCTGGTGCTTAGACTGCAACAAATCAAGTGTAGAGAGGTCCATACCTAAGTGGAAATCTATGGGGGTGATAAGTCCCCCGAAGAGAATCAGCACATTCCTCCCTACATTTTGCTTCACCACCATCACATGGGTGAGGAAGAATGCACCAAAGTTGACTGGCCTCCTCTCCAGAAGCTAGTAGAGAAAGTATAGGTCTAGCCACTGGACCTTCCCTTGCCCTTGCGTAGACTTGGCGAAGATTGTATTTGTGAGCATGCGGTGTAGCACCCGAGTAAAAGAATGCTCGATGTCAGCAATGGAGCTGTGGTGCCATCTTATCTTATAGCTTTCTAGCACCGTCACAAGATCTTCCCATATTGATTCATAGTTGACATTCTTTGGCTGGAGGCATGGTATGGGGGTCCATCCAGAGATCTCATTGAATGCCCGAAGAGTGATGGAGTGGTTGGTGTTGTAAAGGCAGAAGTCCACCTTCCCCTCTTTCCACTAACATCATGCCGGGCGGACTGGATCACGGGTCACACATATCTCTAGGGAAGCCATGAACTCGAGCATGAGCTCCTTGTATGTAGGCCACCCACTAAAGAAAGGGTTTGCGGCCCCATCATCGAATTCTTGTCCTTGGAGGACAACCTCCAAGTTGTTGGTGAAGCCCATGTCCTCCATTGTCTTTTGGTCTCCATATCTTATCGGAGAAAATGGCCTTTTAGCGAGCTCCTCGTACACCTTCCTCACCTCCAGTGAAGGGTGACTTATCCAAGGTCGTGGCATCAAACCCCCAGAAGATCCTACCATCGAGATGGAAGCTTCTCTTCTCCTTGCCATGGTGCTGACGAGATCAGAGAAGGAGGTTGAGAAAGTAGAGCTCGGTGTAGCTTCTGAGTGCTTGGTGTAGTTTCCTACACTTGGGGAGGGGTGGTGCTTGAAGGGGTGGAGAGAAACACTCCACCACTTCCCCCTTCTATAATTGCTGCCTGACCCTTCTGTTGCTGAGTCGGTGGCACCGAGTCTGGGGTCTATATGTGGCCTCGGTGCATCGACGACTGTCAGTGCTCCATCTAGGAAAAATGGATTGTTGTGGTGTCGGTGGCACCGAGTTCTTGTCAGTGGTACCGACTTGCAGTGGATCAATGCTACCGATCATTGGTTATGATCAGAACTAGGCCATCGATGAGGGCTCCCACAGATTGGTGATGTCATCTATCGGTAGCACCGACAAGTTGGTCGGTGGTACCGACCCTATCAATTATCTCAGTGCACCGATACACCTACCGAGCATGGGGCATCCACTGTGTTAGTGGCACTGACTCTTCGTCAGTGGTACTGACAATTTATCAGTTAGCCGCCTGAGCTTTTTTCTACATTTCTTTAGGGATTTCGGTGCCATCGATTGTGGAGTCGGTGGTACTGAGTCTGTTCTTCCATATGTGACCTTTTACTGATCAAAATTTGGTGCCACCGACACACCTAGTCATTGGTACCGACCCTGTATGTTCCTACACACTCACCAAATGGGTCAAGGTATATTCTTTACAAATAAAACATTATGGAAAACTAAGTAAAACTAACCCAAAGTAATGCAAAGAACTGAAATAAAATGTCCTAATGGTTGGGTTGCCTCCCAACAAGCACCCTTGTTTAACGTCCTAGGTTAGACAAGTCCATCATAAAATCAATTAGGAGCAACAAGCTTTACCTCATGCTCCTTCCTGTAAAAGTCTTCCCCAAAGTAATGCTTTAGTCTTTGGCCATTAACCAAGAAGGATCTCTCCCCATCTTTGATTCTAACAGCCCCATGTGGAAACACTTCCTCAATAACAAACGGTCCACTTGATAACACCAATTTTTGTGATGTTTTTGCCCTTTATCTTGTTATCAAAACTGCCCTTTTATGCTATTTTCCTCTCTTTTATTAGTACTTTCACAATAATTGGCCAAGCAACGCTCTTAATCCAATACTTCCATCTTTTGCAGAATTTTCCTTCCATTTTGACCTAATAAGGCCGTCCCGGCCCACAAGCAATAAGTCCAACCTGCATCAGCCTTCCAATGGCCCGATACAAGCACTACCCGACAGGGTGGCGCGACGCAACGACGCGCGACTAGGGGATGCCGCGCAAGAAGAAGTTGACGGACGACACGCCCCTTATTCGACAGGGAGTCGAGCTCGCCACGACAATCCAAGCTTGTCGCGTGACACTGGCCACCCATCGGCAGGCGCTGCCCGTCACGTGACCGACAACCAACATCCCTACGCCGGGCGATATGTGTATCGACCGACCATCAAACTCGCGAATACGGAGGGCACGTGGCGCTGCGAGCACCATAACTTCCCCCAACCGGTGCCTATAAATAGCAGCTACAGGAAGCCGAAAAGACAGGTCGGACGGGTCGGAAGGTCGGAACCCTGTGCAAGTTACCTGAGGAGAACTGCAGAGAGCGAGTATATCGTGCTTTAGTGCTGTGTCGGGAGAGCCTAGGTGAGCTTTTCTCCATCCTGAGAGGGAGGTGAATGGTTCACTTAGGGGTGTCCCGGGCGGCACTGCAAGACGATATCGGCCGACATGGATCTCCACCTTAAGTGACTGATAGATGGTCACTCTAGCTCGGCACAATATCGAACCCGATACGCTTCGCCCGTCACAACGTGCCACCCGAGAGGGTGCTCCGCCCGACATGAGCGTATCAGCCAGGGTCCTTGAGCGATACAATCGGCCATCACAGTGTGCCGCCCGACACTACTGTATCGGGCTAGGCTCCTGACCGGTATCGGGCTGGAGGGTCCACTGTAGTCTATCGTCCTTCTACATCAAGAAGGCGATACCTATCTTTACTTATGTTATTTAATTCTTTAATTCATGCATTGTAATCAAACCTTTATATGTTTATGGAAATAGAAAAGCTTAATTACTTGCTGCTCTATGCTTGGTGCAATGTGTTGGATGACTGCTATGTTTGATATCCAAACTCTAGCTTGCATGTTTGGATCACGTTTCACTTAGCTATCGAATCGTGTTTTCCCGTCGCAACAACTTCAAGAGTTGTGTTGTGGCTCTAGTGATTGGTCTGATTCTGGAGTACGAGAGTGCCTGGAACGGAGTTGTTTCAGTAACACTCCACCCTAGCTTAAAGCCCAGCAACCTCGAGAGGGGTGTTGATGCTTGGTTAGAGGTACCCACTCTGAAAGGAGGGGTGCAGGATGTTACTGGTGCCACTTGTTTTACTGAAGTCTTATCCTTCGTACCTTGCTCTAGCTCTAGTTTTATCTTTCTATTTCTGTTGCATTAAAACCCCTAAAAACTGCTAATTGACTAAAAACCTTAAATCTCTCTAGTAGCTCCAGTTGGAGATAGTTTTCTTATTTTGTTTGTGACATCTTGTTGTTTCCCTTTTGGGAATTTATTATCTCTTTATACCTGCCGGAGTGTAGTGTGTCGATTCTGGGTTCTCAACACTACCACCCTTGTCCCTGTGTTTGACCCCGTATATCTACTTCGACCCCGTAAGCAAAGTTGTGGGGGCCTAGAAGGATTCGGGTTTATAAATGTAAAAGCTCGACTACCTCAAATCTGCCTCTACTTTTGGGACGCGCGATTTAGGCTGGTCAACTTTTTGGTGCCGTTGTCGGGGACAAGGCAAAAACGGTACTGTAGATGAATCTGAATCCACTAACTACACTCCCGTGCCTCAAGCTTAGAAATTAGTTTGACAACACTCTTTTTCTTTTTCTTCTTATTGTTATTCTTTGCCTAAAAGTAAAAATTCAATTTTCTAAACTTGATTTTTTGTGCCATTTCAGGAACCCTGAAGAACAGTAGTCTGTTTCCCTGAGTTCCGACGCCACTCGACTGTCCGACCAAGAACAATCATCAACACCATGCCTCCCCGCGTCAACCCACAACACTCTGAAGGGGAACGAAAAGGAAGATCTGGGCATGAATCACCTCCACCAAATGGCAACGACCGCTATGACGACAATAATCAGCTTGAAGATCAGGAGTCAGAACACTCTGAGGAAGAACACCCTCAAGCTAGGCGTCGCCACCGCCACCGAAACCGGAGGAACCAAGATCAGGCACATCACTGAGAGAGACGGATTCAATCCCGTGGGACTCTGGAGCAAGCTAACCGGCGAGTCTTCGTTCAAGCCGGGAAGAAAGGTGGTGGCAGTGCACTCCTGCTTTTGGAGGATAGTGCACAAACTGGTGGCATGTTTGCTGTTCAGCAAGAATGAGTCCAATAATATCTATATAGAAGAACTCCACGTCATGTGGCACATAATGGAGAGCCGAGTGATCAACCTCGGGCGGTTCTTGCTGAACAGGTTGCATCCGATGAAATAAGCCACCAAGGAGTACTGCATGGGCGGCATCGTCAACCTAATCACAGTAGGACTCGGGTACCCAAAAGAGCCGCGCAGCCTTTCGAGGATGCAAGGCGATGAGGTGATCGACACCAAGTACCTGATGAGGACCAACATCATTAGGAAGGAGGGGAGAGACTATTTCTACAAGTTTTCAAGGACGGACATACTCCTTCTGCTCCCTCGCTGTGCCAACTACGATGCAGAAAAACTGGTTTACAGCGCCGCCAAAATTGAAGCTGTGGCGAATGACACAGCTTACACCACCACCACCAGGGCCCAAGAGAGGGCAGCTCCAGAGCTACCGATGACAACTACTGATAGAGTTGTCGCCACTCCATCTACATCAGCCACCACCACAACAAGGATGGTGGTAGCTGAGAAAGAACCGGAGATCGTTGGGGTCACCGAGACAGAGACTACGGGAGCTGCCGTGGGAGAGACGACCGCAGCCCCCGTCACTGCTTCAAGACCTGCAGAGGAAGAAGAGGAATTTCAGTAGGGTGACAGCAATGGGGTGTTCGACGGGATCCTGAAGGAGCTCGGAAGAACACTGACACCGCCGCCGAAGTCCCCACCTGCAGCAGTTGAGGAGATCGCCGACAGTGCAGAGGTGGTGCAGAGTCTGCCCTCACCACGGCCATCCCCACCTAGATGAGAAGGCAAGGCGGTGGCAATTGCAAAAGTGCCGACGCCTCGCCTGGCGGCATCGGGATCGCGAACCATTCTGATAGATTCTACCTCGCCTGGTAGACCATCGCGCGAGCAAGATGTCACGAGGACAGAAGGGAGACCCACCGGAGCTTCTCCGTCACTCGGAAAGATGCTCGGGCACGAGCTCGATAATTTGCGGGAGGTAACGGATATCAACTCTGACGTTTGTATTTCCCTAACCCACAAATTTGTGTCTTTCCAAAACAGGCTGGATAGCCAAGAAAGAAAGCTGTTCTCCAACGACTCCACAAGATCGAGGAGAGGTTGGACAGGAGCGACGACTATCCGTGCCGAAGACAACCGAGACGGTCGCCGTCACCCCCCAGTCGTGGCTCTCCTCCTTCTTCGTAAGCTTCCCCCTCGGGAACAACGTCCTCCTCCTCCTCCAGCGGGCGATCCTCAACGCCCGAGGAGGGAACGCAACAAAGGTCAGCCGAAGGAGCTCCAGCAGGACATGAGAGCTCCCTAGGCTTGAGAGAAGCAAACATCTCCGTCCCCCTAAATGAAGCCGAAGATGATAGCGTAGATATCAGCATCGGGGGAGACTCTTCTGATGAGTCTGAGGGAGAGAAGGGGGATGTCTACACAGTCAATAAGAGACATCTACCCCGAGGAAGGTGCTCGATGGTAGATAGATTCCGGGAGCCATCCGAGATACCCTCCTTCGAAATGGCCGACTTCGATAGAAGAGCCATCGGATACTTGACGATCACAGACCAGAAGCTACTAAATAAGGTCTTATGATCGCAAGAAGATGAAGATGACATCGTCTGGACCGATGGCTACCTCTCCGTGCGACGGGGAGTTCTTCGAAGTATGTTCCGTACGCCGGCCGTGGTCGACAAAAGACTGTTCAGGGTCCTGGAGAATGCGATAATAGAAAATATCGACAGCAGGACAGGTCAGAGGGAACTATGCACAGCCACCTCGACCTTGGAAAGAAGGCTGATGAAGGGAGATCCAGACTCCCGTGCGGTGGCCGACATGCTGAAGCACATTGAAGAGCATAGGCCAAACCTGGTGTTGGTCCTGTACAAGCACCGGAACGTGTGGTTTCTCTGCATAGTAGACCTCAGAAACCGTGACGTCCCGCTGCTGTGTTGCAGCAATGACGAAGTGCCACACTTCGGGGGTGTTTTCTGCCGCCCGGAGGATAAGAAGATGAGACTCCTACCACTGCGTCTGCTATGAGCTATAAAGCAAGGAAGCCAACATCACCAAGGTCCTTGGAACTTCTTTACTCTCTGAGACCTCCCCGTCCAGGAAGAAGAGGGGAGTGGAAACAGCGCTTTCGCCATCATGAGTGCCATTGAGGTCCTCAATACATTTGGAAACTTGGGATCCCTCAAAGGCTGGTGCTTCTATCAACAAAGGGGCATTTATGCCATGTTGTTGATCAAGGACAAGTGCTATTTCCGACACACAGGGGTACCAGAGCAGATGCTAGACAGTGACCTAGAAGAAGACTCTTCTCAGTCCAACAGCTCTTCGGAAAAAGAAGAGGAGATAGCTACCGACACCTATGGGGCAGGCAAGAAGTTGGAAGTCCTGAAGAAAGTGCATGTGATGGAAGACGCTGCTTCGCCTGAAGCTTCAGAAGGGCTGATCAAAAATTTCGACCGTTTCTCATGTGCAACTCTCACACGGGAGCAGGTCAACGTAATCCATCTGAAGCTAGCTGATTCTACCCCATCGGTTGTCGCCTTTAAGGCAGACGATGTCGTAGTCCCGGTCGATGATCTAAGGGACATGGTAAAGGAAGGATGATGTCTGGCTGTATTTGTGGCAGCCGCTTACATCCAATATATACAGCCAAGGCTAGAACATGCATACATAGCCCATCCTATGCTGTTCAACGACATTTGCCTCGCCGATGAAATAGGAGCGAAGCAAGCATTCCTGCAGGAATTGGCGAGAAAAGTTCCCAGCAAGATCTTCCTCCCCATCCTACATTACAACCACTGGACGCTCCTAACAGTGTACACCCGACAACGAGTAGGAATTTTCTACAATAGCTCGGACAGCAATAAGAACCATCCAGTGTCGTGTACATCAGAACCTTTGACATCCGTCAAACGCTTGGTCCAAAAATACTATGATGAGGTGGCAAAGATGATCCAACCATTCCTGGATACACAAGCAAGCAAATGGCATGAACTCCAGTTCTGCCACCACAGTCCGCAACAACTTCCCTTATCCAATGACTGTGGCATCTACGTCCTGGAATGGATGGCGAACAAAGAAACGCCTGACCAACTCCACCACACCTATCACAGCAAAAGGGGGGAATATGTGTGGGAGCTGTTGTCTGACACAGGCGCAACCTCACTGGAATAAACATTACCTCACCTTATCTACTTCACAACTCTGGGACAGAGTATGGAGTAAGTTTGGGGGGGTACCATGTACCAGTGAGGGAGGTACAAAATTTTGAAAATTCTAACTCTATTTCTTTATTCTTTTGTCTCATACTCGTTATCCTTGTGTACATATATATGTTCATACCAAAGCTTTGAAAGTTCTTTTTGTTTATGTCATTCTCGTAACTCATGTACAAAGTTGCTATTTTAGTAAAAACCTGTCGCAACTTCTTGCAAAGTTAGTTTTCTTTATGCTTAATGAGATGCAAGTTTTGTTATATCTTTTTGATAATGATGCTTCAAAAAAACGAGAAGATTACGTTTTTCCATGCCAAAAATTTCGAAAAATATAATAATCTCACAAATAGCTAAGAGACGAGTATGGAGAAGGAAAAAGCTGCCCAAACAGCAAGAATCTTTTTGTTTCCCCTTACCCAACAAAAATCCCAAAAAGAGAGAGAAGCCTTATGAGAGTGAATAAAAGTATGAGAGTTGTGCCCGATAAAATAAAAGAAAAAAAATATATATATACACACTTGTCTTCCAAAAGTACCCATCTTTAGGCATGGTAGATCCGGGGCAGTGGTACGTAGGATGTGAAATCACTGCTCTAAAGCCAACTGGCTTGGACTGCAGGGACCACTTGCCTGTTAACGGACCCTTACCTGGATGGACCGATGGGAGACAAGAAACCCCCCCCCAAAAAAAAAGCCTTATCCTACCTTATACACAACTTTCTGCCCTAAAATAAAGTTGTTTGGTGCGTAAGCTAATTTTGGAATCATACAAAAAAGTCTCACCGAAGCTGTAGAGAAATGTTTTACTGAAATAATAAAGCAAGGAAACGCATGGTCTTTTGTTTGCAGTGAGGCAGCATTATCTCTAAAGGCATTACTATACTTGTTTTACCTCTTGTCCTAAAAGCTATACCAAGTAAGAAGAAGCATCACAAAATAAAGTTTAAATATTGATTGAGGACAATCAAAATGCTAAGTTTGGGGGAGTTGATAACACCAATTTTTGTGATGTTTTTGCCCTTTATTCTGTTATCAAAACTGCCCTTTTCTGCTATTTTCCTCTCTTTTATTAGTACTTTCGCAATAATTGGCCAAGAAACGCTCTTAATCCAATACTTCCATCTTTTGCAGAATTTTCCTTCCATTTTGACCTAATAAGGCCGTCCCGGCCCACAAGCAATAAGTCCAACCTGCATCAGCCTTCCAACGGCCCAATACAAGCACTACTCGATAGGGTGGCACGACGCAACGACGCGCGACTAGGGGATGCCGCGCAAGAAGAAGCTGACGGATGACACACCCCTTACCCGATAGCGAGTCGAGCTCGCCACGACAATCCAAGCTTGTCGTGCGACACCGGCCACCCACCGGCAGGTGCCGCCCGTTACGTGACCGACAACCAACATCCCTGCGCCGGACGATATGTGTATCGATTGACCATCAAACTCGTGAATACGGAGGGCACGTGGCGCTGCGAGCACCATAACTTCCCCCAACTGCTGCCTATAAATAGCAGTTATAGGAAGTCGAAAAGACAGGTCGGACGGGTCGGAAGGTCGGAACCCTGTGCAAGTTACCTGAGGAGAACTGCAGAGAGAGAGTATATCGTGCTTCAGTGCTGTGTCAGGCGAGCCTAGGTGAGCTTTTCTCCATCCTGAGAGGGAGGTGAACAGTTCACTTAGGGGCACCCTGGGAGGCACTACAAGCCGATATCGGACGACATGGATCTCCGCCTTAAGTGACCGATAGATGGTCACTCTAGCCCGGCACGATATCGAACCCGATACGTTTCGCCCGTCACAGCGTGCCGCCCGAGAGGGTGCGCCACCCGACATGAGCGTATCGGCCAAGGTCCTTGAGCGATACAGTCGGCCATCACAGTGTGCCGCCCGACACTGCTGTATCGGGCTAGGCTCGTGACCGGTATCGGGCTGGAGGGTCCACTGTAGTCTATCGTCCTTCTACATCAAGAAGGTGATACCTATCTTTACTTCTGTTATTTAATTCTTTAATTCATGCATTGTAATCAAACCTTTATATGTTTATGAAAATAGAAAAGCTTAACTACTTGCTGATCTATGCTTGGTGCAATGTGTTGGATGACTGCTATGTTTGATATCCGAACTCTAGCTTGCATGTTTGGATCGCGTTTCGCTTAGCTACCAAATCGTGTTTTCCCGTCGCAACAACTTCGAGAGTTGTGTTGTGGCTCTAGTGTTTGGTCTGATTTTGGAGTACGAGAGTGCTTGGAACAGAGTTGTTTCAGTTACACTCCACCCTAACTTAAAGCCCAGCAACCTCGAGAGGGGTGTTGATGCTTGGTTAGAGGTACCCGCTCTGAGAGGAGGGGTGCAGGATGTTACTGGTGCCGCTTGTTTTACTGAAGTCTTATCCTTCGTACCTTGCTCTAGCTCTAGTTTTATCTTTCTATTTCTGTTGCATTAAAACCCCTAAAAACTGCTAATTGACTAAAAACCTTAAATCTCTCTAGTAGCTCCAATTGGAGATAGTTTTCTTGTTTTGTTTGTGACATCTTGTTGTTTCCCTTTTGGGAATTTATTATCTCTTTATACCTACCGGAGTGTAGCGTGTCGATTCTGGGTTCTCAACACTACCACCCTTGTCCCTGTGTTCGACCCCGTATATCTACTTCGACCCCGTAAGCAAAGTTGCGGGGGCCTAGAAGGATTCGGGTTTATAAATGTAAAAGCTCGACTACCTCAAATCCGCCTCCACTTTTGGGACGCGCGATTCAGGCCGGTCACCACTCCACCTAGATCTCAGTTTACCTGGGTGTAATTTTAACCTCGAATTAAAAAGCAACACGTTCTCTCCCAGACAAAAGATTCTCCTTGATATATGCTGGTCATGTATTTTCTTAGTTCTCTTTTTGTACATTCTTGAATTTTCATAAGCGTTCATCCTAATTTCATCCAGCTCATTCAACTCTAACATCCTGGTCTTGCCTGCTTCATCAATGTCAAAATTGAGCTTCCTCAACACCCAATGAGCTTTATGTTCTAATTCTACTGGGAGATGACACGCCCATCCATAGACTAGCCTAAAAGGTGTAGTTCCTATCAGTGTTTTATAGGCAGTCCCATAGGCCCATAGCACATCAATCAACAAGGCACTCCAATTCTTTCGACTAGAAGATACCATTTTCTCAAGAATCTTTTTAATCTCACGATTTGAAATCTCCACCTGCCCCTGAGTCTGCGTGTAACATCCCTGACCTGGGTTATGCATTAACCCTAGATGTTTTGCTTAATAAGGTTGATTATATGCTTGATCTTATCTTTTGAAAAGTAATTAAGGCTCAAGAGGAACTTATATTTCAATTTTAGTCCTTTTTGAATAATGTTGAAACACTATTTTGCTTATTTTAGACTAAAGTGCAAATTACCCAAGTTGAGGGGTTAACTTGCAAATTGTACATGATAAAATGTTCCTCAGATGTTGAAGCATCATAAGAATGATAATTATGTAGAGTTATGGCTTGTGATAGCCTGAGCACCAAGAAAGAGCTTGTTAAGTAATGCTTGTACATTAAAACCTAGTTTTGGTGTAATGTGCAATTTCCCAAAAACCTAGGGTTCAATATGCAAAATACCACTTCAAGAGGATCCCTCATGATTCTTGGCATCATGTAGAGAAAATAATTTGACAGGGGCGCCTCATTTGAATCACTTTGGAGGAGAGAGAATCTTGATATTAAAATAATCGAGATTTAAGCATAATTGAAACCCTAATTCAATTTAATGCAAAAATAAATATATTAATTGAAGTGCCCTTCAAACAAAATTGATATGGTTGAAATTTTATAAGTGTAAACGTCCTTGTGCCTTGCAAAGGCCACGAAATATCCTAAGTGAGTGGAGAGTCCACTCATTTTATTTAAAAGAAAAGTAATATCCACTCAATTTTAGATATTATTATTATTATAATGGTTAAGGTGCTTAATTTATTTTCCTTTAATTCATGGATAATGAAGAGGATTGCAAAGGTAAAAAGGATGGCTTCCTGGGCAAGGAGTTGAGGGGGAGATGTGGCATCAATTTAAGAAGAATAAAGGAATTAATTATTACTTTCTCTCTCATTGATTTTTCTTATATACATCCCATTTCTAAGCCAAATGAAAGGCTTTCTCGATCCTTTTACTTTCCTTGCTTTGGTTGAACACTAAGGGAGCTAAGGAGAAACAGGAGGACGAACTCCAACCTGTAGGTAATCTCCTTAATCATCTTCAACCTTGATTCCATGGTGGAAATCAAAAAATCAATGCTTGATTTCTTCTTTTCTTCATTCAATCTTCAACTCTAGCCATTCCTTTTCACTCAAAAGCTTGAGGACGAGCCTTGCGAGGTTGTGAAAGATTCATTCACCATTGGAGACGTGGAGCTTGAAGCTTGGATTCAGTTTTGAAGGCAGGTTATATAACTTGAACCCTTAAATGTCATTATTGCTTGCAAATTGTTCAATATTTGTTGAACCTTTCTATTCTCTTGATTTACTTTTGATTAGTTGTTAAAATCACCACAAGAATCACAACTGATTTCGAAGGTTTGAAGCTTGAAGATGATGATGTCATCTTAAGCACACACCTCAACAAAAAAGGGGCAAGCAGTTTGCAAAACCGTTTGAGTTAATTCGGTTTCAAAATCGAATGGGCAATTAACTATAAGACCGAATGGATAATTTGAACATCAAAACCATTTGGGGTTATTTTATGATGTGATTGAGGAAGGTTAAATGGCTCAAATTGATTTGGTTATAATTAATTCTATAAGAATGATCAATGGTTTACAAACCCTAATTGATAGATTGAAGGATTCCAAAATGAATTGGACTAATTGCTTGGTTGATGGTCCAAACAATCTTAAGACCGTTTGGAGGCAAATGGTCTCAAGACCATTTGAGACCAAACGGTCTCAAAACCATTTGGAGGTTAAGAGCTGTGATAAAAGATTGGAGATCCAAGGGCTGTGATTTGAGGTATTTTCCAATGGTTCAATTGTTGATTGATTCAATAGAACAAACCCTAAAACAAATTGATTGAATGGAGGGAACCAAATTGGTCCAATCGGTTTCATGATAGTTTGGACCAAATGGTCTTGAGACCATTTGAGTCCAAATGGCCTTCAGACCGTTTGAAGGGAAATTGTTCACAAACCATTTAGGGTTCATTCAGTTTCAATAATAAATTGATCAAACGGTTTCAACTATTGGTTTGTCCAATCGATCTTAGTGATGAACTGTTCAAACAGTTTCTAATGTAGAGTGCCCAAACGGTTTCAAAACCGTTTGGAGGGTAAATGGTCTTAACCCTAGATGCCCAAACGGTTTCAAAACCGTTTGGAGGGCAATTGATTCCAAACCGTTTGGAGATTCAAAGGTCAAAACTGAATGGAGTTCAACTTATACAAATTTTTTTGAAAACTTAAAGTGATGAAAGATCAGTTGATCCCATGATTGATAATGATGATTATAAAAGATAAGTACAATGGTTGAATCCCTAATGTACTTAGACAATTGGTACCCTTAGAGGGGTTAACCTCTGATGCTTATGGAAGCAATGACTCTATACACCATGTCAATCCTTTATTCAAGTTGAATTAACTCAATCTAATCAAGATTGGAGTAATGAACATCCTAGCAAGGATGAGAGAGAGAAATTCATACATGTATAATAATCATGTAGCAATCCATCCTCAACACATTCAAAATAAATAGAATATGTAACTAGGGTATGATCCTTGATAAAGAGATCATGAAACCCTAATTTAAGTGGTTGATGAACCTAAACCCTAATTTAGGGCAGTTCTATGAGAAACCCTAATCTAGGGTGATGGTGTGACCCTAATTTAGGGTAATGACATGAGAAACCCTGATTCAGGGTATTTTAATGATAAACCCTAATTGGATGTGAATAGTAAACCCTAATCCTAATTGAAGGTGATGTCATGAGAAACCCTAATTGAGGGTGATGTTATGAGAAACCCTAATCAAGGGTTATGTTAAGTGAAACCCTAATACAAATATGTTATATGTTATGTTAAACCCTAACCAAGGGTGATGTTAAAAGTGAAACTATAATGCAATGATGTGATGTGAATCTTTATCCTAAGGTGATGCTTTGTAATGAGATGTGAAATCTTGACATGAAATCTAACCCTGATAAAGGGTAAAAGGTATCTGGAGCCCTAATCTTGGGTTATAGTGCATGAAACCCTAATGTTGGGAAAAATGATGATAAACCATAACCCTACTTTGGGTAATGGGATGAGTATTTCTAATTGACATAATTTGAGAAATTCTAACTCTAATGTGGAAACAATGATGTTACTCTTACATTGCATATGTAATTGATATAACTGTTATCATGTGCACTAATTATGCATTTATCATGAGATGTTGGACATAGCCAGGTATGAGCTATGAAGTTTTACTATTGGAATTGCTTTATGGGCCTTGTGAGCCATAATATGTTGTGTTTCCTAGTGAGAGGTAACAAGAGATATTAATGGGCTTTAAGAGCCATGTGAAATGCCTACATTGCAAATGTTATGTTTACATTGGTCAGATGACCTGGAGGCATTAAGTGACTTGATAAGTGGTAACAAGTGTTTGATGAATTGAGGGTTTGAATACCCATATTCTATAATCATAATGATGAGATGTTCAGGGATGAGAATGCCCCTGATGTGACAAGGGATTGAGATCCTAATGGTTTATAAAGTTTTAAAAAGGACTTGATAGAAGTAGTACTCATTCTTTGTAGCATTTATATGTCTGAAAACATGATTGATGAAAAAGTAATATGACAATGTACTTAATTAATCAAGTGAAATCTTATCATGTAGAGCCCTGACCATAGATCCATCATCGTCAATAGTTTGGTGATGGTGAAATAGGTTTTCCTACGGGAACTCCTGGAGGGCATACTTTTGAGTATGTGGGGTTTATGGGCACAAATATCCTTACGCCCTAATGGAGGAATTGATGTGAGGTAACATTAAATCTCTCAATCCTTCATTATATATGCCGGGATGGATGTATCATTAATCTCCTGAAAGCCAGAATGGATGTATCATTACTCTCCCGATGATCTTAATGCCGGATCGATGTGAGATAAATATAATATCTCTCGATTGCGAAGAGAGTACATCATGCCACTATAACTCTAATAGCAAAGTTGCCAGTATACCCTGGAAAGCTATTTAGCAGAGACACAAGATGTCCTGCATTTGATCCTCACACTGACTGAGGAAGATGAGGTCATGGGAATTCAGCTCTTCTATTGACCTATGTATGGTACCGATTTTGATTTCGGAATGGTCGGTTGGAGTATGAGTGGTATACCTCATCTCCTCAGGGCTTAAGTATGATTGTAAAATGTAATCAGTCGTGTAGCATGTTTGCTTAAGGTTGAAATATGAGAATCAATTATTGATGTTACATTACTTAGTATATTTTAGATGCATAAATGATACATGTTCTTCATATTCTTTATTGAATAAATGATATGATGCTTTATCAAGATATAGCTGAAATGACTTGAATAGAGAATAATGCTCTAATCTGTTTAGACATTGATTTATATGTTGTTGAATACTTATGATTCTTCTGCTCAGTCTTATTCTATTAACTATAATAATAATATTTCTGGTGGAGAGTTATATCTCTCGCTGGGACAATTTCAATTGTCTCACCCCCTTGGAATCCACCTTTTTTTAGGTAGACGCAGAAGAAGAAATAGAAACCCTACAATGGGTGAAGAATAGCGGTAGCAACATCAGCAAGGACAACAGTGACATCCAAGTGGAGACACTGGCTGTCATATTTTTGTACATAGATTCTTATGTGTCGTCTTTGTACTCTCAGGTCCTAGGAGTCAATAGTTAGTTTAATGAAATGATATGAGATTTTGGCTTGATGCCTCAATGTTTTTGTGCTGCCTATGTACAGTTTTAACATGGCAGTCGATGTATGTAATCCTCGAGAAAGAACGGTACAAGTGATGTACTTGTGAACCAGGATGTAATTGAATTACTTTGGTTCTTCATGAAAGAGATTTTAGTACATGGATCTCTTTGTAAAAAATTTTAATTTTTAATGATTTTCAGTAATCCACTACAGATTATTCGCTTCTTCTTAAGTAAATCATGTTTTTGTAAGTTGGATGCCACAAATTAGTTGGTATCAGAGCTCTAGGTTCGCTAAGTCTACAGAGACATAGGACTAAGATTGTTGAGTCTATTCTAGTATCTTCCAATAATCTGATAGTGTCTTCTACTCATATAGGAGGAGAAGAAGAACTTAAAGATGTATGGATCACACGATGAACATGTTGCTGAGAGCAGCATTGCTGCACTAGGAGGAGGTGCAAGGAACCAAACTAGGGATGAAGCAGAACCTGAACATCCCCAGTATGAACCAGCCATGATAGAGAATCTAGCCTTCCATGATCTGTTTGGGCAGTTCATGGCAACTATGACACATATGGCGGACAGGATGCCACCACCGTCACCTAGGGCACAATCTCACCATGAAGGACAAGGCACTGACAAGACATTTGAATGACTTCACTGGGTTGGAGCCACAGAATATGCTGGTACAGCTGACCCAGCAGATGCAGACATGTGGCTGACTGAGCTGGAGAAGGCCTTCAGAATCCTTAATATCCCAGAAGCTGAGAAGGTTAGACATGCAGTGTACCTTCTTAAGGGGAGTGCTGGCCACTAGTGGACCATAGAAGAGGGTAAGAGGCCAGGTGTGGAGATCGGATGGGAGGTTTTCCGACGAGAATTCGTCAATAGATATTTTCCTAAGACATTTCTAGATGAGAAGATCTCTCAGTTTAAGAGATTAAGGTAAGAACCAATGAACATTAGTGAGTATGAGGCTAAGTTCATGGAGCTTTTGCGGTTCTGTATGCATATGACAGCTAATGATGAGGAAAGAATTCGGCATTTTGAGAAGGGGTTGAACGCTGATTTGAACACTCCTGTGTCTGCCTTAGAGAACAGGGAGAGGTTTGCCACATTTGTGGAATCCGTAAGATGGATAGAGAGGTCTGTGACTGAGAAAGGATAGACCAAAAGTAAGAATGTGTATACTCAGTTTCAAGGACAAGGGTCCAAAAGTTTTAAGAATTTGAGATTTTCTGCACCAATAGCACCACCAAGGTTCAATACCCAGATGCAATGGACGTAAAATAGGGGTAGAGGCCATAGTTTACCACCAGAAGGAGCCCACAACTCAACATCAGTATCGATGACAGGACCACCCAGACCACATTCGGGGAACATAGGATGTTTTATATGTGGAAAGATGGGACATTTGATGAAAGATTGTCGAGCTAGAGAAGCAAGTGTGACTCAACCTCAGAAGCAGAGTCAGCAAGGCTCTCAGAGGTGATAGATTCCGAGTGGCGCTAGAGGATGTGGACAAGCATCCCAAGCTAGATCTTCAGCACCCAACAACTGAGCATCGGGTCAACAACAATCAACGACTAGATTCTATGCGATGAATCAGCCTGATGTAGTAGTTAACCCACGGGTTGTGACAGGTCAGATGGAACTGTTTTATTCTGATATGCCTACATTCTGCTTCGTATCTGTTTTAATTAATCTGGGTGCTACACATTCCTTTATCACTAGAAGAGTGATCTTTTATTGCAACATGATTGTCAGTCATAGAGCAGATAGTTTGTTATTAGAAACTCCTATGATGGGATCTGTAGTGTTGCGGGAGGTGTGTTCTCCCTGCACTCTTTCCTTTTCTAAACATCGCATTCAGGTGGATCTTATACCACTTGAGATGCATGGGTTTGATATAATTCTTGGGATGGACACCCTAGAAAAGTATAAGGTTGTCTTAGATTGTGAGTCCAAGCAAGCTGTGTTCGTAGATGATAGTGACACATGGATCTTTTAGGGAGAAAGAAAGATTCTTCCAACCTGTCTTGTATCAGCTATGGTAGCTGAGAAGTTGATGAGACAAGGACGCTTTGCATTCTTGGCACATGTGGTAGACAGCACAATGGAGAGTCCTAATCATTCTGAAGTTTCGATAGTCAGGGAGTTTGAAGATGTGTTTCCTAAGGAACTTCCAAGTGTACCTCCACCCTAAGAGATTGATTTTGAGATTAATCTAATCCCGGGCACACAACCAATAGCACAAACACCATATAGAATGGCACCTGCTGAGATGGAAGAGCTCAAGAAATAGTTGCAAGAGTTACTTGAGAAAGGTTTTATCCGACCGAGTCTTCACCATGGGGTTCTCCGGTTCTCTTTGTTAAGAAGAAGGAGGAATCAATGCGGTTATGTATTGATTACAGATAGTTAAATAAAGTAACTATAAAGAATAAGTATCCTCTGCCAAGGATCAATGACCTATTTGATCAGTTGCGTGGTGCAACTATCTTCTCTAAGATAGATCTAAGGTAGGGATATCATCAATTGTGTATTAAGGAGGGTGACATACCTAAGTCTGCCTTTAGGACAAGGTATGGTCACTATGAGTTCATAGTTATGTTGTTTGGACTAACTAATGCACCAGCTGCATTCATGGAACTCATGAATAGAATCTTTTGACCTTTTCTTGATCAGTTCATAGTAGTCTTCATAGATGACATCTTGGTGTACAGTAGAGATGCTCAACAGCACGAGCAGCACCTCCGTCAGGCTTTAGCTTTTCTACGAAAGCATAAGTTGTATGCTAAGTTTAGCAAATGTGAGTTCTGGATACCAGAAGTTTCTTTCTTAGGACACGTAATATCTACCTCAGGTATCCGTGTTGATCCTAAGAAGGTAGAATCTGTCCTGCAATGGGAACAACCAAAGACACCAATGGAGATACACAGTTTCCTAGGGCTGGCAGGATATTATAGTAGGCTCATTAAGAACTTCAGTTCTATAGCTTTACCCCTAACCAAGTTGACCAGGAAGGAGGTTCCTTTTGTCTGGAATGATAAGTGTCAACATTCTTTTCAGGTGTTGAAAGAAAGGTTGACAAGTGCACATGTGCTAGTGTTACCTGAGCAAGGGAAGGGGTACATAGTTTTCTGTGATGCATCTAAGAATGGACTAGGATGTGTGTTGATGCAAGATAATCAAGTGATTTCTTTTGCTTCTCGACAGCTTAAGAAACACGAGGAGAATTATCCAACACATGATCTAGAGCTAGTTGCTATGGTCCATGCTTTGAAAATCTGGAGAAATTATCTCTATGGAGAGACACTCTAGATTTTCACAGACCATAAGAATATAAAATATATCTTCTCTCAACATGAGTTGAATATGAGACAACGCCGCTGGATGGAGTTAATCAAGAACTATGATTGTACAATTGATTATCATCTAGGGAAGGTCAATGTAGTGGCTGATGCACTAAGTAGGAAGTCATCATCATCACCAACCCTAGATAAAGCATAGTTGAACTCCTTAGTGTGCTCTAAGAGAGATATGTTTATCTCCTTAAGGCAAGACAATATACAGCTTAAGGTATCGTTGTTAGCTGGGCTGTTAGCTGAGATGCACATAAAACCTACTCTGAGACAGCAAATTAGAGAAGCATAGCAAGCTGATACTGTTTTTCAGCAGATCTGGTCAGAGTATGGTAGTGACAAACGGGATGGCTTTCATGAATCAGAGGATTAGGTAGTCTGTTACCATGGTAGGATGGTAGTACCTGATGCCAATGACTTAAGGAAGTTAGTCTTGGAGGAAGCTCATTCTTCGATGTATGCAATGCATCCAGGGAGCACCAAAATGTATCATAACCTGAAGGATATGTATTGGTGGCCAGGATTGAAGAAGGATGTAGCTGAGTTTGTTATGCGGTGTCCGGTGTGTCAGCAGGTTAAAGCTGAATATCAGAAGCCTGCAGGAACAATGCAACCTTTGCCTATACCGTAGTGGAAATGGGATCATGTGACCATAGACTTTGTGGTTGGTTTGCCTAGAACAACCAAAGGTCATGATTCCATATGGGTGATAGTTGATAGGTTGACTAAGACAACACATTTTCTTCCTGTCAAAACAACCTACACTACTGAGAAGCTTATACAGATATATGTAGATGAGATAGTGTGGTTTCACGGGGTCCCAGTTACTATTGTTTCTGATAGAGGTCCCCAATTCACAAGTCATTTTTGGGAACGACTACATAAAGCCTTGGGTGTTGACGTGTTTGTCGGCCAAATTTCTCCAAGACAAACTCATCCAACCATGTATTTAGATTAAAATAAAGTAGTCAGGTTTTATAATTTTATCTTTTTATTGGTACATTTAATTGATCTAAAACTTTAATTGTATTTTGGAAAGTTCATTTTAGACATGCTATTAAATTTTCATAATTTTTGGATGATGTTGGATTGATATAGAGAGGGGTGTCAGTCAAGTTTCTCCAAGATAAGATCTACTAACCATGCATTCTGGCTGAAATATAGGAGTCTAGTATTTGATTTTTATTTATCCATTAGTAACTTTGATTGATCTAAATTTTTACAAAAGCTCTAAAATATTGTTTCAGAGAATATAATATTTTTTAATAATTTTTGGAGGAGATTTGGCCTATTCAATAATGATTTTTAGTAACAATTTTATGACATAAAATTCTACTAAAATAAAAGAAAGTATAAAATAGGGTCAATTTGCAACTGACCCAAGCAACCTTAACTGATATATATGAGTAACCTAGAACCCAAGGAGCTCTCATATTTAGTGATTCATTCAGAGACACAAAATTTCCAGAGAGAGGGAGAGTTAGGGCTTGAGTGAGGAATAAGGTGGAGATGTTGATCTAGGGCTTTATCATCTAAGAAATTATCAAAATCAAGTAAGTTTAGCTTCTTTGCATAGTTTTTCATGGTGAATCTTCTCTCATATGTCAAGATTCCATCCCTCCTATGATTTTATTGAATATGATATCAAATCTCCCTATTTTCTCACTCTTTCTCTCCTAATTTCCATTTCTAGGGTTTCTGACTTGAGAAGAGGAAGAAATGGATTCATTAGCTAGAACCATTGTGAAATTCTAAAAATTTAGAGTTTGACCTACATTTTTAAGGTGCTTATCACCTTAAGTGGGTGTTTTCTCCCTATTAAGCTCTTTTTTCATGTTGAAAGTTTAATTATGTCTGGATAAAATAATCAAGATCATTGCTAGTACTTGTATGCAATTATATAACCAATTAGGATGATTTTGAGGAAATAACTGTTACTGATTTAGATCCTTTTTCATTGATTAAGATTTGTCAAGTTGCTAAAATGTTGATCTTAGTTCTATGAATAATCTCATGGACATAGAATTATGTTGTTTTATAAGAACATTGCCTAGAACTGATTACAGAATTATATGCATGTAATTATGTTGTTTTATCACAGCATTGCCTAGAACCGGTTATTGAATAATATGCATGGAAAATGAGTTGATATATATAATTATATTGAATTGTATTAGAATATATTACACAGGTGTATTTGTTGAATCTTACTGAAATTGAATATGATATATACATAAAGGTCAGTATGAAGTGGTGATATTCCCTATTTAGGGTTTGTGTTGAGGAAATCAAATAAGTCAATGAATCAATGTATACCTATAATTGATGGATGAATTATGTGCAATTAGAAACTAGGGTTTCCAAGTGTGTGGTATCCCTAATGAACCCCAGTGCATCATGATGATATTACTAAATGATATGATTATTATGATGTGCTCAACTAAAATGATTTCTTAAACCCCAGAAATTCAGTATTAAGTTGTGTATTAGAGATAATACATGAACTAGTATTTAATCTTGTAGATATCAAGAGATGTTCAATTGTTGGTATAGAACTTAAATTGAAGGTGATAAGTCAGATCAGTATGATCTAATCCTAATTCATATTTTTTATTATTAGTCATCAAATTGTGAGTAAACCTCGCATGAATCTAAATCTTTTATATAAGTCACATAATAACGAATTAAAAAATGACTACAATTTTAGAGGCTAGATGAAGTAACCCTAATTTGCAGAACATTCTAATTTGAGAGATTTATAAGAAATGGAAGGATTGATTTTATTTACTAAAATGCTATTACGAGTCAAATGATATGATACATGTATGTAGATGATAAATAAGAAATGGATAAGGGGGAGATAGATTTTGATGGTATGCATGAACGAAATATTAATAACATAAGTATGAGGAAGTATTTTATTTTGTACTTCAGGTATATTTCGATTGACCTAAACTGAATAGAATGCTATAGAATCAAACTATAAAGGATATCAATGAGAGAGAAACCTTATGCATTTAGTAACTTTAGAATGTTTCATTCTAAGAGTAGTAGTGAACATTAAATGAAAGAAGTTAAGACTAATGAATATGAAATGAAAGGAAAATGATGAAAACTAGTAGATGAATCTAAGAACCTAACTCTAACCCTAAAATGATACCTATGTAGCGCTAATGAGTAATGAGCTCAAATGAGAGATTAAGGAATGCATATGAATATACTTAAATCCAAATACAAGATGAGGTTCAAGGATATGAATTGGTTTATTGGAATGTGCTCTTTGATTGTAATTGTATGTCGGGATACTTGAATTCTGAAGATGGCCTTCTATAATAGATTTCAAATGAGATCACTTCTGTGTTAAATAGTAGCCCTAATTGAAGAATGGTAAATAGTAAGAGAGAAGTATTAAGTGTGCTATGTGTGCTTATATTTGAGATTATTCATATCTATAGAAGTTGTATAGAATAAGTATTTGTTAAATGATAAGCTTGTTCTGAGCATGATGAATGGAATCAGATTTTTATATGCTTATATTGTTTCTAGTTCTAATGTCTCTATTAATACTTGATGATAATTCAGATACGAAATGAATGAATAAGAAATATGTCAAGATCAAACTAACATACTTTGATTACGTCTGAGAAGCCTTATTTAGGGTAAATGATGGACAATGAAATCATGTCTTAGGTTGAAGGCCCATCGATGATTATTGGTATGATGTGATATGGAAATGGAAAGAATCAGATGTGTTGCAAAATTACATATTGTCATTATTCTTGTTTTAGTTTGTGTCTTTCTTGATAAACCTAATTTGATTCATGTCATTGTAGTTGTGTGACAATGCATACATATGATACATGATCTTTTAAATTATTTTAAGATGAGTAAAAGAGATATAATCAAGTGAAATGATGATACATCTAGTTAGGTGTCACGAACACTTTGATTTTCCCAGAGGTCCAAACTGGGGAAACAAAGCATATATCCTTGTAGTAATTAGAGAATCATGAGAAGGATTTCCAGAGTGTGGATCAAGACCTTAAAGGTTAGACCACAAAAAATTTAGGAGTGGGTCATCTGGAGTGGATCTAGCCCTAAATCCTTGTTCTAAAAAGTCTACGTCCATGAGGAATAGACTGTGATGAAATGAAAACTATGAAAAATATGAAATATGATTATATGTGATAGCAATGATGATGTTTAATATTTTGTTATATTGGTTCCTATCTTGGGTACCCAAGATGAGAACGTGAGCCTCTTTAGGCAACCCTGAAGTGGAACATGATCTGTTATTGATATCTTAGGGTGGCCGACTAAACTCTAAGATAGTGGTGATTTTTTTACATGACAATCATGTGTGGTGACTTCTACTTGGTAAGGTATAAGCCAAGTAGTTTTTGGGAAAATGAAGAAAAGATGATAAGTTGTGTACGACATGATTTGAATGTTTCTTACATCCATTTTACTGCTAAGTGACAAATCTATTATTGTTGAATATGTTTTTTGTTGTGAAAAAATAGTTATTCTTTTATAAATATAATATGTTCTTTCATCCTTCTCTGCTTAGTATGGAATGTGATATTAAATGTTGACAATTAGTTAATGATGAAATTTAACATCTATTATAAATAAGATTTGGATTTACTTGACATTTAGATAGTCATGTTTGATAAACATCTCTTATGCGTACTTTATCTTCAAGACTACAGGATGAGTTCCTGGTCCATCTAGTGGGGTGTAACAAAGATGATGTTATTGTTATATATTTATTCTAAATCATTAGATCTTGACTTGTTACTCTTACTAAAGGATTGTCATTATGAATTAGTAGCATCTACTGATCTATTCATATACATACTCTAAAAGTTGTTTTAAAGTTGGATTTGGTCTATGTGATTACTTTTTTTGATTCATTACAATATTATCATAAACTATATTTGACTATATGCTAGAGCTATATGCTAGACTTTTCAGTATTTGCATGTTTCTATAAATTTCATTGTACTTAGCTGAATGTTGATGCATGTACTCAACTTGAGTGGGAGGTATCCACTCACTGGGACTCAATATGAGTCTCATGAGGTTGTTTTATATGTTCTTAGGTATAATGCAACCTAGTGAAGAGTTCATGACAAAGAAGATGTAAAATAATAATATAGATAGATTAGAATCTCCCTATATTCTCTCTTTCGTGAGATGGGGTGTAGATCGAGTTTTTCCTTTCATTTCATGTAGTTATTGTAAATTGAATCGCATATAAGAAATAAGTCTTTATTTTGGTTTCAATGGAGTTGAATATGATTAGTGGTGATTAAATATGTGGCTACTAGCATAAAATTGTTACAAGGTTTTATGAGAAAGAAAAAGGAAAAATCTATCTATTTTGATCATGATTTTTGAGAATCAGTTGTATTGATTTATAATCTAGATTTAGATTTTGGGTTTCCCTCTAATGGTTGGCATTAATGTTGATAAAAAGAGAGATCCTTACAGTATTGTGAAATCGTACTTAATGCTTTGTCTTGTTGATTTTATAACTTGAAAATATAAATTAGACATCCATTGTACAAAGCTTGTGTACCTGTGTGTATTCTCAAGGTAAGGACACAAGGACAGACGTCCTACTTGAGTTTTTTTAGATAGGGAAGATCATGTCCATAAATAGGGTTTGCTAATGGCATTGACCTTAAGAACCATCATGGACACTTCCAATTGGAAGTTGGTCAAAGTCCTTATGACACATGATATTTTTCATATAATTTATTAAGTACTTAGCTTGCTCATTCTTGATCATTTAATTTTGTAATCTTTTCAAATTATGCAAGGCTTAGACATATGTAACTTTTATCCTTGTACTCAACACCTTGTGTGTTGACCCACTTTTTTCATGTATGTTTTAGGTTCAGAGGATAGCTTGGGAGTTGATGGATTTGTGAGTTGTGTTCAAGTATACTTTTTTAAGGTCCTAGCTAGTGTATATGAGTAGTCTTATAAAGTTGTACTCTTTAATGTGTAATTGAAATCTTATAATAAACAATGTTGCTATTAATAATATCTATGGACTGTTGAGACTGTGTTCGCACTTTCAGGTTGTTTTTTTCATGTATGCTAAGATTTTATGCTTCCTCATTCAAGATTTGATATTACCGTGCTAGGTATGGACACTTGGATCCTTTATCCATTGACTTTTTAGTTATTTGGAGGTTGGATTTGAGTAATAAATGATTGTGTGACAACAAGCAATGTTCATATCTTGTTGGGATGTTGAGCCGAAGAAGTCTTCAATTAATCAGTCCCAAAACTGGCATCATGGTGGGACACAGACCATCAAAACTCTCCCTCACTTAAAAACATGCCATACCAAAATATCATAGCAACAAAGTGACTTGAAGCTTTCATCACAAAGTCGTGATGAGATTACAACCATATAAATTCATTAAATCATCAAGCCACCTCTCTAGTAGGTAAGTGGATGTGGAGGAGTCACCTGATGGCTCTCCCTGATAAGGACTGTAGTGCTAAAACTCATGACTACATCCATATGGATCCATAGTCAAACCATACACAATAAACTACATAAGAATAAGAAAAATGCCAGATCAAACTGCTTTGACAAATAAATATGTCCAAAAATGCATAATAAAGTCAAAATCTATCGATGGAGGATGCACCAAATGCCAATGGGTTCCCTAGATACAACAATATATTAATGAAACCACTCTATATATACAACATAGGTGACCAGAATGCCCAATGGGTCTACATCAATTCATCGATACCAATACCAACTAAATCAATCTTGTAGGGGTTTCAAGTGGTATGTGCCAACCTCCTACCACTTTCAAGAAACAACTCACCCAGGTACAACACACTCCATAATGAAAACTCAAAATAGATCCAATCTCTATCCACGTCAAAGGAGTGGAAGGAATAACAAGATGTACTTATCAAACCTAGCAAAAATATGCACAAGATCTTGGATATGACCTAGAAAACATAGAAAAACTAAAGGAATAGCTAAATCATAAGAATAAAAATCTAACAATTTCAAAAGGTGTAATGCCTACCTTTACCAGTGGCATCCTTTATAGATCCTATATTCCAATTCCATGCTAATAGTGTCAAGTTGGTAGAGGAAATTGTAAATGACCGTGTGGAGCACTCTGTGTCCTAGATATACCAAGACAAAAGTGATCATACCTCCAAAGATACAAGTCAAGATCAATCAAATTAGTCATAAAATGTCAAAGGTGTGTAGAAAAATAAATGAGTAAAGTTAAAAAAAAGATGACACTAGGAGGCCAACAAAACCTCCAAAACTCTTGTAAGATGGTTTGTAGAGAAGTCACCAACTACCCAACTCCTCAAGCAATACAAACTTGCATTCCTTCACCCTAATAAAATGAAGAACTGGCCTCGAGATTTCATGATGGAGAACTAGGCAATTTTTCATTTATTCCCAACTTTGGTGATGAAGAGACCGTCAGTAACCAAGAAGATAAGAAAGAATGTCATACATTGAGATACAAATTGAGGGTCAAGCACACCCCTCATTTCACCTTCTGTAACCAAGAAGAAAAGCATTAATGGTATATGTCAAGAGACAATCTAGGGATCACAGACACCCCTCACTTTAACTTCCTAAATTATATATATATATATATATATATAAACCAATTGTACATGACCTTATTCTCTAATTTCATGCCTTCCGTAGAATGATCAACTCACCATAGCTGAAAAAGACATGCACATTCCAAGGACTGCCACTCTAGAAAAAATTTATTAGTATTTCATCAAAATCCAACACAATAATCCCAATAAATTCACTCCCCTTGCTCACCAAACATGAAATGAAATGAATTGGTATCTAAATGAAAGTGCCCAATCAATGGGACAACATGGTTCCTTTTTCAAGGTGTGTGGCCAATAGGGGTACACTCCTTACATACTTTGAAATAAAATCATCCAATCCAAGCACACAAAAATGTACAATGGAAAAGGAGAAATTTGATTCTCAAGTAGATATATCAAACAGAGCCATTTTACATCAGCAAAAAATTGACTATTTTGATATTGTCCACATTACATAGTTCCCCACCTCGAGGTTGGTATAATAAAATATAAGGGTACATCTAACATTACATAGGATCAATGTAGATAGTAACATGACTAAAGAACCTACACATGTGTGAAATATATTGATGAATCATTATACTTCTCAAATACAAAAGTCATGTGAAATATACAAATGAATCATTATACTCTAAATCACCTACACATGTGTGATTTCAAAACAACACCCACAAAGAGATAAATAAGAGTATGCATAAGACATAGTGGTTTATGTGCATAAGTAATAATATTTGAGTATTGTGAGGCGTAGTTACAAAATCAAGGGTGTTCTTAGTCAAAAGAGGGGTATAACACTTGGGTAAGTTCAAGAGATAGTAAAACAAAAGGATAGTATCAATAGAATGATTATCAAGAAATGGGGCATCCATATCAGGTGAATATTCAAGTAAATTTTTTGGCATTTAGATTTCATAAATATAAGTAAATAATGAAATGTGTATTGATTACAACAAAGACTGGCAAAATATAAAAGGTAGGGTTGGAACCCATATATTTCAAACTAATGCTAGTAGGAGTGCCAAATAAATATAGAATGGAAGGATGACTAAAATCGGAGGTGCCTAGCAGATGGACTAAAACCTAATTGTATATATATATCACATGTGGTAGGGGGATTAAAACCCCAATGTAAGCTATGTGGACTAAAACATCAGTGCCTATATATAACATGTGGCAGGGAGAATAAAACCCCATCCCCTAAAGGAGGACTAAAACCTCAGTGCATCTATATATGGTTATCTACTTCTAGATATGACTAATCAAAATCACTAATGCATAATAGAGAATACAAAATCATTAGCCATTCAAAGTTATAATAAGTACAAAAAGGATGAAATCATTCAACAAATATCAATTGGGATCAAAGGACCCATATACATGAGAAGTAGTATTTTAACAATCATCAATGAATAATTATATATATATATATATAATACTTGAGATTACAAAAGGATCCAACATATTCAACAAGTGGAGTATAACTCAAGATATGATTCATTGATAAGAATTAGTATTTAGTCAATAAATGACCAGATCAAATTGGGAAGATGCACATACTTAATCTTCATGGGCAAGGGTTAATTTGTATTGATATATTTTGGTCCATGAATTCATGTATTCATCCTAGAAACACATTAGGTAAGTTGTCCAAATAAAAGAGAACATGTGTATGTAATCCTAGTATAGATATACATATTCATTTATCCTAGTTATGATTATTTAAGGTATATTAGGATTTTTTTATCATATTAAGTGAATATATGATCCATTAGATATTTTCTTTAGGTCTAAAGATCCATCTTTAGTCACATAGGTCTAAATATTTCAATGTTATATATATATATATATATACATATATATATGTATATATATGTGTATATATATGTATATATATACATACATATGGGGGTGTTTGGTGATAATGTGTATTCCTCCCATTCATGTCTTGAAATGTTATTTTATCTCTAATACCACATGTTATGTATTGCTTCTGGCATCATATTTAGCATTCATAATAAATGTGTATAAATATTTTATTATCTAGATTTATGTTTCTTTAAACAAGTACATTATATGTATACATGGAAAAGGGTATTGACCATAGGAACATGTCATCTAGCTTTTATTTTCCAGGTATAACGTCATGCATACTCATATTTACGAAACATTTTTACTTAGAAATTTCCTACATTTTTTGGATCAATTTATGTCAAAATAGGGTAATTTTATATCCAAATATTTCATTCATGATATGTGAATTTTTAGAATATCTCTATGTAGCATATGTCTAGGATTTTAGTTAACAACATGAATATTTAGTGGTGAGAATTTATTAATTGTCATGTACTGAAATTATATCTTTACTCTTAAGTGATAATACGCCAACATGATATATTAATGTAATAACTATCAAATTAACCAGATACATGTTGTCATGATAGTTAGATTTCACAACCCTAACACCATAAATATTGTCGAAAGGATTTTTAAATATATCAGAATAGTATTGCACAAGAGATAGATCTCTTGATTATTTGATATATGTAGATAAGTATACCCATATGATAACATTAGGTATAGATAACTAGGATACTAGTATACCTAGTGCATTGATGCTTCATGTATCAAGTTTTCCATCTAACCAACTTCTATCGATGATATGTATAGCTAACAGAACATATTCAAATCAAAATAAAGGAAGATGATGGATCACCTAGAGATGATTGCCTATCATTGTTTTTATGTTTAGATGACTATCAGTTGTGTCTACCTCAAAGTCTAGAAGAGGATAAGGAAGGAACTCATCGATCCACTAGTTCCTTAGACCTTTATGGACCTGGTATAAGAGCATACCATCATAGGGGTGGATGGAGGAGTCTTACTCAGTCAATTCTTTATTGAGTTTTCTCAAGGCTATTCATTGGGAAAACTTGAGGACTGTCTTTTCCATTGTCTTTTGACTATGGAGGGGACACTAGTTATGTGGCAAGAAAAGTTCCAGTGTAAATATGCTCTAGGCAGTATGGGTGGGGAGTGGAGAAGGTAAGAATTTGGGGTGGGTTTGAGTCTATCAAGATTGTATATGAGTCTCAAAGTTCAAAATAGATTTGATCATTGGGTCCTCTTGCATGGCTGATGGATGTATGGAGGAAGGAGGAGATACCTTTATTGGTGGTGGCCTCTCTACTGGTGTGGGTCTATTAGAAAGGAGAGAGTGTAGTTGTACCAAGTTGACACATAGCATTTGTCAGCCTCTACAATATTGCTCGAGGATTCTTCTCTACCAGTTTCTTGGCACTGGGTGGGGAGAAACCATGGTTTCTATGGCTTAGGGCATGTCTGACAGAGGGAAGAAGAAATGGTAGAATAAATAGAGGAAGGGAGGGGAGGAGAAGAACAAAAGAAAAAGGGAAGGAAGGGAGGAAGAAATTGTCATCGTTAACTTGGATTCTACAAGCACAAAAGTCGTGCAACATTTTTCAAAGGGGAAGTGTGTGTTACATGGGGAAAGGGAGAACAATTGATGGAAATTGAGTGTAAATATTGATATAAATAATGTTTATTTAAGCTAGGTTTTTCACCAATTAAATAAGTAGTCGGATGAAATTTTATTGACATAAAATTTAGCATGTCATCTAAAAAAGACATGATGAATTAATTTTTAACATCAATTCACCTTTGGATAACCTTTGCTATTTTATTTCAATAATTTTAAGTTAAGTACTCAATTATGCATTTAGTGCCTTTTTTTAATCATTGTTCATTTATTATTTTGTATTTTCTGTTTCCTTTTATCAAATAGATTTAGAATGATTCTAGACTGCCAAATAGGATCAAAACTAATTGATTGGTGAATTTTTATAATTAACCCCACTAGATAATTGAGCTAGTTAGTTAATACTAAATTTTTATATAGATGGATTTTTGTGAATAGATATTGTTATTTGAATCTTATTAACCTTATTATAATCTAAATCATAGGAAAAGAAATACATTATTACTTAATTGAAAAATACATAAGAAATAGAAAGATTTGGGACACATATTTGGACTTGGATATGTTACACCCATCTATGATACTGCACCTACTAACATCATCAAAGTGAATCCTCCCTAGAAGATCTAACTCACTCGATACAGAAATTTTATACAAACATCCTAGCTCATCCCATTGAGCTATTAAGAATATGTTCCCCATGGATTCCTAAATTCAAAGTCAAAACAAGAAAGAAGTTATAAATTCATCAACAATGAAATTAATGCCCAATCTAGAATTGGAAATTACAGCAAATAACAAGGGCTAAAAGCTTAGGGTTATACCTCATCACCTACTTCACATCCTCGGTGATGGAAGTTCATCCACAATGAACTCTGCCTCATCATAGTGTTATTAGTGGGAATAAGATCTATGTCAATCTTCTTCACACCTAGACATGTCATATAGGTCACTGGGTTGAGTTGGGACTGTGTCATTGTGGGTTTGTGTCTTGTGGGTGTAGTTAAAAAAGATGCAATTCTATATGGGTCGAATAGAAAAAAAATTCAAAACTGACCTAGCTAGTTGTAGGTCACCTTTGGGATCCCATATAATATGTGGTCAATAAATTAAAAAAATTAAGTTGCTAATTTAACAGCAAAAAAACCATTATCTGGTGTTTTGACATGAAATATAGCAAAAAAATCAACTACTATACATTGTTGCTATCAAATAAAAAAGTATGTTGTTAAATTTGTGCAACTATTCAACCGCATGTTTTAGTAATATTCTCTAATGTATAATTAAAATCCTCTAGTGTATGATTATGATCAACAAACTAGAGTTAAAAACTTATACTACAACTTCATATTATGTTTGATAGAGCAATAAGATAATGTAATAGATGTGGATTTATTTTCTCCTAGTATCTCTCTCTGATGTCAAATCTTATTGAGCAAGTTCATTATTGGAACTCCTTAACAATTAATGGGTAGTAGTAGATCACCATATTTATTTTAAGTAGTAGATCATTATATTTTTTGATGAATTGTAGATCATTGTATTTATTTTTAAATATGTAACTTATTTAAGCTGGTCACCCATGGGTGCCCGCAGGCTACCCCCAAAATACGCTAAATAAATGGGTGGATATGGGTTTGGGTAATTTTTAGTGGGTCACAAAATTTCATCACCCAAACCCGACTTAAATAGGTCGACCATGGGTGCCTACAAATTTTGACCTAGTTTGACAGGTCTACTCACACCTAGGTAACAATTACCTAGAGAAAACAAAAACAAATCCTCCTAGTGTGAGGTAAATACAATCAACAACAAAGATTTATTGCTGACATGAGATATGCCTCACCTCCCATGCCCTCTCACTCCTCATTCCCATTCATGATGGGATCCTCTTGAGAGACACCATCCTGATCCCATCTAATCTAATCATTGTATTTTGTAATATATGATTGATCATTCAAAGCCACAATGAGATAATCTTTGTAGTGTAAGTTGAAGCAGCACAATCAAGTCGTAGAAGCTCATAGAAATGTCAAAACAACAAAATTGGTTGAATTAGAAATTAGAACACAATATTGTTGACCTTCAATCTCCATAATGTGAAGAATGTTCAGAAGTTGAAAATTGGAAACCATTATAGAGATCCAAAAACTAAAGATCAAAGGTAACAAATAATGGAATATACCTTTTTGAAATTGACTCGAGTATGGAAGTTGCCAAGAATCCATTGAGGGAACATTGGATTATTATCTCACTGTTGATAGAGAGATCCTCATTGGTCCATGCCAAATCTATCTTGAGGAATGTCCCTTTCGGTGGGTGAAGCTTGTCATGGACGGTCGCTTTTCACGATGTGAGTTCATCACAACAAAATTGCTTGAATCTCAAAGAAAAGCACAATTTCTTTCATCTTCAATCTCCAGAATACGAAAAACACTACGAAATTAAAAATCAGAAACCTTTATTGGGATGCAATAACTAAATATTAAAGGTAAGAAATAATGGAATATAGCTTCTTGAAGATGACCAGAGTATGAAAGTTGCCAAGCATGTGTTAAAGAATGTTGTATCTATCACCTCACCCCTGATGGAGAGATCCTCACTTGGCCATGTCAAATACATCTTATGGAATGTCTATTTCTATGGGTGAAGCTTGTCGTAGAGAGCTACTTTCTGAGATATAAGTTTGTCACCAACCTCTGCCTCCATTAATATTTGCTCAAGTTAAAAATCCTTGAATCATTGCCACTTCAAGTGATAGAAAATGATGGTAAATTTTGTCATCCCCTCATTCTACCCTTATAACAAAGTTTTTTGGAAAAAAAATACAAGTGTGTCCCTAAATATTGAATAAAATTTCTTGCCTTTCAAATTTTGGGGTGGAACCACAAAAATTGAGAAAAATGTGAATAAGTTACTAGTTGTTTTGTAAATATATGAGTAAATCACATCTTTCTTTACAATATTAAAAAATTCACTCTTACAAGAAATATAAATTCCTTGGTCACCCGTGAGGCCTAATCACCTTTTAGATCTTGAATTCTAGACCACGGTCCATACTACACAACTTTAATCTTTTGATTTCAGCTAGGCTCTAAGTTTTGATCTTTATAAATCTCATACTCAAATATGACATTGAGTCATCTAGAATGTAAATCCCTATTTTAGGTAGGCATTACACTAAACCCTAGGCTAAGACCTTAAACTAGACCACCAACCCTATCATGAATAGGCATCTCATCTTTCAAACTCGTAGATCTAGTAGGTACCTTCCAAAGTGTACCATATCATCACTTCAAACTCCACTTGCATGACTAAAGCCACATCCTACAAAGGAAACTCATTTGGCATAAAGCCTTATCTTACATAGGTGCCTCATTTTGCAAAATTTTGTTTCCTAAGTAGGAAAACCTAATTTGACTTTAGTATTCAATCCCTACCTTGGGTAGGCAAACCCATCATTTTCATTCAACATTTAAGCCCTAACCAGACTAAGAAAAATCTCAAGATATCTTTTCTACATCCAAATCCCTATCCCGTATAGGAAATTCATTATGCATCAAATCCCTATATCGCATAGGAAAACTATTTTACATTCAAACTCTACATCTAGTTGGTACCTCATTTTCATATAAATCCTTACATCTGGTAGGCAATCTATGCTTCATTTTAAGTCCTATACTAAATAGGCACTTTACATTTCAAAAGGCCTATCCCATATAGGCAAATATCATATTTCACCATTTATGGTTATGAATTATAGCTCTAACTTGATCCATCCATCAGGTTTCCTTGATTGACCTAATTCTCTCATAAATCTAATCATTGGATTTTAGAGAGGGTGATAATCTTTCAAAATCAAGATTGTTCCATGATCTTTCACATTTTACAAACTCATGATTCAATAGAACTTCCCGGGATGAGTCGTACCTCAATGCCCTTCATCACCAAAAATGGGGGTCATACTTGATTAAAAGGTTGCAATTTTCACTCTGACCTCAAATCTTGTCTTGAAAGGGAAAAATTGTTGACATTCGATATTTGGTCATTCAATCAAAGATCAAGATTATATTTAGTTCCATCTAATGATGAAATTTATTCCATTTATATCAAACTTTTCCCACATATTTAATCTGCTCATTTATGCATTTTTTGCTTGTCAAGGGTTCACAGATAGAAAGATCATTTCTCCAGACTTAAGTAGGATTTTTACAATATTTTTTGAATAAATTTTCCAATTGAATTGTTGGTGAGTAAAAATTCCACATCCGATCCTAGTTGGAAACTCAATTTTATTCTCATCTCTCTTTAACAAATAAATGCCTTTTTAATGGAGGAAATTTCAAGCCAATTCCATATGATTTTTGAAAAAGAATGAGAAAGGGGAGACTAGTTCCTTGAATTTAATCTCTCCTTTACAATTTGAAGTTTTGACAAATTTGCAATCAAAAACAAAAATATATGCAAGATACACTCAGAAACTTCCAAAATCTAGAGACTCGAATAAGGAAATCTCATATTTCCTTCCCAAGGACATCATGGAAGAATTGAATGTTCCACTAGGGTGCCATGTGGCATAACACCATGTTCCTTCTGTGGTCCCTCTCATAGAAAAAATCATTATGTAGGGTCCCCTCAAGATATGAATCTCTATTATGACTTCCTATCATGATCTTAGAGAAACATGTTCACAAAACAACTTTCTCAATGTAAAACCCTAACCCCACATCAATAATTATAAATACCCTCCTATATCCACCATTCACTAGTACATATCTGACATTTAATGTCACTTTTAGTGACATTGGTTCCTTAGAAAAACTAACAGCAATCTACCAACAACGTCGGTTCTTCATGACAATCGTCACCATATGTGAAGTTATGCCAATTTATAAAATACATGAGTAATGCCTTAACTTTAATGTGGGTTTTTTTCATAGAAACCAACGTCTAAAATTTCACACAAAATACAATTTTTTAGGGGAAAACATTTTCCTCCAAAATTTATAGTCAGGCGTCAGTTTTCTATACAACTGATGACATATTGTTCGTGCCATGTCTCCATGAAAAAAAGTATCCCCCATTAGTCTTCGACTCTACCAAACATACGATGATTTAGACCCCTTGGTGAGACACAAAAAAATGGAGATGGGTCTAAATCATCGGTTTCTTAGAAGAAACCGACAACTAGGTGTTTTCGTACCATGTCCCTGAAAAAATATTTTCCCTTCAAATTACTTCTTAGGCATCATTTTTCTTGCTAAACTGACAACTATGCAATGGTCAGAAAACACATTTACCTAATGCTTGTTACACGTTGTCTAGAAAGGAGAACAAAACTTTTTGTGAGTGCTTGCTTAATGTTAAGGTACCACATGGATACTCTTCCAATGTCCATAGACTGGTATCAATGAATATCTAAAGCTCATAGGTCTTAAATCTCATTATTGTCACACTCTTACTTTGCTTTCATCCTTCCCCAAGTCATGAAAAGGACCTACTTTATCAAAAAAAATTGATGACCTGGGAATAAGACTTCTTCACTTAATACAAAGATGCAAATAGAAAAAATGTTCAGGTCAAGGGAAAATTCAAATAATATGTGACCTATAATGAAAAAAATATTGCATGTGGTAATTTGATATATATTGTCGAAGCATGTAAGGTTTGCAATTACCAGACTTTGTTTCTTCTTCAACACTCTATACAGTAAGGTTATTGATCATGAGAATCTCAATAAGTTGCAAAGAGAAGTGGTTGTTACTCTATGCCAGCTTAAGATGTATTTTCCTCCTTCATTCTTTGATATCATGGCACATCTTGTTGTCCATTTGACTAGGGAAGTGAAAATGTGGGGACTAGTTTTCTTACATTGGATGTATCCTTTTGAATGGTACATGAGTGTTTTTAAAGGTCATATTCGAAATCGTTGTCATCCTGAAGGGATTATTATTGAGGGTTATGTGGTGAGGGAGGTTATGGACTTTTACAGTGACTTTCTGAGTTGTAAAGAAGCTCATGTAAATGAAAAGAATATGAAGGACTATTCCGACAAAGAGACTTTAGGAGCATGAGTGCAAGTAATCAGTCTTGACCTATGGAAATAAGCTCACTTGTATATTTTACACAACATTGATGGAGTGTTTATATCACCGAACATATCATTTCATTAATAAACAATATCCTCAAGCCAATTCAATGTGACTTGCTAGAGAGCATAACAAGACATTTATTAGGTAGTTTAAAGATAAAGTCTTACGTCAACTATCTCAAACACCAAATAATGTTGCTGAAAATATTACATGTCTCACTTTTAAACCAAAAAATAAATGTTATGTCTCATGAAGGGTTTGACATAAATGGATTCTCATATTACACAAAGCGTCAAGATGATAAGAGTGTTGTCCAAAACAGCGGGGTCACCCTTCAAGAGTCTACATTGTTTTTTTTACTGTGAAGGATAAGAGTCCATGTGAAGCTAAAATGTCATATTACGATGTCACTAAAGACATATGGGAGTTTGACTACGTAGATTTCAAATTTTGGTCTTTAAGTGTAAATGGGTTGATAACACCAAAGGAGTTGTAGTGGATGAATTGGGTTTCACATTAGTGAATTTTGAAAAGATTGGCAAGAAGGGTGAACCATTCATAACAGCATCACAGGTGAAACAAGTATTTTATATCTATGATCCCACAAATAAAAAATGGTCGGTTGTTCTTCATGGTAAAAGACAGTTCATTGAAGATCATATAGATGAAGAAGAGTATTATGGCAAGTATGATGACTCCAGTCCTTTTTTAGTTGGCCTACCAACACCAAATATTGAAACTGGCATAGGATTATATGTGCATGGAGATCACACTAAAGGAATGTTAATTTATAAAAGACCTCAATATTAGAGGCATGCTTTTATTTTTTTAACGTTAGATGTGCATTTTATAATCTTAAATTTCATTGTTTGACCTTTTTTATATGAAATTTTTTGAGATGACGTATGACCGTGAGTATGATGACTGTGATGTTGACTATTGTGAGGATGAGAAGCATCTTGCTGGCACTGGTGTAAGTTGTGTATTGTTCTATCAACACTCTATAAATTTTACAATATGTCTATCTTGTTGTATCACATTTATTAAGTTATATCTGCTTATGACTTATATGTGTTTTTTTGTTAATTTTAAGTTGAGGATGTATGTCCTGAGGATCTTGTTCAGCTTGATGAGCAGCAAAAAAAAATCTAAAAATAAGGGGCATCACCATGATGAACAAATTGATACAACAAAGGGGTAGCGGACCAAAGTTGGTCGCTGCGTTTGATCATGTAGGAAATCCTATTGGAAAGAACCAGGGCTCTATTATTTAATATCTAGGGGTTCTTACTTGTAGCCATTGTAGTATAGCAATATAATCTTAGCATAAAATTGATAAAAGTAAGAAAGACTTCATATGGAAAGAACTATGTGTGAGATATTATCATTTGAAGAAAAAATTAAAGCTATTTACAATTCTATTTTGAAGAATATTCCATTAAGATATGAAAATTTGTAGAGAATATTTGACCTGGATGAAAATATGCATTGTAAAAAGGTGATGCAACACTTTGGGAGGATTTTGAGGAATTATAGAACAAATCTGATAAGACTAGATATACGGGAGGATGAGAAGAGGAAGAAGTCAATCACTAAGCAATGGCTCTATCTGTACCCAGTGACGTGGGAGGTGTTTGTTTCTATAAAAATACTAATGAATGCAAGGTATTAAGCTTCACTCCCCATTTTGAATACATTCTTATGAATTCATTGTTTTACCTAGACATAGTAGGTTATGTTTTACTTACCAATTACTATTGATGATTGTTACTAACCAGGCTGCAAGCGATGCTCAACAAGAAAGGCGTGTAAAGAATGTGTACAACCACACAATGGGTCTAGGTGGCTATGAAAATCTTCTCTAAAAGCTACTATAGGCATCTTCTTCTCAACAGCCTACTCCTGGGACTGCTAAGTCCTCTACTACTACTGAATCTCTACTTCGCCATGATATATGGATAGCAAGGGGGCAATCCAAATCTGGAGAAATAACCAAACCCGCAACTGATGAGTTGGATGCAAAAATGGTAAAATTCAACAGAGCAATTAGTATTGATGATTGTTATATTTTACTTACCAATTACTAATAATGATGATTAACGGGAGCTCCACGAGCAAAGGAAACAAGGCAAGTTCATCCATGAGGGAACAAGGGGTAAATTAATAGTTGCTCTAGGTAACCCAGAGCATCCTGGACGTGTTAGGGATTCAGGCGTTGGTGTGGGTATAAGAGCGTTCTTTGGGCCATCAAAGTAAAAATCTGTCCAGAAAGGGGGATTCTCAAAAGAGGAGGTAAAAGAGTTAATTGCAAAGGGAATTCCAGAAGCAATGAGCCAGTGGGTACCTTCCCAGTCAATTGCTCAGATAGTACCAATTGTGACACCCCACTCTTTGTACAAGTTGGACCCTCCTACGATAGAGGTAGTTGGGAGTAATCTTGTGGACCCAACACCTAGCACATCAGTTGTAAGTATTTTTAGGACATAGTAATCTTTTCAAGATGATATGTTTCGGTATATATATAACATTCTATCCAAATTTGTAGGGATTGAGGCCATGCCGTGTAAAATTACTAAAATATGTCATTGATGTGGGCGAGGCTTACCCACCCCTTGCAAGTGTCATGCTTCATGGTGTTCTATTACCTGCCGATGCGGTTTACGTGTGTCTGAGGCTTGTCTACAAAGCTTGGAAGAAGTATCCATTGTCATATGACCACGTCGGCACTAAGATGATAGGTGAAGCAGAAGGCGGCGTGGTTGCGTGGCCCAAAGCAGGAGTTATCTATATTAATCATGATGTGTGGTAGATTCAAATCATGTTGTATATGTATATACATGACAGTTGATATGAAATTATATATATGCAGGACATAGTTACTAAGAAACCCATTAGATCTCATTCTCCTCTACCTCCACCTTCTCCTTAGTTACCTGGTTGGCTTATACATGAACTATTTGACTCAATAGGTCCTCAATGCAGGGGTATGTCACTATGTATAGGCGAACATGAAGAAGATTCGCCTATGATGGTTTCTATTAAGGAGAACATTGTAGGTCAATGTTATGACACAATTATATATTTATACAATATGTTTTGGAGTTATTTTGTTTTACTCAGTTTAATACATCTGTGATAGAATTTTAGATATGGTGAGATCTTATATAGATATATATCTCATTTTATATATGGTGATCTATTTTCTTATATATTAATGCATACATGATGTATGTTTTGCAGCCACTTACATAGGGTCTGTACAGAGTTTTCAATGATCCATGTGGGATTTCTAGTTCATTCCTTGATTATCTGTGTAATTAAAGACCATGCATTTTTATCCTATATTGATCTACCACATTTAAATATTATGGTTAAAGAAAAAAAGATGATATTAGCTCCATACAATGTTGCGTAAGTTTACTTTGCTTATAATTTTAACTTAAGAAATTACATTTCATTATAGATTTTGAGTTTTTTTTGCCTTCTTATCACTCAGGAATAACCATTGGGTTATTGGTTGTTGTCCCCCAGACTCTAACTATTTATTATCTAGATCCTAAGGGTGAAAAAATAGACGATGGGGGAGACGATTTGAAAAAGGTATTATTTGTGTGAGTAAATTTTTATATTTATATATGGTAACATATATATTATATGACTATTTACTAATGTCAATTCAATGTGTTACATTAATATATAGGGATATAAAATATTTCAAAAAAGTTTTCTGGAAGGTGGACACAAAAAGAAAGTGAAAGTTTGGGAGAATGTTGAGATAGTTTTCTGACTCCAATGCATATTTATGTCAACTATGCTTACTTTTATTTATTAACATTTTATATGTTAAAATTTATATTGTTATGTACAAGACAATGATTGGACATGCACATACTACGTGATACAGTATATAGACATGATTGTCGGATATGCGGTTGTAGACATTGACGAGATACAAAAGGTAATCCATATATATAGTCTTGATCATCATAAGTATATAGTATCATTAGATAATATAAACATATCAAACTTTTTAATTATATATGTCATTCTCTTTGCAGGTGTTTAAAATGAAAGACTTCGATATGCAAGAAATGCTAGTAGACATACACATCCCTATATGAGAGAACAACTATATGAGACATGAGCACAATGGGCAGAAACCTTCAGAAGGGAAGTGAAGTTTGAATTTGATTGGGATGAAGAAGATGGACAAGAACTTTAAATTCTATTGTACATGTGGTGCTTATGACTGCTTGCAACTCTAAATTTGATGCATGCATATGTGAATGATGATCTATATATAAATGTGAAGATGAATGAATGAATGTTTCTACATGTCATGAGAATGAAATTGGTATATATGTAAATGGAGTAATATGTCTGTGAATGGAATTGAAGATGAATTAATTATGATTGCACATATGATGAAATGGAATTGGAGAATGAATAAAATTATGTGCATATATATTATATTTGTTATTGCAGGTTTGGTGGTATGTTGTTAAGCTAAACTCACATGATGTTGTTAACCTATAGTTCAGTTCTGAACTGTAGGTTCTACATCCTGTTGACTAGTCGGACAGTAGGCTGCAGGCCTATCATTTTAAAAAAAAATCAAAATTTAGTCGTTGGTTGTATAGAAAAAAGACGGTATAGGCCTAAGTCATTGGTTTTAGTAAAATAACCAACATTAAAGTACAAAACCAAAATGGTCGTGTTCGACAACACGGCCTCACTGGTTAGCATGTCATAGTCATTTGTTTGTTAGATATAACATCACTTTATATCAAAATCATCACTTATTTGGGTTGCAATCGACATTGTACATCATGATAGGTGGCGGTTTATTATGAACCGATAATGTAGGGTCATTTACTAGTTACAAATGTGACATGGTATGGCTCTTTTGACGTCAGTTTTTGGTATACAACCGACGGGTAGGACCCCTATCTGTGTCAATTTCTTTTATCTACACAGCCGACGTTGGATCTCTGCCGTCGATTTTTCCTTTCCCAAAGAACCAACGTCTTAGACATGTGGCTATAGTGTCGCCCACTTAGGTGTCGATTTTTAATCGACGTTATAGGGTTATTTTAACCAACGCCTCCTTCAACTCTCCTGAAGCCACGGAGCAACTACCCATCTTGTTCAAACTCTAGTGGTAGCGCCTATAAGATCTTTCTTCTAAAACAATGCCTTTCATCCATCATAAGGTTGCAAAAATAGTAAGGAGGCATCAGGCCCTTTGATTATTTTTATTGTTTTAATTGTCCATCCAATCGGCTAGATCTAGAGCATAATGATTGTGTATATGCATATTTGTCTTACATATAAATTTTTTGTCTTAGATAAAAATTGGTGATCTACTTGCTTGTTCAGATTTATTAAACTTCTCATGATAAACATCTAGATTCTCACGTTCATGATCATATCATGCAATTCACTAATTGTTTTGGCTTCATATCTACTTATTTGGTTGAGCTTCTTAAAAGTATTGCATCTTGCTCATAATTGGCTAGTTTTATCTAATGCATCTTAATCAACACGTATGAATTTGACCACAAAAGATTATTAAAAACACATACACATATCTTGTTTAATCTAACCGTGTTTCCTCTCTCATTTCTCTCTACCTACATCTTATTCTAAATGACTAGGATGGATCTCTACTACAAGAGATATAGAGTTGAATTAGACCTCCAAATAAAAATTAGAATCTTTAGAGATGACGAGGAAAGTCTAATGTCATTTTCAGTCCTCAAAAGCTCACACACCTTCATTATCTTTTCCTTTATTTTATTTTCTTAATCCAACTGAAATTGAATACTTTTCACAAACACGAGATTACAAATACAATATCAATTTTTCGACAAATCAGGGTGCCTAACACCTTCCTCTTTCGTAGTAAGATTGTGGAACCTTGTTTTCGTTGTTTATCCGTCTTCGGTTGGAATCATTTTTTTCGTGTGTTTGTTTTACTGATTTAAGCGCACATCTACAATTTTCCTTGTAAAATAAGGTGTCTCTTAATCTCCTTGCCTTTCACATTTTTTAGGTTTATGCCAAGATTAGAATTCACAATTTTCTCTCTACGGGTAAACCACCTACTTTTACATATCGGGCACTCGTAAACAGGATTCTCAAATAACTTAAACTTGTCTTGCCACTTTATTCTAGTATCTCCCTTAATAGTTTTCCTTACATTGATGTTACTTCGGTAGATACAAGGAGATACGCAAGGTATTCCTAGTCAAGATACGCAAGGTATTTGTTGCACATTTCTAGACAATTATGGTATATCTTGGTTTTCTAAGAAACAGTCATGACAAGGGCTAGTATTGGGTCACGTACCGTATTTCGTCCGACAATATGGTATGAGTACTTCGTCTTTCTTTGAACCTAGTTTTTCAGGCCTGAACCAACTATATAAAGACAAACTATCACTTTTTGTGAGGACAAAAGTAGTCTTACTGCACAGGAGTACAAAATTTATACATTATTTTGACTAATCGGTTGACATATATACACTGAAAGCATACATAAGTATATTTCCTTAACCTTCAGGTCTAAACTAGATTGATCTGTAGTTAAGAGGATATGTAAAGTTACATAGAACAAACCCCTTGATAGAACAAATCCCACTACCACCATTGTTGGGACCCTCTCCGTTTGATAATATTATACCTAAAATATTTGAAACAACCTCATGAGACTCATATAGAGCCCCAGTGGGTGGATACCTCTCATTCAAGATGAGTACATGCATCAGTATCAAATTAAGTATAATGAACTTACAAGAAACTTACAGATATTGAAGAGTCTAGCTGATAGTTCTAGCATCTAATCAAGTCTGTATTATGATAATGATCTAATCAATATGGTAGGTAATCACTTAGAGCAAATAAAACTTTAAAACATATTTCAGAGCATGTCTATGAAAAAATCAGTAGATGCATCTTAGCTCAGATTAACAATCCTTTAGTGCGAGTAACAAGTAAAGATCTAAATATTTTAAATCAATACATAACATTAACATCATCTTTGTGACACCCCACCAGCCAAACCAGGAACGCATCACGTAGTCCTGAAGGTGAAGTACACATAAGACATATTTACCCAATAATACTATCAGATGACAAGCAATCTAAATCATCTTTAGAGTAGATTTAAATCACAACATTTACTACTTATCAACATGACGGATCAGAATATGAAACAGATAATCTCTATAACAATACAATTATTTTTCACAATAAGAAACATAATCAACAATACTAAAATAATCAGCTAGCAGTATGAGGAATATAATAAACATTCAAATCATATTCTACACGGCTTGTCATCTTTTATTCATTTACTATGAAACTACTTGGTGTGTACCTCACCAAGTAGAAGTCGCCACGCTTGATTCTCGTGTCAACGAATCACCATCACTATATTAGGATTTAATCGGCCACCCTAAAATATCAACAACAGACCCTGGCCACCTCAGGATTACCTAAAGAGGGTCCACGTCCTCATCTCGGGTACACAAGATAGGAACCAGTAAAATAGTATATCACATATTACAACATTTCACATATTTTTACATTTCACATTTCACATATTTCATTTCATCAGAATGTACTCCATCTAGATATAGACTTGCACAGTAAGGATTTAGGTCCAGAGTCACTCCATATGACTTACTCATAAATCATGGTGGTCTAACCTTTAAGTTCTCGATCCACACTCCAAAAATCCTTCTCATAATTCCCCCATGACTACAAGGGGATCTGTTTTTCTTCTCTAGTGTGGTCCTCGAGGGAAACTCACGGTGTTCAGGACACCTAACTAAATGTTTCATCATTCCACTTGTTATTAATCTCTTTTACTCATCGTAAATAAATTCAAAACATCATATATCATATGTGTGTATTCTTGCATAACTAGAATAACATGAAATAAATTAGGCTTATAAAAAAGACAATGATTAAAGCAAGAAGCTCAAAAAATCTATCGCTTGCAACACATTTGATTATTTCCATTTTCTACATCATCTCATAGCAATCATCATCAGTGGACTTTCAGCCCCAAACATAATCTCATTGTCCATCATTTACTCCATCAGGGTTTTACCATCATCGGTGGGCTTTTAGTCTGAGACATAATCTCATTGTATAACATTTACCCTCGTCAGAGTTTCTCAAATATAAACAATGCATGTTAAATTCCATCTCAAAATATTTCTTATCAGTTCATTCTATATCACAGTTCTTAACAAATATTCATAGAGGCATTAGAACTAGCAACACTAAAAGCATATAGATATCTTGCATCATTCATCATACTCAGAATAGATTTATCATACAACATATACTTATTCCATCCAATTTCAATAGATGCAAATAAATTACATGCATAATACACTTAGTTCTATTCTTCTTTTATTTCACATTCTTCAATTAGGGTTACTCATCAACACATGTTGAGTATCATTTGAAGTCCATCAAAATAGTCCATTCTCAGAGTAAAAGTATTTTATCAAACAATCACAATCCATGAATACAATCTTATAAATCAATTCAAATGTTTGAACCTCATCTCTTAACTGAATTCAACTACAGTTATGTACATTCCTTAATCCCTCATTTGAGATAGTTATTCATTATCATCATCTAACTCATCATTTTAGGGTTAGAGTTAGGTTCTTAGATTCATCTACTAAGTCACATCTTTTTCCTTTATTTCATATTCTTAGTATCAACTTCTTTCATGTCTTGTTCATTATATTATTGGAACCAATCATTCTTAATTCACTTGATATACAATGATTCTCTTCTCATTGACATCCATCAAAGTCCAGTTTTAGTATCATTCATTTTGGGTTAAGACACATTTAATTAAAATAAAAGATTAAAGACTTCATCATAATAACTTCATTAGTTTCACCTTTAACTTGCCATCACCATTCTCTACATTTTTTTCATATCGTTTCATATATTTAGATAAGTGTACCATGTCATTAGCTTCCAATGGTATTCTTATAAATTAACAAAGATCACACAGGTCTCTTATGATACTAATCACTTTAGATTAAAAGAATGGTTTAGGATACATCTTCTTTCATCATAATCTCTAATCATTCTTCCCAATTTATTATTATGTAGCTTATAAAAGAACTCATATTCAAGTGAGGTTTACTCATCATTTCATAAGTAATGCTAAAATAGATTAATTGGGCTTACATCATACTATTATAAATTCATCATCTTCAATTGAAGTATTAATACTTACACTTCAACATTTTATCACATTTACAACATTATATACAAGTTCTAGCTTTATCACTCATACACGTCTTAATACTAAACTTCTAGGGTTTTCAAGAAATCACCCTTAGTTCAACATATCATTCAATAATTCCATCATGGTGCACAAGGGTATTCATTAGAGCTATTCACACATCGAAACCCTAGTTTCCATTTTCACATATTTCATTCATCAATCATAAGTAGACATTGATTAATTGACTCATTTGATTCAATCCCTCAATGCAAACCCTAAACGGGGAATATCACCACATCATATTAATCCATATGTATATCTAATATTTATTTTAGTAAGATTCAACAATACACTAATATTGTTCATTCTAATGCAATTCAAATATGATTATAGATATGTCAATTCAATTCCCAAGCATATCGCGCATTGGACTGATTTTTAAGAAACACTGACATGAAATAGCATGGTAATCTATCCATAGAATTCCCCATGGAACATAAATAAATATATACCAGGAACTTATCAAGTTCCTTTCAAAGAGGAATAATCAAAATTAGTAGAATTTGATTCCCTTATATCTTTTCAAATCGATACCCAATCACATACAGATACGAGCAAGGTTTCTGATTATTTTATCTGGATAGAATTAAACTTTCAACATGAATGCAGAATGCAGAGCTTAGGAGGGATAAAAAAACTCATCTAAGGTGACGAGCACCTTAAAAACGTAGGTCAAACTCTAAAATTTTAGAAAACCAATCAAACTCTATCAACTGGATACATTTCTTCCTCCTCTCAACTCGAAAATCCTGGAAATGGAGATTAGAAGAGAAAGAGTGAGAAAAGGGGATGATTTGATGTGATTTCAAATTAAATCAGAGGAGGGACGGAATCTTAACATGAGAGAAGAATCACCATGAAAGTCTATGCAAAGAAGCTAAACTTACTTGATTTCATCATATCTCGGATAGCAAAACCCAAAATCAGCAATTCCACCACTTTCTCCTCTCAAACCCTAACTCTCCCTCTCTCTTTAGGATTTCATTTCTCCAAATTGAATAATTAATTTTGAAATCTCCTAGTGTGTTAGGTTGATCATATAGATCAACTGAGTTGCTTGGGTAATTTGTACATTGACTCTTCACTATACTTTCTCTTATTTCAGGTGAATTTTTTGTCATTAAAATGTTACTGTAAATTGTTTATTTCAGAGGTCGAAGTTCCTAAAGGTGTTATGATAAATTAAAATGTTGTTTATAATTGAGTTTGAAAGCTTGGATTAATATTTTAGATCATTCAAAGTTGCCAATAAATAAATAAAAATCAAATACTACACTTCTATATTGCAGTCTACAACATGGTCAGTCGAGTTACAAACTCGATCGACACCCCTCTCTGTAGAGATCAAACATCATCCAAAAATTACTAGAATTTAAAAAGATGTCTATAATAGGGTTTATCAACTATAGTTAAAATTTAAGATCAATTAAGTATACCAATAAAAGGATAAATTCAACTACCACACTGTTATATTTCAATTTGAATACATGGTTGGCTGAGTTTGTCCTGGACAAACTTGACTGACAAACAGATCATAGAAATATAAAAAATATGATATTTTTCAAGGGTTCTCACATTTGAGTTATCCAAATCTTATATAAATTTCAACTAAATCAAATTTGTATATAATATACTAAAAATCATTTGATACACAACTATATTTATCAAATTTTGTATTCATATGCCATCAAACCCCTAACTTTGGCCAATCAGGGTTTTCAATTCTCAAAACTCTATCTATTTGAAATAGAACCATATTTAGAGTTTTTCATTAGGATCAAAGAATCATGCTTAGAATATCATCATCATTAATCAATCTTTAAACAATGATCAATATAGTTAAACATGTAATCAATCAAGTAAACCCTAATTATATGGTTAATATGAAAATGGGTCATTACAACAATTATCCTGGCCCCCCTATTGAACATCTTTCACAGACTTCACAACACCAGAAATCGCCATGATTGCAGCCATCATCTGGATCATATGGAGTATATGCAACAAAGGTATATTTGATTATGAGTACCATACACTGCCACATATATTTCAACTAGTCGACACCCATTACCGAGAATTTTTTCATTACAGGTTGCAACACAGGAAGTCAGCACAAGGAGCAATACACCCTCAATGTTGACCTTATTGAAGCAAGACCACAAAAGGACCACTCCATTAGCCACATTTTGGAAGGTGGCAGTAAAAAATAACAAAATTGTAGGAGAGGTCAAAATTTGGCGGTAGACAATAACAACATTGTAGGCGAGGTCATGCCATCTGCTTATGTCACTATATTTCGGGGGATGTTATAAGGGTACCACACCCATTTTGTTGGAGTTTCTCGATAAACTCCCATTTTGCCAAAACTCTATTACATCTAGTTGATGGGTCGAACACCTTTGGTGTCTTCACCCGTCATCCAAGATCACCCTACATTGTTTCTTTTAGATTATGTTGTATTCGGTATTCTAGTACATTGCGGTTTGTAATGTGCCATTATGAATATAATATAAGGAATGTTTATCAAAAAAAATCCCTTGATGGATAGGTCACTCAGTATAAATAATAGTGCGTCAAGATATTAAGATTTGTTGCATCAGCATTGTAGTATCACTTTATGATTGTTGAAATAATTTTCATTTTTTTATTTCAGAATGAATTTCCTTGTATGTCGACATATCCTGCAGTGTGCTTTTGATATAAATTCTACATAAGCTGCCTTCAATGGATTGCAGGAGAAGAAAGGGAGTAAGTCCAACCCCATTCACCCACTAAAATCTATATTAATGACAGTGGTTTAGATTACACTTTCATATTCCTCAATTTCCTACTCTACTAGACATGCTCGGCTGTTCATATTTTTTATAATCTTGCAGATTTGACAAATACAAGATTTATCTTTTTGTTGATCCATCACCAAAGTGCCACTAGATTTCTTGATTCAGAGACCAAAAGCCTAGATAGATTCTTATCATATATGGAAACGCCGGGAGCAGCACTATTTTCACAAACCATTTAAACTAACATAGAATTTACACATCGAGGTTTCGAAATGCAATTCAATACAGATAAATCCCATAAACCAAACCACCTCTTCAAGCGTCAAATGGCGGTGCAGTGCACCCTTGAATAAGAAGGGTTGAGAGAGGCATCTTGCAGCGTCACATGCAAGAAGACGGTGTCATTATTTTGACGACAGAGCACATGCAAAATTAAATGTGAATGGCCATTAGGCTCTAGCTCTTGACTAGTCAGACAACATCCGATTTCTATTTTTAGATCTGGAAGAGTTCATGGGTAATATCCACGTGTTAATTTAAGGTTGATTCCAAATTCACTTTTGGAGCCATATGGCTTTCATTACTAGTTGCAACTATCAAACCCGTCAAGTGTCAAATTTCCACGTTCTGCAAGAAGATGAGATCGCATGCATTTGCCGAAAACGGTTTTATCTTTCGTTAAAATAAAGGAAAGACTCACAACAGAGGTGGAAAAGCAGCGAATGCACGTAGAGACTACTACATAAAAACGCAGTATCCGTCCTGCAATTACATCTATTCCTTACGAAATAAACATAAGAGCCTAATGTCTGTCCTTGAATAACATACATGCCTTGGTTAACATGAGCACTCAAAATAGCTATTGTCAACCAAAGCATGAAGCATCTAAGTTGCCGTACTGCTGGGATCAACTCGATATACTTCTTTTGGCCGCTAAGCTCTCACTTATTCACTTACACCATTGGATGTAAAATCAGAAAAAATTCTTCATAAGGAAGCGCCCATGTTATAAAAGTATTCATAGTTTGAAGATGCTGGAGTAACATCACTGCTTTGCTTTGCTACTTCGGCCTTCCTCGTGGTTCTGCTGGCCAGAAAGTGAGAACTTCTTTACTTTCTGAAGAAAAGGAAATCAAACAACACAGATCAGAGAGCTGGATTTAAACGAGATAAAAACAGACAGCTTTCTGAAAATTCTATTAGTTGCAATGCAGAAAAGCAACTTGCACACCCAGATAATAATCTGCACCAGCAAACATTTTCGAATGGACCAATAATTTCCATTGACAAATAGAATAATTGAGCGTACTAAAGGAAACTAACTTAAAATTACATTGGCCTGAATGCAAGTCCCCTCCAAATGGATCTTAAAAGTGCCAAACCCCTTCCCTGAGCATAACTAGGACAACATTAGCGTTGCCCACAACCAATAATCAGAGATGGAGGCAGGTTCAGCAGGTGGCTCTGCCACAACCTCAGATAAGCCGATCTCCTCAAAACTCCAGACTTATCAATACCAACCCCATCAAGAGCACTGCCCTTATCGCGCATCCACCCTGTCCAGGATCTTCAGAGGGACACGTTCTAATTCAACCTTCAACGAGAAACCGCTTCCAGGTACCAAGGAAGGTCTAACCTCCATGACCACCTCATGGGTGGCCTTCCTCTGCTCCGCAAGATCATACTCTTGCATCTATAATCCAGATCCTTTACCAGTGGGATCAAGGATCTACTATGCCCTACCATACCACTGCCACTGAGCCCCCTTCATGGGCCTGCAGCTGCATACTACCCAAAGAGCTTATTCTAATAAATGCATGGTTGTTAGAAATGAACCAAACCAGCCCCTGGTTGAACCGGAACTGGTGGCTTGCACGGTTCAGTTCTCTCACAATCCCAGAAATTACCTCAAAACGTCCAAAACCGGTCAAGAGACCAGTTGAACCAGCGAACAGGTCCCGGTTTTCTCCAACCAGTCGGTTCTTGGCCATGTGTATACCTTGACCCTTGGATCCAATTTATGTTTCTCATTCCATGTTCTCACCCCCCTTTGTTCTTCCACTATAATTAGGCATACAAATGTAGTGTACTATTGAATTGTTGTCATTTATATGCTATTTCTAATATTCTCCTTGATATGTTTACCTTTCCTTGATTTTTAATATACTACATGATTTATTGAAATGATTTATGATGCCATGCTTATGTCACCGGTTGAACCAGTGAACCGAGAATTGGAAGCCTCGCCGGTTCTGACAACCTTTAATAAATGGCACATACACATAGGTAACATCAGAAAATAAAGAGGCAAAGAACAAGACTATTCTTGATAATCCATGAAAATCTTTGAGTTTATTCTTGTTACCCCCCACGTTTACTGAAACCCTAAAAATCCCCTCTTTTCACTAAACCACTCCTTCCCATTCACTTTTCATCAACTGCTGAAACGGTGATAAACAGGATGCTTTCCTTTTTGTCTCAATATGTAACTTGAACATTACTGTTACATTTATTACTTATATTATTATTAATTCAAAAAATTACATTACAATTATGACTATTTAAAGTATATGATATTATAATTTATATATTTTGTTAGGTTATTCCTTACATATAGGCATATCATATTCCAGTACCCGATTGGTTCCAGGTCAAAAAAGGCTACTTGGATTTTTTGAAATCAGACCCCGGGACCAATCTAGACCTGAATTTCGTTCATTTTGTCCAAACCTGGAATTCACCAGGACTTGTATTTCAATCACTCGGTCCAAACACAAAATTGACCAGGATTGTTGAGTTTATAACCGAAACCGACTAGATTTGTTAAATTTAAACCTGAAACACACCCAAACTCGAATTTCAAACAGTCTACATGCTACGTGTTTGTAAAATTATATACACGGATACTAATATGGACCCGATCACATCTCATCCAAGAAAACTGGGTTTCAAATTCTAGTATTGACATTCCGGGGCAGTATGGGTTCAGACAAACATCTGGGGCCGAATTTTTGAACAAATACCTATCCGAACACCAACACATATATGTAGGGTTGTCACTATTTTATCTGAAGTTGTGATTTGTGAATCTGATCACGTTTGGCCTGGGAAAAAAAAAACAATTCCGAATTCCCATTTTGAGATTCCGGGTCAGGTCGGGATTCACATAAACAAACCAAAATACGGATCTATGTCGATTTCCGATTATAATTTTCAGAATTCGGGTTCGTGACTTTAAAGAAATCTGAGCTTGGGTCAATTCCGTGTTATATAACTAAAAAATCTTAGGTTATGCGTACCTAAAATTTTACACACCTAGTATATAGGCTAGTTGAAATTTGAGACTGAGTTTGTCTCGGGTCTAAATTTAACAAATCGGCCTAATTCCAAGTACAAAACTTAACAATTTGGGTCAACTCCGAATTTGGGATGGTAACCAAAATCTAAACCCGAGTCAGTTTCGAGTTTGGATAGAGTGAACAAAATTCAGGTCCAAATCAATTCCAGACCTAATTATCAGAAAGTCTAATCAATTTTTCTAACCCAGAACCTATTGAGACCCGGAATTTGACGATCCTATATATGATTAATAGCCTAAAATGAAATATAGTTATTATTTTTATTCTTTTAAGTGGTCATTCTATTAATTCTGTGTCGGGGGTCAAACTTGAGACCTCTTGGTAAGAAACCAAGTATCTAACGAACTGGGTTGTCTCTCTTGGACATGAAATATTTTTTGAATATCATATATTTTAGAGAGTCCTCTGATGTACCATAACATATAAGTATATATGTACACATGACCAAGAACTATAGTCCCAATCTACATGTAATACAATATATGAATCAATAAGTTTCTTTAACAAGATTATGAAGACAAAGAAGATGCGAGATGAGTGGAGGAATAATGTTATAGTCCTGATCTACAAGAATAAAGGAGATGTTCAGAGTTGCACAGACTATATAGGTATCAAGTTGAAGAGTCACACTATGAAGCTTTGGGAGAGAAATATTGAAAAAAGGCTAAGATCAATAACTTGGATATCAGACAACCAGTTTGGTTTTATGCTTAGGAAGATCAACAACGGATGTTATTTTTATGATAAGGAGGCTTATGGAGAAGTACAGACAAAACAAGAGAGATTTTCATATGGTTTTCATTGATATGGAATAGGCTTATGATCGAGTACCCAGGGAAGTGTTATGGAGAGATTTGCATTAAAAGTGTGCGTCAATCCAATACATTAACCTGATTAAAGACGTGTGATGGCTCAACAGGAAGTGTTAGGACTCATGAAGGAGAGATGCCAAGTTTTTCTATCACCGTTAGGATACATCAAGGATCGGCACTCAGTTCTTATTCGTTCGTTCTTGTTATGGATGAGCTGACAAAGCATGTTCAAGATGATATCCCTTGGTACATGTTATTTGATGATGATATTATATTGATTGATGAGAGAATAAATATATTGAATAATAAAGTTGAAGTTTGGAGAAATGCATTGGAATCTAATGGACATATCATCAGTAGAAGCAAACAAAAATATATGCATTGCAATTTTAGCCAATTTAGAATATGAATGGTGAGATCAAATTGGATGGAATGGATGTACTAATATGTGATAAGTATCGTTACTTGGGTTCTACTATTGAAAGGGAGGGTGGTGTTCAAGATCATGTTTGTCATAGGATTACAAGAGCATGAGTGAAGTGGAGGAGTGCGACTGGAGTAGTATGTGATCAAAAGATCCCTCTCAAGATTAAAAAGCAAGTTTTTTATAAGACAGTTATACGGTCAACCATGCTATATGAGAGTGAATGTTGGATAGTGAAGAAGCAAGGTCTCAACGAGATGAATGTGGCTGAAATGTGTATGCTGAGATGTGTGTGTGGGAAGACAAAAAAATCATTTGAGGAATATGTGACTATATCAGGAACAAAGTGGGGGTGGTGAGCATTGAGGGCAAGTTGTGTGATGGACGTCTAGGATGGTATGGACATGTGCAAAGCAGACCAAAAAATGCAATTATCCAAAGCAAGGTTATTGGGTCAAACACGAGACAAAGGCAAAACTAAATTTACTTGAGAAGAGCTTATAAAGAAATTTTGAATCTTTACATCTTGACCGGAGTATAACTTGTAACAAAGCTGATTGAAAAAGAAGTATCCATGTAGTTGACCCCAACATGGTTGGGATTAGGGGTGAGCAGAATTTGGTTAATAACCGATTAACCGAATGGTTAATTTCGAATGGTTAATTTTTTTTAGACTATTTGGTTAATTCGGTTAATTTGGTTAATTTAATTCGGTTAATCGGTTAAATGGTTAATTTCATGGTTAAAAATATTTTTGGTATGGTTAACCAAATTAACCGAATAGTTATAATTTATTCTTAAATAATATCCTACACACGTATATATACATATATAGTTGTACTTTTATTTCAAAAAACTTCCCCATATACATAGTAATCAAGTTTTCACGAGTCATACAACATTATATTTCTAGAAATACCACTATAATATAACAATTGTTTAAAATTCAATGAGTATTTCAATAACATTATTACACATGTGTTATTTGGTTAACCAAATTAACCGACCGAATTAACCGTTAACCGATTGGACAATAACCAAATTAACCGACATAATTCGGTTAGGTTAATGGTTAAAATCTCAAACCACAAATTAACCATTTAACCGAACCGAATTAACCATAACCGACCGAATTAACCGAATGCTCACCCCTAGTTGGGATTGAGATTTAGATGATAATGATGATTAATATAAATGTTCCATTATATACAAAAGTTATTGAAATTAAAAAGTAAAGCAAGTCGTTTATCCTTAGTTATCAGGGTACCCGCCTAGGCTTAACATGGACCACCTCAAACTGGGTGCCCAGCTCCCAAGTTGACCAAAGTGGCCGCCTAAGGCCTTATATTTTTTTTTATCAGAAAAGCATGTTACTCCATTTTATAGATTTTTATCAAGCTATGTACAAAACATGAGCGAAGCTCGAAAATAACATAAGGACAAGGGAAGGGAAAAAACCTATACAAGTAAACAATCTATGTCTTTCTTTAGAAGAGTCTATCTTCCTCAAACTCTTTTCCATAAAAATCCAAGAGTTACTTTCATCCCATAAACAAAAAAAAAAACACCAAAATTGTGGCTATACTTCATCACCACCATGGAACAAACATCAGTAAAGGAAGTAGGAACACAGGGAATGTACAAGTCCCTAGGTGCATCATTCCACAAATGCAGTGCATAGTCACAGCCAAAGAGAATATGATTCAAATCTTCAGAATCTATCTTGACAGGATGCATCTCGAGGGAAACTGAAACCCTCTACCGTGGAGATGATCAAGAGTGAGCAACTTGTCCAGTAAACATCTCCATCAATTAATAGCATACCTTCTAGGACCTTTAGTTATCCATAGCCAATCTGACAAAAACGGGATTATTGCTCTGGGTCTAACACCCTCCCACGCACTTTTAATGCTCTGAACTACATTCCCCTTCAGCGGAATCTGATCATCTTTTGAAGGTCTCGGGCTAATAGTCTTCTGAAGAAACTCGACAATAACACTAACATGTCTGGATTTGGGCACGGACCAATCACCATCTATAAACAAACAACTAAGAGTGGCATACTTCCCAGTACCACATCTCATAACAGCACCAGCCCCCATAATAGATTCAAGTAAACTACCTTCAAACCAGGGGTCTCTTCACAACTTAATCAACTTTCCATTGCCCACAGAGAAAGAAACATAATTGATAATATTGTTTCCATGATAGAGAAGATGCTTCCAAACCCACAAAGAATGAGAAGCAACTTTGCATCTCTAGACAAGGTCCCCTTTCAAATACCTCACATGAATCCACCTAACCCACAAACAATCCTTCTTAACAGCAACATTCCATAAATTGAGAACTATGCACGCATTAACAATGTCCCTCGTTCTTCTTATACCCAGGCCCCAAATTAGGCTACTTAAAGGGTTATTCAGCATAATTTAGGTCTGAATTTGATCGAGTTGAGTCATTTTATGGTTGAAATGGGTCTAATTTATCCTAAATTAGGGTAAATTAGGTCTGATTTGGCGAAAACATGCATGATTTGAGGGAAATAGGTCTACGAGAAATTAGGCCTGATTTGGCCACGTCAGGTCTCATTTCAATGAGTATAGGGAAAATTGGGGGTAATTAGGTTTAATTAGGTGATCTTATGCAAAATTATGTTTGATTTTAGGCCAAATTATGTCAAATTAGAGAAGATTTCTAATTTGGGGAAAGCATGTCTGATTTGGGGGAAATATATCTGATTTGGTGAGATTATATCTGATTTGGTCAACTTAGGCCTTGTTTAGGTCAATAATGTTGACTTGAGAGTTATACATTGCCCATATTTTGATAATGAGTTATCCATTCCATTCCTATGTATCTAATATGTTTGTTCAAGGTTGATTTCAGGCTTTAGGTGCATGAAAAGGATCAAATTACACAAGCCCTAGCTTGTTCAAATTCAAGTCAAATGCAATGCAAGTGTGCGTTTTGGGAAATCACTTCAAATGACCTTAGATGATTTTTGTAATCACTTGTATTGATGAAATGACTTGTAATATTGATGAAATGACTTGTAATTAAGATGAGAAAAAATCGGGGACACTTAATTCTAATGTTTAATCACTCAAATGTCAATTTAGAAAATTTGTCACAGGCTGTTTATCGGTCGAGTTGGAAACTCGACCGATCCAGTGATGGATTTTTTGAAGAGACCAATCAGTCGAGTTGTACACTCACAAAACTCGACCGACCGACTCACTGAGCAAAACTGATTTTAGCTCATCAGTCGAGTTTCCCAGAACAAACTCGACTGATGGTTTGAAAATTGACAGTCATTTAGTGAATCGGTCGAGTTACCTTTAATGAAACTCGACCGAATGTACTGTACGGAAAACACAGAAAAAGTGATTATAACTGTTGAGTTGTTTTGAGCGAGAATAGATCTGTTGCAACTTGAAAAACGGCTATATTTCGCCCTTAAGTGATCCCACACTCAAGGAAACACCCCTAGCTATAAATACGACATCTTGGAGTTCATTCCAAGTTTGTTCATTCATGCTATTCAAAGTCTTTGCTATAGTTGAGTGTGTTGCAACTCCTTGAGCCGCTTTCTCTCTCTTGTTTACACATCATTTCGTGATTATGAGTGAGTTAGGCCATTCGTAAGAGAGCTACTTCCTTGTGCTTGTAAAGCTCTCATTCCATTCCATCTTCCCTACCCCTTTCCTCAATGAAGCAAAGGTGAAGCAAGCTACTCCGAGTGAAGGTGGAGTTGTTGATGTTCTTCTTAAAGGTTGAAGAAGAGGTGAAGATCTTCTCCATGTGAAGAAGGAAAAGGCTGAAGATCCAAGAAGAGTGGGTAATCCCTTGAAGGCTGAAGACTTGTGAAAGAGTAGGTAAGTTCTTGGAAGAAGGCGGAAGACTCTTGCAAAGTGGGTAAGTCCTTGGTAAGGTTGAAGACTCTTTGTATTTGATAGGTAAGTCTTTTAGTGGTCTTGTGTTGTAACTCGTATTGGTGAATATATAGAGGAAATCACTTGTGAATTCCTAGAGGTTGACCTCTCTAGGTAGTGGATTGACTCTCGCCTAGTTTGGAGAGTGGAACCACTCTAAATGACTTTGTCAAGTGCTTGTTTCATTTTCTCTCATCCTTTCTATGCTTGTTAGTTAGGACTTCAAATTGCAGTTAAGTTATTGGTTTTTATTGATATAATTTGAAGGTCTAATCTATCTTGTGAGAATTTTTGAAACTCTATTCACCCCCCCTCTAGAGCCCTAGATCCAACAAAACATAGGATAAATTTGGGGAAGTTAGATCTTGTTAGGTCTTATTATGCAAAATTAGGTTTGATTTAGACTGAATCATGTCAAATTTGGGCACATAGGTCTGATTTGAGCAAAACAAGTATCATTTGGGGAAATGGTTCTAACTTAAGAAGATTAGGTCTCATTTGGTCAAATTTGGTGTCATTTAGGTCAATATGTTCAATATAGGAAAAATTGAAAAAATTTGGAACTAAATATGTCATGTTATAAAAAATTAGGTCTAATATAGGTCAAATTAGGACAAACTAGGTCAAATTAGATCAAGTTTGAATCAAACGAGTTCAAATTAGGGCCAATATGTTCTAGTTTAGATCATGTTAGGTGTGATTTAGCCTAAACTCTATGTAATACTATATAATAATGTCATTATTAAATATTTACATATGTAAAATTATGAATGCAAACATTAAAATTTTAGCATTTTTATACAAAAACCAAAATGCCTAGAAATGCCCTAGAAAACGTCTAGCACCTAGCCGCCTTAACAACTATGTGTTTCTCACCGTCAAGGAAGTTGATAGAAAGTGGGTGTAAGGGGGTGCTTGGATTAGGGAAAAAGAGGGAGTTTTCAGCAATTTCAACAAAAACAAGGGGGCAATGGGAATAAACTCAAAATCTTTTATCTGCTTAGTATGAACAACAAGTGCAGGATACTTGTGTAATGAGCAATACAAACTGAGAGCTAGATGTGGAGTTATAATTCACAAAGATGAGGGGTTCGGCAACATTACACTTTCTTAAGTGATGCCTCCATCACAGGTGGAATGCAATATCCAGTATGATCTTTCTAAATGTCAGTAACAGACCAGAAGCCTTCTAGTATGGTTTTCATAAATAAGTCATAAGATTTCTCAAAGAAATTTCTGCTATAAGAACTTCAACCAACAACCACACCACAGGGAAGCCTTCTAGTATGCTTTTCATATATAAGTCATATGATTTCTCAAAGAAATTTCTACTGTAAGAATTTCAACCAACAACCACACCACAAGTACCACTTGAGCACTGTTCGGGAAATCGGCCCGCACGGCCGCATATACTCCCGCATATACCTATTCAGTCACCCTACCGCACCGCATATTGCTAATCGTTCCACTAAACGGTCATGAGCCGCATATACTCCCGCTTGGCCGATTAAGCGGCCGATTAAACTCTACTTTTTAAAACCCAGAACTTATGTCCATGCATTTCATACATACATGCATACATAAAACACACATTTTATTATATATTTATGTTTAAATATTATATTCATTGATTTATATGTATATAAAAATTTCCACACACATTTGTGCATTTATATGAATACCTTTTGATATATTAACATATATACATACATATATAATATACCTAAATATACAATCACATATGTGTGCATGTATATATACATTTTGATTTGTTCACATTTATACACATGCTCTAGACATATCTGTACATTGATTTACATAAATTTTAGTATTTGTACATATATTACAAACACATTCCATATATAAACATATATATACATATAATTACATATATAAGCATATCATACATCGACATGCATATTAAATTGTTTATATGTAAATATGTATACGTGCCTACTCTATATATTTTAATTTATAATCTCAATATATTATTTTATATATAATTAGATTATTGAAATTAAAAAAAATCCAGAACCGCATATACTCCCGTATATACACCCGCATACCACATATACTCTATGCAGTACCCTCACCGCCCGTACACCGCATACCGCTTTCCTGAACATTGCACTTGAGTAGTATCGATCTGATGTCCTTGAGGGCTAGTTTGGTTGAGTGTAGTCAGGTGTAGTTGTGTGCTTTTGCAATGTAAAAATATGTAGCAAACTCACAATTTATCATCCAATTACACCTTACCAAACAGGTCCTCAAGAATACAGAACGTTTGGTTAAATAGAGATAAGAATTAGTTGACAAGGCAAAGAAACAACTTCCAGCGATTAGAAGGTGGAAAACTAGTAAGATCGAGGGAGACTGACCATGCTTGCTACAGGGAAATGGAATTTACAAAAAAAAAAAAAGGATAGATCTAAGAACCAAAGGAAGGAAACACAAATGAAAAGAGAGAAGAAAACTAATAAAGAAGCAACATGACACACCATATACAACATCACATATTTACTCCAGCACGAGACTTACATGCATCTTAAATGAAGTTGTCCTTTTTTCTCAAGCAAAGTAAAATTTTAATAACTCAAGCACATCGGCGATCGAGATCTTTTCAGATTCCACAATATTGCATCCCTACACTATATGTGCTTTTAGATTCAGTCATTTTCAGTTATGTTCCCTAGTCGCCACTATAGCATTATGCCCCAAAGACTAAGAATCAGTAGCAGAAACATTGGTATGCGCAGGGAACTTCAGGCGAGCGTAAGTACTGGGTTCTGGACCATAACGGGTTATAAAATCGTGGCATTTGGCAGAAACGGGACACCCGGCTTTACAACTACAAAGTTAAAGCAAAATATGAATTCGTAGAAGCCAAAGGAAGAAGGACCTTCTCGACTACGCAATTTCGCAGGGAGTCGATCAATCGAGCGCACTTCTCTCGGTCGAAATTTGACTCAGATACGCAGTTGAGGAGAGCCAGGGCAGCCTCCGCGCATACCGGTTGAGGCGTCGTGGTCTCCTTTTCCATCGCCCCGAGTCGAACAGTGCTTTGAAAAACTAGGGTTTTCACGGGATGGAAGTGATGGCCAGCCGTTCGGTCGTGTGCTAGCACCGCCGCAACGGACACGAGGATTTAAAAGGGGCAGTGGAACAACCAGCGGCGCCGCGGTGGAGGCAAAACTAGGACGGTGGCCACAGGTTTTGTACTTGGAGTTGGGAATGGGGTAGCCGGGAAATTTCCCTGTTTAAAAAAAAAAAAAACAAATTTCCATGTTCTTCTCTTTCAATATACTATTTTAATAATTTATTATGACAATGTAACTAAGTTTCTCTATCAATTACAAAAATGACTTAACAGAAGCACCGGCAACAAGCTGTCAGTCCTTTTTTAATGGTGAAATCTATGGATCAAAAATAAAATTATTAAATGTAGATGGAGAAATCATAAGATTCATATTTATTATTTTGAAGGCGTCGAAGAAGGAAAATTGCATCATCAATAAGTACCTCAAAACTATCAAAAATGAAAGGCAGAAAATGATGATGATTTGTTTCACATGATGCACCATGCTTTGGACTTTTTATATCGCAGCATTAGAAGTTGCTTGGCCTGCTTTAAAATTGTTTGAAAGGATGCTTGTTGGAGAAGAAACTCCAGTGAGATCCAAACATGTGTGTTTGACATATGTCCAATCAAATAATAAGATATCAGCAGGACATTGTGCATGAAGACCATAAGTACGTGATTAAGGAAGGCCACATGAGCTTCCTTGAGTGCTTTTAACCCAGCTCGAGAGGCAAGGTCAAAAAGAGCATCACGAACAACATCATGACGGAACTTATATCCTGGTTGTGAGCGGTAATGGACGGCATGATCACCAAAGGCATCAAGGTCTACAATGTTGTAAAGTGGGCAGCGTTCATCACTGGTATACAAGGGGATCATGAGTCGGTATTGAAGGATAGATCGATATTCAACAGGAGATATGGACAAGCCAAAGCCTTCAATGGGAATGGTAAGTAGGAAATCTTGTGCATGGTCGGCTTGTAGAGAAGAGAGAATAGCATGTTACCATGAGGATAGAGTTTCACAAAATTGTTGGATGATTGTCTTGTAGTAAGTGTCTGCCACAATAGACTGGGTCTTTGGGGTGGTAGAAGGCGTACGTGACAATTTGGACCAACAAAAAGATGACAGAGTATTACGTATGGAATTATGTGCAGACTCAAAGGAGATTTCTGCAGTCACAGAGCCGACCTCTCGTAAAATATGATCTTGGAGCTCTTGAGTGTGGATCTGAGAAGCAACATAAGCAAAGTTCCAAACATCATGAGATGAATAGATGCCCAATCCCTCAAGATGCATTGGCAGTGTGGCCAAGCGCCATTGCAGATCACCAAATCCTAGGTCATCACCAACCACAATTCATTTTAGACAACGGTGAAATCATCCAAAACAGATGTGATAGAAGTTGGTGGTGTGTTCTGAGACCAAACATCATCTTGGGCATCCCAAGACAAGACCGTAGAAGAAGAAGCTTGCATTGAGCATCATGAAGTAAGGCCAAGCGATCCATAATGGAAATAGTTTTTGTCAAACATTTCTTGAGAAGCTCCATGCAAAAATACGAGTCTGTGGAAACAGGACCGCCTAGAATCTTCACTTCATGCTCTAGTTGAAAAATATCAGTAGGAAATAATCCTGAATCAGACTCTCATCTAAGGTCAATTGAAGGCCAAAATATTTCAGTCTTCTTAGTATTGAGATGAAGACCAACAATTGGGCATCGCTCTTGGATGAGACGAAGAGCTCTAGAAACGTATGTATCTCCAATAAGAGTATCATCATCAAGATAGAAAGAAAGAAGGTCAAGGTGATATTTCTCCTTCGCCTCTAAAATAACAGAATGTAGTTCCAATGAAAAGAGAAGGGGTCCCAATGGATCGCCTTATTAGACACCAATTGTAGAAAAAAGAGGCTCCTTTTGATCTATGTAGAGGGGAGTTGGAGAACTACAACAGAACTCAACCTATCGTGCAATAGAAGGACCGTGGAGACGAACCTCTCTAAATATAGTAGATCTATCAACTATATTAAAGGTGTTGTTGAAGTCAACAAGAGTCATTGTAACATTGGTCTGATGTTGTTGGTCATTGACTAGGCAAGTGGTAGTGTGTAGAAGAGCCTCAACACCACCAGACATGCCAACACCAAATTGATGATCCTAAGGTAAGAGACTACATCTGGTAAGGCACCTTTTGAAGCAATTTTGGAGACAAGACGACGCCAAATCGTGCCCACTACAATAGGTCGAATATCATTGTCTGGCTTAAGTAGAGGTGTTCGAGGAGCACTGGCAACGTAGGGTACTAGAGAGGCGGGACAACGACCGGCAAGCCAAAGATTGATTATAGTTGAAATTGCATTTAATAACTCATCTTTCATTACAACAGTTGCCCTCAGAAAAAAAAGTTGACATTCTTTTTCCTAAAGTAAAACAATCATTTTGTGATTGAGAGGAAAAGAATTCTCCCCCTCTTTTGCAAAATTCATAGAACAGACTAGACATCGTGAAAATGTAAATTACTAAATATTTATTTGTGTTGTTCAAACTTAGATCTCGATTATCAAAATTTGACAACTGTTATCACTTATTGACAACAAAATAATATTTATTCAAATGATGATGTGTATCTTTTAGGGTGGTTGAGTTGGTTCTATGCGGAAAACATATTTGGTATGATACAAAATAAAATCATCACTTTCAATTATAAATAATGAATACCATTTATATTTGGTTGAATAGATAGAAAACAAAGATCGCAACCTTTGGTTTGTTATCGGAAACTACTTAGTTGGCATTACTTACCTAAACTAGGGTTGTATAGCGCAAAATTGTGGTTGTACATCATGTACATACAATTGACGCAAAAGCAGCGTCAAATTTCATTGAACCAAGCGATATAAAAGGAAAATATCATAATTTTCCTATACTTAACCAAATATGAATTTTGACTTTTGATCTAAGTCTTCTGAACCTTTTATTTTATCAATCATGAAACAATACCATATTGTACCCAATCAAATGGGAATGACTAAATTCCTCACTACCGGAATACATTTTATCAAAAAAAATCAAATCAAATCCTTATAAACCATAAATTTTATCAATAGGCATAGAGACAATTCAATTTCTAGTTGTCATGTATTCGCTACCCAGTTCTTATCGAAGTCTTTATAGTTACAAAGTGTACTAGAAAACAAGCCATAGGTTGTTACTCCGACAAACGTAATCCTAAAATGGCAAGTCAAAAGAAAGGAGAAACTTTGTTGTCACCTGCCGTGTGTAGCGTGGGTGGTCGAGTACGGTAGGTCCTTCTCGAAGAATCTTAAGTAAACTTTGTTAAGTTTTGAATCACCTGTAAAGTACATTATTTATCACCTTACATCAAATATGCTCTACGGTAGAGACTAGGGTTGTCAATGGGGAGGGTATTCCATGTTTACCTTTTATCCATATCCTATAGGGTAAAGATAAGGGCAAATATTTTTGTTACTGATTCTCCATTCATCCGCCACATTAAAAGGGGAGGGTAAGGTATAGACATTATCCATACCTTTTACCCATATTTATTTAACAAATATGCATAACTACATAGAAGCTTCTAGTTTAATTTCTACCTTATTTTTCTCAATAAGAAAACTTGTGGGTTCCGTCTTACTTTCCACCCTGTTTACACTCAAATACTTGTAGTATATTATTTTTAAATATTGAACCAATTGATAGGGCATCAGAACAATGAGAAAAGAATAACCGCACCACTTTAAAATAAGTTATTCTTGGACCAATGTCTAAACATATTATGCAAGCATAACATTGCCATGCTTATATTCACATTTGAAAAAATGCAAGTCAGAAGAGATGTGACTTAATTTATATCACCTTACCAACTTAAGATAAGTTAACTTTTTACAAAATTTATTTTATATCAAAATTAATTGATTACCCTTTACCCTCCCCGTTTACCTATGGGGAGGAGGATAAGGGTAAGGGAAGGATAAGGGGATTGTTAAGAAGGGTAATTATCCTTATCCACTATCCTCTGGAGGGTAAGGATAAGAGTAGAATCTTACCCTCCTCATACCCTCCCCGTTGACAGTCCTAATAGAGACTAATGTCTCATCTAAATAAAAAAAAAAGCTTTTGTTGTCACAATACGCAAAAACTTTCATCGTGGATGCAAATTTAGAGTATGATAAGTAAATGAAGATACCCAAAAGAAGAGGCATGCGCACGAAGAGAGAAATTATGATAGAATGTGCCAAGAAATAAACAACCCTCAATAACAAATATAAAAGAAACCATGGGCAGCACATTGATATATCTATTTCCTCACGTTTTGCCCTTGCTTTGTGATTACTAACGTCATGGTTGATGTGACAAATGTCAGCTTCAACTCAAACGAGCGGAAGACATGTGCTACATACATGTTATAAAGTTGAATCGTTATAATATGTGACCATGTAATAATTATGACATAATAAGTTGGTCGATATCTATTCATGTTACTACAACAAATATGTTGGATATGCTTTTTGTGTGAGTTTGAATTATCATTTTTGTATATGTTGATGACTAATATATAGTTAGTATGCCCGCAAGGAGTGGTCAAAGTGGTCAAGCACGACGTCCCCTCGTGAAGGGACCCAGGTTCGATTCACAGCTATCGCCTTATTGTTTACCACCCTTCAGGCGTCCGACCTCCGCCACAGTTTGGGTAAGGGGGAGAAAATCTTCTCTTCTAACCTAAATAAATATGTAGTTAGTATTCAAAATTAGATACGTACTACATGTTAAAAATGGATTAGTTAATAATTTCAAAAAATAATGAAGAAAAATGCATGCTGCCTCCTGTAGAGACTTTTCATATAGTGTAGATGAGTCTCCTTACACAATATAAAATTTTAAAAAGAAAAGACAAAAGTGTAGTGTGCACACATAGGGACGAGTTGTATTCCAAAAAAATAATGGAGAAAATTGCATTCAACCACCTCTGTGGGTTTTCTTATATAGTATAGATGAGTCTCCTTATACAATATAAACTTTTGAAGAGAAAAGGTAAAAGTGTAGTGTGCACACACAAGCACCGGTTTGTAATTCTAAAAAACAATAGAGAAAATTGCATCCAGCACCTCTGTGGGCTTTTTTGTATATTATAGATGAGTTATCTCATACAATATATGATTTTAAAAAGAAAAAACAAAAGTGTAGTGTACACACATAGATACTTATTTGTAATTACAAAAAATAATGGAAAAATTACATTCAGCACCCTCTGTAGGCTTTCTTACCCTCTCTATAGATAAGTCATCTTATACAATATTAAATTTTAAAAAGAAAAGAAAAAAGTGTAGTGTATACACACATGTAGGGGTGAGCATTCGGTTATTTTAGTCAGTTACCGTTATTTTGGTTCGGTTAAATGGTTAATTTGTTGTTTAAGATTTTAACTGTTAACCTAACCAAATTAGTGTTAGTTAGTTTGATTATGGTTAATCAGTTAATGGTTAATTCCGTCAGTTAATTTAGTTAACCAAACAACACTCTTATAATAATATTATATGAAAATTATTGTAAATTTTGAATAATTATTATATTATAATAATAATACATATAAACATGTTGATATATAGTTCATAAAAGTTTGATTAGTTTATAAATGAGACATTTTTTGCAATTTAAGTAAAATTATATAGACATATATATGAGCAAGATATTTCTTTTTGAATAAATTGTGACTATTGGGTTGATTTTGTTAACCAAACACAAAATATTTTTAACCGACAAATTAACCGGAATAAATCAACTAAATTAACCACATTGTCTAAAAAAAGTTAACCATTTGGAATTAACCGTTCGGTTATCTCCCTGCGACAACATGCAGTTCTCTCTTCTTTACAAGCTGATCACGCACAAGATTTTCTTCTTGCTGTACCTATTGATGGTTTTGTCTTGTCTATGTCTCCTGTTGAGTATCGTTCTATCCATCGGTATCGCCTGATGATTCCTTTGTTCCCCGATGATGAACATTGCCCACTGTGCAATGTTGCAGACCTTGACGCCTTTGGTGATCATGCTGTCCATTGCCGCTCACGGCCTGGTTATAAGTTTTGTCATGATGTCGTTCGTGATGCACTATTTGAACTTATATCTCGTGCTTGATTAAAAGTGTTGAAGGAAGCTCCAGTTGCCTTTCTAGGCACACGTTCTGATGGTCTTCACGCTCAACGGCCTGCGGATATCTTATTATTTGATTGGACAGACGGCAAACATACATGTGTAGACCTCACTGGAGTTTCTCCCCTTACAGGCACTCTTTCTAGCAATTTTAAAGCGGGCATGGCTGCGTCTAATGCGGCGACACAAAAGGTTCACAAGTATGGCGTGGCTTGTGAGGCTAATCAGCATCACTTTTTACCTTTTGCTTTTGACAGTTTTGGAGTGTTTGCTGTTGATGCAGTTTCCCTTCTTCAACGACTCCAGAACATTATCAATAGGAATCTTATGATCTCGCCGTCTGCATCTAATAATTTTGTATTTAGGTCCATTAGTTTTTCCATTCAGAAAGGACTGGCAGCCCAGTTTGTTGCCCAGATTTCTGTAAAGGCATTTATGTAAAGTCTTTCTGGTTCAGATTGACTGTATAAACCTACCGTTATCGGTTATTAACCGAATTCTGCTCACCCCTACACACATGGACTTGTTTTAATTATAAAAAATAATGGAGAAAATTGCATTTAGCACCCTCTGTAGGCTTTCTTATATAGTATAGATGAGTCTCCTTATAAAATATAAAATTTTAAAAAGAAAAGACAAAAGTGAAGTGTACAAACACATGGACCTATTTGTAACTCCAAATAATAATAGAGAAAATTACATTCAGCCTCCTTCATGGGCTTCTTATATATTGTAGATGAGTCACCTTACACAATATAAAATTTTGAAAGGAAAAGACAAAAGTGTAGTGTACACATAGCGACCGGTTTGTAATTCCAAAAAATAATGGAGAAAATTTCGTTCACCCCTCTGTGACCTTTCTTATATAGTTTAATGAGTCTCAGTATACAATATAAAATTTTATAATGAAAAAAGATAAAAGTGTAGTGGACAAACACATGAAATGATCTGTAATTTAAAAAAAATAATGAAATATTTCTTATATAGTATATATGGTGACACATTACATGTAAGATGTGGCATACATAACTGTCTGTCAAATAATGCACCCACAACCTCCCACTTCCTAACAAATAATTAAAAATAATAAAATAGGTAAAAATTATTATATAAATTAGAAATATAAAAGAAAAAAATATGAACTGCATCCCAAGCAAGCACCCTAGTTGTTGGAAAATTAAGCACACAGACATATCAGTTACCTTATTATAAATGTCAAAAGAAAAAGAAAAATCTAAACTGTGTGTCAAGCAGACACCTTAGCTGCTGGAAAAGTAAACACACAGGCACGTGAAAAGTAAACACACAAACATATCAACTATAACAGGTAGTGGAAAATATTGAAACATATTGTTTCGTTTGGCAAAGCGGTGGTGATTGCTCAGACAGCGATGGACAACCACAGACATCGAGTCAATTGCTACCAATCACTTTGCCAAATATACAGTTGACCACCACTCTCATTTTAAATTGTAATTTCTGTCTGGAGGATCGGCAAACTGCCAGTCGCTCATTTCTCACCGTGAGAAATTGTTGTGATGAATTTTATGTTATGGGCCATCGGCGATGAATGCAATCGCGTTACCAAACACTACATTAGTATATATGATGACACATCATATTTAAAACGTGACACACACATAATTGTTCATCAAATAATGCCTTCTCAACATCCTACTTTATAACAAATAATTAAAAATAACAAAATATGTGATAATTATTATACTAATTAGAAATGTAAAAAGAAAAAAATTATAACTTTGTGCCAAGCAGGCACCCTAGCTATTGGAAAAGTAAAAATTTAGACATGTTCGCTACCTTATTAGAAATTACAAAAGAAAAAAATTCTAAATTGTGTGCCAAGCAGACACCCTAGTTGTTGGAAAAACAAACACACACGCACATAAAAAGCAAAAACACAGACACATCGGCTGTCTTTATCTATAAGTAGTAAGATACTAGGAGACACTCATCACTCGCAATGGTATGGGTGACGAGGTAATACAGCTTATAGGTGAACTGGGCTAATAGGTTTTATATTTGACTAAATATAAAAAAATAAACTAGTGATAATACGGGAGCAAATAGTTTTGGAAGGCACCAATGTCATATTTCAACAATAAGTATATTGAATTAACACTAAAGTTCGGTTATATGCATACCGAGTATGCAATCAATTAAATTCAAACAATAGCTTATCATCTACAATAGTATGGATCACAAGTAATATAGAATTAGATCGAGTCCATAGGAAATTAATTGGAATTCAGATTTTAACTTAACTATGTTGAAAATTGGGTTAAGATATATCTGGTGGTTTGGTGGTGTTGTAATGTAATTATACAAAATAAAATATAAATTACAAGCTAAGTGACAATAGAGTAACTGGGTGATCTTGAACACAAAAGAACTATATATCAGTTATCAATCATATAATCAATTTCAATTCATGTTTAACATCTCAATTACATAAATATTAACCTTAATTTTTTGTTAAACAATCCGAATATCTCTCAACTAAAACCAAATCAGATGTATAGTATTCATGACTCTCACCTTTATCAGCCTAATTAATCATATAATGACCATGGAATTTTGGCCTTATCATACTCTCACATTCTCATACAAAGAAAATATGTCCATTCTAACACTCCATCCCAAAAAATACATATTTATCAACTTTTAGTTCCCTAAAACAAGTAACATAGTGATCAATTCTATATATAAGCATTTCAACCTATGCATTAGAGAGTAACACTCGTATATTTGAAAGAGACGGAGGTTTTAGAATAAATTTAGAATTAAAGATGTCAAGTATAACCTTACAATTATGTATCCTCTAAATATAATGAACAAATGCAAATTAATGGTGGAAAGACTAGTTCTACTATTAAATTAAAGAAACAAGATAAGCAAATACAAGGAAGAAGAAAAGAAGATAAAAGAATAATAGAAGAACTAAGATTTTTGGCCAAGTTTTCACATCGAGTGAATCATTGCTTCCTCCATGTCTTCACACTTATCTTTCTTCTTCTTATGCCTTTGTGCCTTCAAGTCTCTCCTCCTTCCTTTCACTTTCCTTCTCAGTTCAGGGGTGCGGAAGTGGTTCTCTAGATCCCTCAAGTCATGAAAAGCAATTTAGAATGAAATTGCTTAGTCTCCTTAAAGTTGCAAACATATGTATGATGTGTCACAAACATCTCTTCCATTTTGTGATAATTGTCTTTTATTACAATTAATCTTTCATTTATAAATGGCCATTTTAGCTCATCTACAGACACAACATGTCACTTGGTCGACATATTGTGTTTATTGTAGTTTTAAGGATGCAAATTGGTGTTTCCTGCTACAAACTTCAGACGTGGTGTGTCCCTTGGGAGACACATCGTCTCTCATGTAATTAAGTTATGATAACACGGTTGTGATCACACACGGCTTGAGTCATCGTTTACACGTCGTGCCATGCATCATTTGGGAAATACTTTGAGTTATCTTCATCATTTTAACTCTTTCTATGTGTGTATTTGGTCCTAAAGTATTTACAATGTATTTAGCTTGATATTTGTATGAAATAGCACCAATTCAGATAGACAGGATATAGTCATGAACTACAAGCTATTGAAAATATGTCTATGATAAAAAAGTGATCAGTGTATAAAATATTGATTTAAAAGTATAACATAAATGCACTTTTCGATATCAAACATACCAAGATACATGATTGCAAACTTGATGATTCCACCAATGGTCCTTAATGTTTTTTGACTTACAAGAACTTACGCCCACATAAGAAAATATGACTCTTTCATATATTACCCGAGTTTGTTTCTTATCTTAAGATAAAAAGTTCATTCCCTATCATTATCTGACATTATCATGTAAATAAGAATACTAGATGTAATTCACAAATGCCAGATTTAGGGATCTCTTAACAAGAGTTTCCATAAAACACTTCATTGAGTGATTAAGTCTGCAAATAGAGAGCAAACTTGAATTAGAGAGAAAACATCTCCATGAAATGGAGAAGAAATAAATTAAGAATATTTTTTTCAATATTCTATTTGGCTTGAGTACATGCCAACTTGTTAACATGGACGAGGCAATTGTGTGGTTCGAAATAGGTTTATGAGGGTCTGTTGAGACATAATAGTTTGTGGATGTCTTTTTATGGGACCTTGAACAATGGGTGCTCCATCACCCATTAGGCTCGGTGGTCTAGTGTTGCATTTGGTGGTTGAGGATTTCTCATATGCTTTTATGGCCTCCATTTACTAATCATGGGCGCTTCAAGAGGATATATTGTGAGACAACGATGTATGCGAGTGTGGAATAATTTTAAATGTGACTTTGATTGTCTTTGTGATTACATTTTGACCTTATTGTTTTTGCTAAAAATAACCCCACCCTCTAAATGCCAACATGATTTGATTGTTGGCTAAATGGACATCTATAAATCCCTTTGTTTTGATTATGACAAACATTTCATTCTTATTGATCTAACGAGCTACTTGAGTGTGCAGGATTAAGATGGATGACAAAGCAACTAGGGAAATCCATATGCTTACATGTTTATGTTTTCATGAAATGTAATCGCCTTGTAAAAACTTGTACAAATATATAATGTACAAGTACTTAGATTTCATGTAAATCAAGCGTTAGATTCTCCCTAGCTAAACACCACATTTAGATAAGTCATTCCCTTCAAATAGGATCACATTTGCACACTCATACATATGATTAGTGCCTAAATTGAAATATTGAAAACAGGATCAATCTCGGTCGACCAACTCCTCGACCGAGACACTCTCGGTCGACAATCTTCTCGACCGAGAAAGATCCAAAGTAGCCGTTAGACACAACTGACAAGGTAGTTGGCAGTTGGAGATAGACGTTACAAATCACTTGATCCAGAGAGCCTGTCGGTCGACAAAACTTCGACCGAGTAGGTATCTCGGTCGACCATTCCTCGACCGAGATGAACTCTGACAGCAACTCCAGAGTAAATTAATTAGCCGTTGCTAAAGCAACAAACTTGTACCTAACGGCTAGTTAAGCACTTAGAAACCCCTAGAAGTTGTCTAGAACGTCCTTAAGCATCCTTAGACCATTCCTATAAATAGGACAAGCCATAGGACACTCAAACATACTTATTACACTTGAGAAATCCTTGAGCATACTTTGAGCAATCTGTTTGTGAGCAAATTTGAGCATTGTAACAATTGGCTACTTTCATCCTTAACTCAAAATTTGTGTCCTATAGGCTAGTATCTCCTACCCACTGCAATCACAAGTCCATACACTTGGTTAGGAGATCTATACGCTTGATCTAGGCAAATCAAGCCTTGGGCTACAAAGGATAAGTTGTAATTTCCTTTTTCCTTTCTTGTTCTCTATTACTGTTTGTACTCTCCTTGCTACTCCTAGGTTGGAGGCTGTGGATTGGAGAGGGTGGAGATCTTCTTGGTGAAGAAGGCGACCTTGAGCTACTTCAGAAGGCTGGTGCAACAGGAGGTTACTTCTAGAGAGGAAGGCTACTTCAAGGGGGAGCTTGGAGTTACTTCAAGAAGGCTACCTCAAGTTGGTGCACCTACTTCAAGTGAAGGCTGTTCAAGGGGTGTAAAGGAAAGTATTGTATTTTGTATAAATCCTTGAGAAGGTAATAAATAAATACTTTCAAAATCTCGGTTGGGTAAGCAACCGGGTAGTGGACTGACAACTTTAGTATTTGCTAAAGTTGGAACCACTCTAAACACCTGTCTCCTTCTTCCAATTTCAATTGTGGTTGTTTGAGTTCAATAAATTGTTAAAATTATTTTAAAAACTCTATTCACCCCCCTCTAGTGTTTTTCAATTGGTATCAGAGCGGGCTTCAAGGAACCCTAACCAGGTCTTGAAGAATGGAGGGTAATGGTGATTACAATCACAACAGAAGGTGCTGCTTGGACAAAACATGTTGCAATTGGTGCTTAGGAACAAGCCACACAACAACTAGATGCCCATGGAGATCAAAGAAGGAAGATGAGCACAAAGATTGTCTTATTGCTACAACTAGTGAATAAGAAGAAGAGGTAAGTCTTTGTGATTTATCTAAAGAAGAACTAGTTGCTAGTCTTGAAGAAACACATATTAAATATGTTGAGTGCAAGAAGAAATTAAAGAAATCTATTAAAGCAAATGATGAATTACATGCTAAGCTTCTTGCTATGACTTCCGAAAATGAAGATCTTAAAAAGATCATTGAAGATCATGATAGTAAGATAAAATCTATAGAGGCAAATTGCAATCTACTTTCTTTAGAGAAGATCAATTTGCAAACTCAAGTGAACGATCTTCAAAAACAACCCATATTGTGCACTCATATAGATTATGACACTATTGTCAAAGAACGAAACTCATTGTCATCTAATCTAGACCAAGCAAAACTAGATATCAAGAAGAGAATGGATGAGATTGCCAAGTTACAACAAAAAGTTAGTAGTTTAAATAACAATGGCATTCTTGATCAAATCTTAGATAATTCCTATCATCAAATTGGGAGAAGAGGACTAGGTTACAAGCCTAAAGGGAAATCCTATCAACAACCTAGTTGGAGAAAGTCACAAACCCATCAATCTATATATGTACCTAAAGGAACATCTTCACCCAAGGACAACATAGAACACAACCATAGAAAAAGATATGAGGTTGACTCGATATGTTGTCATTATTGTTTGCGCCTTGGTCACTATTCTTTTTCATGCCCTTACAAGAGAAAAGATGTCAAGTTAGTTTGGGTTCCAAAACCTCCAAACTAAATGAACAGAATCAAGTTGAGATATGACCAAGGACCTTAGTTACATATTTCTATGTCTATCTCAACTCAACACAATGGGATAACAAATAAATTTAATTATCTAAATATTTAACTTGCATAATTATGCTTCATTTGGAAGAAATTAACAGTTCCAGAAATGTTATCGGTCGAAAGACTGTCGACCGAGAGACCATCGGTTGAGAAATTGTCGACCGAGCATGTCACTGATCTCCAGTCTGCTAAAAAATTGCTGAATTCTTTTAAATTTGATGAAATTGCTATCTATTTGTGATTGATAACTGGATATATTTTGAAAATCATCCCTGCAAATTTAAATGAGATTAATATTAGTTTATTCCCTAAATAATTTAAGTTTAAACTAAAATTATGCTTAGTTCAATGAAAAGAAAATTTCTATTTTCACATGATTTTTCCTAAAGTATTTTCTGGTCTATCCATATACAAATCATGTGATGGAATTATCATTATATGCTGTTATCATTACATCATGGATATGCTTTCACTATTTGGTACGCATAGATAATGATAATTGTATGCATGGATCCGTGATGATATATTCGGCAAGCAAAAATGATTTGTCAATTATATGCTATTGCTTGCAACACTTAAGACAAAATCTCTAAATTAGTATCTTTGAAGACTTGAGATATTAATTGTGCCTTCATTTAAGAATCATATTAAGTAGTATGCTTCAACTTGTTACTTAATCAAATTTTATGCAGATATTATACTCGATATATTCAATTTGAAAATCTGCAAATTTGCCTCTTGGTTAAAATGAAATTTGACCAAGGGGCTCTATGGTCGTAGTCAAAATCGACCTAAAATAAGTTTGAGACAATAACTAATTGAATATCATTTTATTGTGATTAAAAGCACAATTAATTTATGATCACAAAATTGTTCCAAAATTGTCAATAATAAAACAAAATATTACTCCCTTAGAAAATATATATATGCTCTACAAATTTAGTCTATCATTTTAATTAAAAATCAGCTTAAAAATCCATACCCAGTAAGTCTGTCGGTCGACGAATTCTTCGACCGAAAACCTCTCGGTCAGCCCACCTCTCTCGACCGACAGAATCTAGACAGACTTAACATCTGACACACTTCCGGTTGACAATTGTTCAACCGAGACAGTGTCGGTCGACAATTGCTCGACTGAGAATGAGCCGTTGGGATATGACCATTGCAATTCGACCGTTACCGTTGACGGCTGACCGTTGCAAGTCGACCGTTGGACGGCCGAGTGGCGCATCTGAAATATGACCGTTGCGGACGCTCGGTCGACAAATTGTCGACTGACCCGGTCACTGTATTGCTATAAAAGGGACCAAAAACGGGTCACTTCTTCACACTTTCATATTCTTGCTTCCATAGGTTCTCTTTAGTACATTCTTGTGCAAATCTTTAGCATCCTCATCCCCAAGACTTCCTTGCTTCTTCTCCACCATCAAGCACCGCAATGGCCTCATCATCTGCTCGTGGGAAGAAGAAGGTCGCAGGCAGGAAAGGAAGGGAAGCTACTCCACCATTGACGATCATCAACGATATTGCCTTCGTCGACGGAGATGCTGGTGATCGCTATCTACGGCTCTCCTCCAAAGCTCCTCTCCCACGACGACCAGTTGAAGTTATGGACTTCCTCAACATTGTCGACTTGGAGGACCTTTTTGAAGTGCAAAAGTTGAAAGAATTCATCAACCCTTCTTTCCCTTCCTATTCCACCAAGGTAGTGAATGAATTCTATGCTAACCTCATCTCCCACTCTGAAAGAGAAACCATCTTCTTCTATACTATGGTCAATGGGCATAGCTTTCGATTTACTGAAGGAGATATTCTTGACATGCTAAATATTGACCTAGATGAATAACAAGACACCCTTGACCTTACCACTGGAAACCCACTTAATCAATTTTCCCAAGGAGACCATACCGTTAGTCTTAGTGACATCAAAAGAGCCATTTTTCAATCAAATACTACTTGTCACGAAGATAGGGGCACATACTATGCTATCAATCTCAAACCTGCAGCTAGGATTGTAAACCTTATTGTTTCAACAAACATACATCCTAGAGCAAATAAGTCTGAAGTTCCTATCTTTCGCATGTGTCTAATCTATGCCATTATCCAACGTATTCCCACAAATTTTATTCGCATCATTCTTAAAAACATGCTTGAGTTTTCTGGCAATCCTCCATATGCTGATCTTGTATGCCAAATTACTCAACATTTTCTTAAAACACAAATTGAGGATATGGGATATACATGGGAGCGTAGACCACAAAAAATAAGTAAGAATACTGTAGAAAAAATGGGAATTGATTTCGGTCATAAAAGGGCTAGGATGGAAGGAGAGACATCTAGTCAAGACATACCACCACCTCCTCCTCCCACTAACCCATCCTATGATCCCATTCAAAACACCATTACCTACATTGCAGGCTCCCAATATCATCTTAGTAAACAACTAGATTATAACCATCATGCCATGACTTATCTAAACCAAAGAATGCAAACCCTTTCTCCAAACCAACCAGATGAATATCCTTATTCTTTAAATCATGGCATGCTCAATCCATATAATCCATCTTACAACTACTATCAACCTCCACCTCCACCATCTACAGATCTCACACATACTCAGTTTTCATCAATGCAACTACAAGATATTGCTGCTCATTTTCGATTTGATCATGTTCCAACCTTCTTGGAGGCGTATGCCTTAACCAAGACTGGTGCTCTGGAGTGGCAAACTTTGGTCCAGTATTATGGAGCTGAGCCCTTTCTTGGGAAAGACCCTGATGTTGATGTAATTCTTAAGTCTTTCCAGTGAGATTTGGAGTTGTATTAGTTGTAATAGAATCTTTGCATGATTGTAATAAAAGGGTTATCTCTACATGATTTGGCTATCTTTCCATGTTTGTAATGAAATTGGTTATAATGGATATCTTTTTGGCATCATTTGAATTTTGATTATAAGACTATTGTAGAGCATACAAAATAAGGGGAGTAATAAAAATAAATCAAAATGGACGTAATCTTTGCAAATACCTAAAATTTAAAGTTATGACTAAATTGACATCTATTGCAAAGCATTTATACCTTGGGATATCTATCTAAGGGGGAGCATGGTATAAAATTAAGGGGGAGAAGTAATATCAAATATTCAACTTGGATATCTTTTTGAAATGACAAAGGGGGAGAAAAGAATATAAATCAAAAATATAAATGAGTTTCATAACATCTTGGCCAACATTTACTTGCAAAAAAAAAAATGGCTACAAAAGGAAATCTTCAGGTATGAAACTCATATGTTTTATATTTCCTTTATTTATATTTTGGAAATGTTTGTCATCTTCAAAAAGGGGGAGATTGTTGGCTAAATGGACATCTATAAATCCCTTTGTTTTGATTATGAAAAACATTTCATTCTTATTGATCTAACGAGCTACTTGAGTGTGCATTTTTAAGGTGGATGACAAAGCAACTAGGGAAATCCATATGCTTACATGTTTATGTTTTCATAAAATGTAATCGCCATGTAAAAACTTGTACAAATATATAATGTACAAGTACTTAGATTTCATGTAAATCAAGCGTTAGATTCTCCCTAGCTAAACACCACATTTAGATAAGTCATTCCCTTCAAATAGGATCACATTTGCACACTCATACATATGATTAGTGCCTAAATTGAAATATTGAAAACAGGATCAATCTCGGTCGACCAACTCCTCGACCGAGACACTCTCGGTCGACAATCTTCTCGACCGAGAAAGATCCAAAGTAGCCGTTAGACACAACTGACAAGGTAGTTGGCAGTTGGAGATAGACGTTACAAATCACTTGATCCAGAGAGCCTGTCGGTCGACAAAACTTCGACCGAGTAGGTATCTCGGTCGACCATTCCTCGACCGAGATGAACTCTGACAGCAACTCCAGAGTAAATTAATTAGCCGTTGCTAAAGCAACAAACTTGTACCTAACGGCTAGTTAAGCACTTAGAAACCCCTAGAAGTTGTCTAGAACGTCCTTAAGCATCCTTAGACCATTCCTATAAATAGGACAAGCCATAGGACACTCAAACATACTTATTACACTTGAGAAATCCTTGAGCATACTTTGAGCAATCTGTTTGTGAGCAAATTTGAGCATTGTAACAATTGGCTACTTTCATCCTTAACTCAAAATTTGTGTCCTATAGGCTAGTATCTCCTACCCACTGCAATCACAAGTCCATACACTTGGTTAGGAGATCTATACGCTTGATCTAGGCAAATCAAGCCTTGGGCTACAAAGGATAAGTTGTAATTTCCTTTTTCCTTTCTTGTTCTCTATTACTGTTTGTACTCTCCTTGCTACTCCTAGGTTGGAGGCTGTGGATTGGAGAGGGTGGAGATCTTCTTGGTGAAGAAGGCGACCTTGAGCTACTTCAGAAGGCTGGTGCAACGGGAGGTTACTTCTAGAGAGGAAGGCTACTTCAAGGGGGAGCTTGGAGTTACTTCAAGAAGGCTACCTCAAGTTGGTGCACCTACTTCAAGTGAAGGCTGTTCAAGGGGTGTAAAGGAAAGTATTGTATTTTGTATAAATCCTTGAGAAGGTAATAAATAAATACTTTCAAAATCTCGGTTGGGTAAGCAACCGGGTAGTGGACTGACAACTTTAGTATTTGCTAAAGTTGGAACCACTCTAAACACCTGTCTCCTTCTTCCAATTTCAATTGTGGTTGTTTGAGTTCAATAAATTGTTAAAATTATTTTAAAAACTCTATTCACCCCCCTCTAGTGTTTTTCAATTGGTATCAGAGCGGGCTTCAAGGAACCCTAACCAGGTCTTGAAGAATGGAGGGTAATGGTGATTACAATCACAACAGAAGGTGCTGCTTGGACAAAACATGTTGCAATTGGTGCTTAGGAACAAGCCACACAACAACTAGATGCCCATGGAGATCAAAGAAGGAAGATGAGCACAAAGATTGTCTTATTGCTACAACTAGTGAATAAGAAGAAGAGGTAAGTCTTTGTGATTTATCTAAAGAAGAACTAGTTGCTAGTCTTGAAGAAACACATATTAAATATGTTGAGTGCAAGAAGAAATTAAAGAAATCTATTAAAGCAAATGATGAATTACATGCTAAGCTTCTTGCTATGACTTCCGAAAATGAAGATCTTAAAAAGATCATTGAAGATCATGATAGTAAGATAAAATCTATAGAGGCAAATTGCAATCTACTTTCTTTAGAGAAGATCAATTTGCAAACTCAAGTGAACGATCTTCAAAAACAACCCATATTGTGCACTCATATAGATTATGACACTATTGTCAAAGAACGAAACTCATTGTCATCTAATCTAGACCAAGCAAAACTAGATATCAAGAAGAGAATGGATGAGATTGCCAAGTTACAACAAAAAGTTAGTAGTTTAAATAACAATGGCATTCTTGATCAAATCTTAGATAATTCCTATCATCAAATTGGGAGAAGAGGACTAGGTTACAAGCCTAAAGGGAAATCCTATCAACAACCTAGTTGGAGAAAGTCACAAACCCATCAATCTATATATGTACCTAAAGGAACATCTTCACCCAAGGACAACACAGAACACAACCATAGAAAAAGATATGAGGTTGACTCGATATGTTGTCATTATTGTTTGCGCCTTGGTCACTATTCTTTTTCATGCCCTTACAAGAGAAAAGATGTCAAGTTAGTTTGGGTTCCAAAACCTCCAAACTAAATGAACAGAATCAAGTTGAGATATGACCAAGGACCTTAGTTACATATTTCTATGTCTATCTCAACTCAACACAATGGGATAACAAATAAATTTAATTATCTAAATATTTAACTTGCATAATTATGCTTCATTTGGAAGAAATTAACAGTTCCAGAAATGTTATCGGTCGAAAGACTGTCGACCGAGAGACCATCGGTCGAGAAATTGTCGACCGAGCATGTCACTGATCTCCAGTCTGCTACAAAATTGCTGAATTCTTTTAAATTTGATGAAATTGCTATCTATTTGTGATTGATAACTGGATATATTTTGAAAATCATCCCTGCAAATTTAAATGAGATTAATATTAGTTTATTCCCTAAATAATTTAAGTTTAAACTAAAATTATGCTTAGTTCAATGAAAAGAAAATTTCTATTTTCACATGATTTTTCCTAAAGTATTTTCTGGTCTATCCATATACAAATCATGTGATGGAATTATCATTATATGCTGTTATCATTACATCATGGATATGCTTTCACTATTTGGTACGCATAGATAATGATAATTGTATGCATGGATCCGTGATGATATATTCGGCAAGCAAAAATGATTTGTCAATTATATGCTATTGCTTGCAACACTTAAGACAAAATCTCTAAATTAGTATCTTTGAAGACTTGAGATATTAATTGTGCCTTCATTTAAGAATCATATTAAGTAGTATGCTTCAACTTGTTACTTAATCAAATTTTATGCAGATATTATACTCGATATATTCAATTTGAAAATCTGCAAATTTGCCTCTTGGTTAAAATGAAATTTGACCAAGGGGCTCTATGGTCGTAGTCAAAATCGACCTAAAATAAGTTTGAGACAATAACTAATTGAATATCATTTTATTGTGATTAAAAGCACAATTAATTTATGATCACAAAATTGTTCCAAAATTGTCAATAATAAAACAAAATATTACTCCCTTAGAAAATATATATATGCTCTACAAATTTAGTCTATCATTTTAATTAAAAATCAGCTTAAAAATCCATACCCAGTAAGTCTGTCGGTCGACGAATTCTTCGACCGAAAACCTCTCGGTCAGCCCACCTCTCTCGACCGACAGAATCTAGACAGACTTAACATCTGACACACTTCCGGTTGACAATTGTTCGACCGAGACAGTGTCGGTCGACAATTGCTCGACTGAGAATGAGCCGTTGGGATATGACCATTGCAATTCGACCGTTACCGTTGACGGCTGACCGTTGCAAGTCGACCGTTGGACGGCCGAGTGGCGCATCTGGAATATGACCGTTGCGGACGCTCGGTCGACAAATTATCGACTGACCCGGTCACTGTATTGCTATAAAAGGGACCAAAAATGGGTCACTTCTTCACACTTTCATATTCTTGCTTCCATAGGTTCTCTTTAGTACATTCTTGTGCAAATCTTTAGCATCCTCATCCCCAAGACTTCCTTGCTTCTTCTCCACCATCAAGCACCGCAATGGCCTCATCATCTGCTCGTGGGAAGAAGAAGGTCGCAGGCAGGAAAGGAAGGGAAGCTACTCCACCATTGACGATCATCAACGATATTGCCTTCGTCGACGGAGATGCTGGTGATCGCTATCTACGGCTCTCCTCCAAAGCTCCTCTCCCACGACGACCAGTTGAAGTTATGGAATTCCTCAACATTGTCGACTTGGAGGACCTTTTTGAAGTGCAAAAGTTGAAAGAATTCATCAACCCTTCTTTCCCTTCCTATTCCACCAAGGTAGTGAATGAATTCTATGCTAACCTCATCTCCCACTCTGAAAGAGAAACCATCTTCTTCTATACTATGGTCAATGGGCATAGCTTTCGATTTACTGAAGGAGATATTCTTGACATGCTAAATATTGACCTAGATGAATAACAAGACACCCTTGACCTTACCACTGAAAACCCACTTAATCAATTTTCCCAAGGAGACCATACCGTTAGTCTTAGTGACATCAAAAGAGCCATTTTTCAATCAAATACTACTTGTCACGAAGATAGGGGCACATACTATGCTATCAATCTCAAACCTGCAGCTAGGATTGTAAACCTTATTGTTTCAACAAACATACATCCTAGAGCAAATAAGTCTAAAGTTCCTATCTTTCGCATGTGTCTAATCTATGCCATTATCCAACGTATTCCCACAAATTTTATTCGCATCATTCTTAAAAACATGCTTGAGTTTTCTGGCAATCCTCCATATGCTGATCTTGTATGCCAAATTACTCAACATTTTCTTAAAACACAAATTGAGGATATGGGATATACATGGGAGCGTAGACCACAAAAAATAAGTAAGAATACTGTAGAAAAAATGGGAATTGATTTCGGTCATAAAAGGGCTAGGATGGAAGGAGAGACATCTAGTCAAGACATACCACCACCTCCTCCTCCCACTAACCCATCCTATGATCCCATTCAAAACACCATTACCTACATTGCAGGCTCCCAATATCATCTTAGTAAACAACTAGATTATAACCATCATGCCATGACTTATCTAAACCAAAGAATGCAAACCCTTTCTCCAAACCAACCAGATGAATATCCTTATTCTTTAAATCATGGCATGCTCAATCCATATAATCCATCTTACAACTACTATCAACCTCCACCTCCACCATCTACAGATCTCACACATACTCAGTTTTCATCAATGCAACTACAAGATATTGCTGCTCATTTTCGATTTGATCATGTTCCAACCTTCTTGGAGGCGTATGCCTTAACCAAGACTGGTGCTCTGGAGTGGCAAACTTTGGTCCAGTATTATGGAGCTGAGCCCTTTCTTGGGAAAGACCCTGATGTTGATGTAATTCTTAAGTCTTTCCAGTGAGATTTGGAGTTGTATTAGTTGTAATAGAATCTTTGCATGATTGTAATAAAAGGGTTATCTCTACATGATTTGGCTATCTTTCCATGTTTGTAATGAAATTGGTTATAATGGATATCTTTTTGGCATCATTTGAATTTTGATTATAAGACTATTGTAGAGCATACAAAATAAGGGGAGTAATAAAAATAAATCAAAATGGACGTAATCTTTGCAAATACCTAAAATTTAAAGTTATGACTAAATTGACATCTATTGCAAAGCATTTATACCTTGGGATATCTATCTAAGGGGGAGCATGGTATAAAATTAAGGGGGAGAAGTAATATCAAATATTCAACTTGGATATCTTTTTGAAATGACAAAGGGGGAGAAAAGAATATAAATCAAAAATATAAATGAGTTTCATAACATCTTGGCCAACATTTACTTGCAAAAAAAAAAATGGCTACAAAAGGAAATCTTCAGGTATGAAACTCATATGTTTTATATTTCCTTTATTTATATTTTGGAAATGTTTGTCATCTTCAAAAAGGGGGAGATTGTTGGCTAAATGGACATCTATAAATCCCTTTGTTTTGATTATGAAAAACATTTCATTCTTATTGATCTAACGAGCTACTTGAGTGTGCATTTTTAAGGTGGATGACAAAGCAACTAGGGAAATCCATATGCTTACATGTTTATGTTTTCATGAAATGTAATCGCCTTGTAAAAACTTGTACAAATATATAATGTACAAGTACTTAGATTTCATGTAAATCAAGCGTTAGATTCTCCCTAGCTAAACACCACATTTAGATAAGTCATTCCCTTCAAATAGGATCACATTTGCACACTCATACATATGATTAGTGCCTAAATTGAAATATTGAAAACAGGATCAATCTCGGTCGACCAACTCCTCGACCGAGACACTCTCGGTCGACAATCTTCTCGACCGAGAAAGATCCAAAGTAGCCGTTAGACACAACTGACAAGGTAGTTGGCAGTTGGAGATAGACGTTACAAATCACTTGATCCAGAGAGCCTGTCGGTCGACAAAACTTCGACCGAGTAGGTATCTCGGTCGACCATTCCTCGACCGAGATGAACTCTGACAGCAACTCCAGAGTAAATTAATTAGCCGTTGCTAAAGCAACAAACTTGTACCTAACGGCTAGTTAAGCACTTAGAAACCCCTAGAAGTTGTCTAGAACGTCCTTAAGCATCCTTAGACCATTCCTATAAATAGGACAAGCCATAGGACACTCAAACATACTTATTACACTTGAGAAATCCTTGAGCATACTTTGAGCAATCTGTTTGTGAGCAAATTTGAGCATTGTAACAATTGGCTACTTTCATCCTTAACTCAAAATTTGTGTCCTATAGGCTAGTATCTCCTACCCACTGCAATCACAAGTCCATACACTTGGTTAGGAGATCTATACGCTTGATCTAGGCAAATCAAGCCTTGGGCTACAAAGGATAAGTTGTAATTTCCTTTTTCCTTTCTTGTTCTCTATTACTGTTTGTACTCTCCTTGCTACTCCTAGGTTGGAGGCTGTGGATTGGAGAGGGTGGAGATCTTCTTGGTGAAGAAGGCGACCTTGAGCTACTTCAGAAGGCTGGTGCAACGGGAGGTTACTTCTAGAGAGGAAGGCTACTTCAAGGGGGAGCTTGGAGTTACTTCAAGAAGGCTACCTCAAGTTGGTGCACCTACTTCAAGTGAAGGCTGTTCAAGGGGTGTAAAGGAAAGTATTGTATTTTGTATAAATCCTTGAGAAGGTAATAAATAAATACTTTCAAAATCTCGGTTGGGTAAGCAACCGGGTAGTGGACTGACAACTTTAGTATTTGCTAAAGTTGGAACCACTCTAAACACCTGTCTCCTTCTTCCAATTTCAATTGTGGTTGTTTGAGTTCAATAAATTGTTAAAATTATTTTAAAAACTCTATTCACCCCCCTCTAGTGTTTTTCAATTGGTATCAGAGCGGGCTTCAAGGAACCCTAACCAGGTCTTGAAGAATGGAGGGTAATGGTGATTACAATCACAACAGAAGGTGCTGCTTGGACAAAACATGTTGCAATTGGTGCTTAGGAACAAGCCACACAACAACTAGATGCCCATGGAGATCAAAGAAGGAAGATGAGCACAAAGATTGTCTTATTGCTACAACTAGTGAATAAGAAGAAGAGGTAAGTCTTTGTGATTTATCTAAAGAAGAACTAGTTGCTAGTCTTGAAGAAACACATATTAAATATGTTGAGTGCAAGAAGAAATTAAAGAAATCTATTAAAGCAAATGATGAATTACATGCTAAGCTTCTTGCTATGACTTCCGAAAATGAAGATCTTAAAAAGATCATTGAAGATCATGATAGTAAGATAAAATCTATAGAGGCAAATTGCAATCTACTTTCTTTAGAGAAGATCAATTTGCAAACTCAAGTGAACAATCTTCAAAAACAACCCATATTGTGCACTCATATAGATTATGACACTATTGTCAAAGAACGAAACTCATTGTCATCTAATCTAGACCAAGCAAAACTAGATATCAAGAAGAGAATGGATGAGATTGCCAAGTTACAACAAAAAGTTAGTAGTTTAAATAACAATGGCATTCTTGATCAAATCTTAGATAATTCCTATCATCAAATTGGGAGAAGAGGACTAGGTTACAAGCCTAAAGGGAAATCCTATCAACAACCTAGTTGGAGAAAGTCACAAACCCATCAATCTATATATGTACCTAAAGGAACATCTTCACCCAAGGACAACACAGAACACAACCATAGAAAAAGATATGAGGTTGACTCGATATGTTGTCATTATTGTTTGCGCCTTGGTCACTATTCTTTTTCATGCCCTTACAAGAGAAAAGATGTCAAGTTAGTTTGGGTTCCAAAACCTCCAAACTAAATGAACAGAATCAAGTTGAGATATGACCAAGGACCTTAGTTACATATTTCTATGTCTATCTCAACTCAACACAATGGGATAACAAATAAATTTAATTATCTAAATATTTAACTTGCATAATTATGCTTCATTTGGAAGAAATTAACAGTTCCAGAAATGTTATCGGTCGAAAGACTGTCGACCGAGAGACCATCGGTCGAGAAATTGTCGACCGAGCATGTCACTGATCTCCAGTCTGCTACAAAATTGCTGAATTCTTTTAAATTTGATGAAATTGCTATCTATTTGTGATTGATAACTGGATATATTTTGAAAATCATCCCTGCAAATTTAAATGAGATTAATATTAGTTTATTCCCTAAATAATTTAAGTTTAAACTAAAATTATGCTTAGTTCAATGAAAAGAAAATTTCTATTTTCACATGATTTTTCCTAAAGTATTTTCTGGTCTATCCATATACAAATCATGTGATGGAATTATCATTATATGCTGTTATCATTACATCATGGATATGCTTTCACTATTTGGTACGCATAGATAATGATAATTGTATGCATGGATCCGTGATGATATATTCGGCAAGCAAAAATGATTTGTCAATTATATGCTATTGCTTGCAACACTTAAGACAAAATCTCTAAATTAGTATCTTTGAAGACTTGAGATATTAATTGTGCCTTCATTTAAGAATCATATTAAGTAGTATGCTTCAACTTGTTACTTAATCAAATTTTATGCAGATATTATACTCGATATATTCAATTTGAAAATCTGCAAATTTGCCTCTTGGTTAAAATGAAATTTGACCAAGGGGCTCTATGGTCGTAGTCAAAATCGACCTAAAATAAGTTTGAGACAATAACTAATTGAATATCATTTTATTGTGATTAAAAGCACAATTAATTTATGATCACAAAATTGTTCCAAAATTGTCAATAATAAAACAAAATATTACTCCCTTAGAAAATATATATATGCTCTACAAATTTAGTCTATCATTTTAATTAAAAATCAGCTTAAAAATCCATACCCAGTAAGTCTGTCGGTCGACGAATTCTTCGACCGAAAACCTCTCGGTCAGCCCACCTCTCTCGACCGACAGAATCTAGACAGACTTAACATCTGACACACTTCCGGTTGACAATTGTTCGACCGAGACAGTGTCGGTCGACAATTGCTCGACTGAGAATGAGCCGTTGGGATATGACCATTGCAATTCGACCGTTACCGTTGACGGCTGACCGTTGCAAGTCGACCGTTGGACGGCCGAGTGGCGCATCTGGAATATGACCGTTGCGGACGCTCGGTCGACAAATTGTCGACTGACCCGGTCACTGTATTGCTATAAAAGGGACCAAAAACGGGTCACTTCTTCACACTTTCATATTCTTGCTTCCATAGGTTCTCTTTAGTACATTCTTGTGCAAATCTTTAGCATCCTCATCCCCAAGACTTCCTTGCTTCTTCTCCACCATCAAGCACCGCAATGGCCTCATCATCTGCTCGTGGGAAGAAGAAGGTCGCAGGCAGGAAAGGAAGGGAAGCTACTCCACCATTGACGATCATCAACGATATTGCCTTCGTCGACGGAGATGCTGGTGATCGCTATCTACGGCTCTCCTCCAAAGCTCCTCTCCCACGACGACCAGTTGAAGTTATGGACTTCCTCAACATTGTCGACTTGGAGGACCTTTTTGAAGTGCAAAAGTTGAAAGAATTCATCAACCCTTCTTTCCCTTCCTATTCCACCAAGGTAGTGAATGAATTCTATGCTAACCTCATCTCCCACTCTGAAAGAGAAACCATCTTCTTCTATACTATGGTCAATGGGCATAGCTTTCGATTTACTGAAGGAGATATTCTTGACATGCTAAATATTGACCTAGATGAATAACAAGACACCCTTGACCTTACCACTGAAAACCCACTTAATCAATTTTCCCAAGGAGACCATACCGTTAGTCTTAGTGACATCAAAAGAGCCATTTTTCAATCAAATACTACTTGTCACGAAGATAGGGGCACATACTATGCTATCAATCTCAAACCTGCAGCTAGGATTGTAAACCTTATTGTTTCAACAAACATACATCCTAGAGCAAATAAGTCTGAAGTTCCTATCTTTCGCATGTGTCTAATCTATGCCATTATCCAACGTATTCCCACAAATTTTATTCGCATCATTCTTAAAAACATGCTTGAGTTTTCTGGCAATCCTCCATATGCTGATCTTGTATGCCAAATTACTCAACATTTTCTTAAAACACAAATTGAGGATATGGGATATACATGGGAGCGTAGACCACAAAAAATAAGTAAGAATACTGTAGAAAAAATGGGAATTGATTTCGGTCATAAAAGGGCTAGGATGGAAGGAGAGACATCTAGTCAAGACATACCACCACCTCCTCCTCCCACTAACCCATCCTATGATCCCATTCAAAACACCATTACCTACATTGCAGGCTCCCAATATCATCTTAGTAAACAACTAGATTATAACCATCATGCCATGACTTATCTAAACCAAAGAATGCAAACCCTTTCTCCAAACCAACCAGATGAATATCCTTATTCTTTAAATCATGGCATGCTCAATCCATATAATCCATCTTACAACTACTATCAACCTCCACCTCCACCATCTACAGATCTCACACATACTCAGTTTTCATCAATGCAACTACAAGATATTGCTGCTCATTTTCGATTTGATCATGTTCCAACCTTCTTGGAGGCGTATGCCTTAACCAAGACTGGTGCTCTGGAGTGGCAAACTTTGGTCCAGTATTATGGAGCTGAGCCCTTTCTTGGGAAAGACCCTGATGTTGATGTAATTCTTAAGTCTTTCCAGTGAGATTTGGAGTTGTATTAGTTGTAATAGAATCTTTGCATGATTGTAATAAAAGGGTTATCTCTACATGATTTGGCTATCTTTCCATGTTTGTAATGAAATTGGTTATAATGGATATCTTTTTGGCATCATTTGAATTTTGATTATAAGACTATTGTAGAGCATACAAAATAAGGGGAGTAATAAAAATAAATCAAAATGGACGTAATCTTTGCAAATACCTAAAATTTAAAGTTATGACTAAATTGACATCTATTGCAAAGCATTTATACCTTGGGATATCTATCTAAGGGGGAGCATGGTATAAAATTAAGGGGGAGAAGTAATATCAAATATTCAACTTGGATATCTTTTTGAAATGACAAAGGGGGAGAAAAGAATATAAATCAAAAATATAAATGAGTTTCATAACATCTTGGCCAACATTTACTTGCAAAAAAAAAAATGGCTACAAAAGGAAATCTTCAGGTATGAAACTCATATGTTTTATATTTCCTTTATTTATATTTTGGAAATGTTTGTCATCTTCAAAAAGGGGGAGATTGTTGGCTAAATGGACATCTATAAATCCCTTTGTTTTGATTATGAAAAACATTTCATTCTTATTGATCTAACGAGCTACTTGAGTGTGCATTTTTAAGGTGGATGACAAAGCAACTAGGGAAATCCATATGCTTACATGTTTATGTTTTCATGAAATGTAATCGCCTTGTAAAAACTTGTACAAATATATAATGTACAAGTACTTAGATTTCATGTAAATCAAGCGTTAGATTCTCCCTAGCTAAACACCACATTTAGATAAGTCATTCCCTTCAAATAGGATCACATTTGCACACTCATACATATGATTAGTGCCAAAATTGAAACATTGAAAACAGGATCAATCTCGGTCGACCAACTCCTCGACCGAGACACTCTCGGTCGACAATCTTCTCGACCGAGAAAGATCCAAAGTAGCCGTTAGACACAACTCACAAGGTAGTTGGCAGTTGGAGATAGACGTTGCAAATCACTTGATCCAGAGAGCCTGTCGCTCGACAAAACTTCGACCGAGTAGGTATCTCGGTCGACCATTCCTCGACCGAGATGAACTCTGACAGCAACTGCAGAGTAAATTAATTAGTCATTGCTAAAGCAACAAACTTGTACCTAACGGCTAGTTAAGCACTTAGAAACCCCTAGAAGTTGTCTAGAACGTCCTTAAGCATCCTTAGACCATTCCTATAAATAGGACAAGCCATAGGACACTCAAACATACTTATTACACTTGAGAAATCCTTGAGCATACTTTGAGCAATCTGTTTGTGAGCAAATTTGAGCATTGTAACAATTGGATACTTTCATCCTTAACTCAAAATCCGTGTCCTATAGGCTAGTATCTCCTACCCACTGCAATCACAAGTCCATACAATTGGTTAGGAGATCTATACGCTTGATCTAGGCAAATCAAGCCTTGGGCTACAAAGGATAAGTTGTAATTTCCTTTTTCCTTTCTTGTTCTCTATTACTGTTTGTACTCTCCTTGCTACTCCTAGGTTGGAGGCTGCAGATTGGAGAGGGTGGAGATCTTCTTGGTGAAGAAGGCGACCTTGAGCTACTTCAGAAGGCTGGTGCAACGGGAGGTTACTTCTAGAGAGGAAGGCTACTTCAAGGGGGAGCTTGGAGTTACTTCAAGAAGGCTACCTCAAGTTGGTGCACCTACTTCAAGTGAAGGCTGTTCAAGGGGTGTAAAGGAAAGTATTGTATTTTGTATAAATCCTTGAGAAGGTAATAAAATAAATACTTTCAAAATCCCGGTTGGGTAAGCAACCGGGTAGTGGAGTGACAACTTTAGTATTTGCTAAAGTTGGAACCACTCTAAACACCTATCTCCTTCTTCCGATTTCAATTGTGGTTGTTTGAGTTCAATAAATTGTTAAAATTATTTTAAAAACTCTATTCACCCCCCCTCTAGTGTTTTTCATTGATGACTATCCTTTTTAGAAAAAAATGTAGACATGAAAGTTAAATTTTGAGATAATCATTAGACAAAATGTAGTTTTTGAGTGTTACCAATATGAACATGCTTAGGATTTCGATTATTGATATTCCTATTTATGAATGTCACTAGAAGAAAGCATACTATCCTTAGGGGTTTTTTCATAATTCCTTTATTTCCAGATGAGGCATTTCCCATTTGTCTTATGCTATACTTGGACAATTTGAGATGCATGTAGTTCATTGCAGGAAGCTCTTGAGTTTCCTCTCTCTCTCTCTCTCTCTCTCTCTCTCTCTCTCTATATATATATATATATATATATATATATATATATATATATATATATATATATATATATGGGGTTATTTTTAATGCTCGCGCGGATACTGTAGCAGCGCTGCCTATTTCAAAAAATGTGGTGGAAGTGGAGGTAAATACTTGAAAATAGGAAGGACACGCTAGTACTTTAAAGAAGAAAAAAGGGAGCGGGTTGCGTTTATGCGAAAAACAATTTGCAAATTATTCTTTGTCGTGAAACCCCTAAAATATGTCTTCTTCCCGCTCCAGAACTCTCGTGTTTTGTTCACCTCGCTCTCAATTCCCCACCCCCAATGGTCAAATTCTTCGGCCCGTTGTCTACATTGCCTTACATTTGATCGATTTGGCCTATACTTGAGTTGTTGTGCCTACCGTTCTTCTCCACTGCAACGTTCGCCACTTATTTCTATGGCTGCTGCTTTTTCCCATCTCTGGCGCTGAAATCAAAATGGGGAGAACAAAGGTAAAAGCAAAGAAGGCGACAAGTAAGGGAAGTGAAAAAGTAACCGAGAGTGAATATTTAGTAAGAAGGTACTATGATGTTGTGGACAACATGGTAGAAGAGGTATTTGCAGACATACTATAAGGAGAAGAAATGGAGAAGAGTGTTGAAGAGAACAGCAAAAATACTATGAGGAGAAAAGAAAAAAAAAGTAAGAAGAAGAAAGACAGCAATAGGAAAACTAACATTCTCCATAAGACTACTGGAGATGACGACTCATCAGGGGAGAAAGTTGCAGAAGAGGTTGCTGAGAAACAATTGGCTGCAGTGCATGAAGAGGATGAAGAGCCAGAAACATAAGAGGTTGAAGAAGCAATATCTACAGTGACAGATAAAAGTTATGGAGAAGAAGTGCTTACTGAAGGTCAGAATGAAGAAATAGAAGTTGAAGAGGAACTGTTTGTTGAAGGTCAGAATGAAGAAGTTGAGCATGAAGTAGAAGACCACAAAGGAAACAAGAAGAGGACTTTAGAACAGAAAACCAAACAAAAAGGCAAAGCAAAAATTATAGGGGGAGGTAATATTATTTATTTTTATACTTGTATATGAAAATGTAACTTGTTGAACTAAAGAGTAACTTTACTAGCAATAGAGTAACTTATAGCAACCTAAGAGTATTTATGAGTATATAAAAAGTAACTAAATAAACTACGGAAGTAACTTGGTTAACAGGAAACATATCTATATAAACTGGAGAGTAACTCTAATACTCCACACACTCACCTTATATACAAAATGATAACTAAAACGTAAATTTACTGAATACAATGTATCTCTTAAAAAATGAATAGTAACTCTGAAAGTAAAAAAGTAACTATGTAACAAAAAGAGTAATTGTGACGTATAGAAAGTAACATATTGAATTAAAAAAGTAACATTGTAGGCTAGAAAGTAACTAGACAAATTAACACAAACTTTATGATAAAATTTGTAGATACACGAAAGCTTTTCCATAGATGCTACATAAAGAGTTACAACAGCATACAAAACAACATGTTGTTTAGCACAAATCAAATGAGGATGATGAAGTCAACCACATTTGCAAATCTGATAACAATGCCTCACCTTACTGTAGATGTATCTCTTTTAGAGGATCTGACAGAAAGATATGTTGAAGATGACAGATTCATGGTAACACCAGGTTTTGAGGCAAGGATGATTGTAGATGATGTAGGGGTGATACTAGGTTTACCTAGTAAAGGTATCGATATAGTTCCACAAAAGCAATCACAAATTGTAAAAAAATATGGGAGGATTTTGCTAATGCAACAAAAGGACAGGATAAAGTTGGTGAAAGTAGTAAGAAGATAAGAGAGAAGGATGTGTTGAGCAAGGAAAACTTGGGTAAACATTGGCAAGAATTTGCAAGGAATGACTCGAAGAAGACTACCAAAATATGTGTCATGCTTGGATGTTGCACTTGTTGGCAACATTCCTTTTATCAGACACCAGCTATTGTGCCCCCATTTACCTTCTACACTATTTGGATGATGTAACTGCTACAGGGCAGTTAAACTGGGCAAAGTTAGTCCATAGAAGCATATTCAGGAGAATGAAAGTTTTAAGTGAGAATATAAAGATGAGGAGAAGAGGGGAAACCAGCAAAGGCACACTCTACACAACTGGATGTGTAATGTGCTTGTGTGTAAGTAACACATTGCATAGTTTCTTCGGTTACATCAAACAAACGTATGTGAACATTTAAAACTCTAATTTATACTTTTCTTGTCAATGCATGTCTGAGCTTATGAGTTAACAGGGATAGCACAACCTACATTCCTTGAGGCTAAACCACAGATAAAAAGATGGGCATCTCCTGTTAAGAGGGTGAAAGATTTTGAAAGTTTGGACAATGAAAATGTAAGAATAAGTGTGGTTAAAGTGAAAATAAATACACAAATTATGATAAGAGTTGTATGATAAATTGTTAAGTTTTGTGCACATGTTTTAGCAAGGTTGAAGAAGGACAAAAATGATGATTGGGAATCTACAAAGGCAGTGAAAGATCTGCCTTATTATCTCACAAAAAATAAAGCCAGGAGCAAGGCAGTAAGTAAAAAGTTACTTACATCAGCTAGCACAAGCAGAGAAATCTCAGATAGCTTGGAGAATAGAATACTGAATCTTGAGGATGAGCTGAGACTGCAAAAGGAAACATGCAGTAGAATTGCCCTAGAAGCTTTTACTGCTTTGAGAGAGGAAAATGAGAAGTTGAAGAAAAGACTTGAAGAAGTTGAAGCTGAAAATAGAAAGCTAAGGAGGGAACATGACAATGACAAGGACATACAATATGCAACTACACCAACTCCTAATTTCATTCAGAACGAAAGTTGGGGTTCATATGATTTAAGTGTACTTAGATAAAGGACACATGATCTGAGGAAAAGGTTGTTGGAAATGGACTAACAAGGACCTGTAGAAGAAGCACCAAGATTGAACAAGCTTCAACTATGGAGAAGTGTAGTGGAGAAAAGCCATAAGAAAGATTCAGAGAAAGTGCAAGATGATAACAAAGACAAAGACGTAGAGGCCAAAATGATAGAAAATGTCCCACATGATTCAAATACAGTAGAAGAAGCTCGAGCTGAAGAAACCAAACAACCAGCATAAGATGAAATGGAGAAAGATCAAGCTGAAGAAGATCCAACTAAAGAAGATCCAGTAGAGAAAGAAGAACTGGAAGATAAACTACTAACCAAATTTACTCTTCAAAAATAGAAAAAGAATTTGACATTCATAGGATTTGAGCACTTTAAAACAAAGGAAATGAAGGAGGATGTCCAATAATTTATTGATAACATTGATGAAGTGTAAGTAGATACTCACACCTATTTCTTTGATGGGAAGTTTATGTTGTCATGGTTAACATCATATTGTAAACAATTCTTACACTGTCTCATTTTAGACTGAGAAATTTCAACTCCATATTTAAACCGCACATCAGTAGATCTAGGTCTACCTTTAGTTTTACAAACATTGGGAATATGGACCTTGACAGCAGAAGAAGAAGTTGTATTTGAACCAGTTACACCAACATCAAAAACATCTAATTCTAACAGCTCCATTCACAAAGCAATGAGTTTTTTAAGACACATATCTATAGCATTGTTCCTACACGCTATATTAACGATTGAATTGTAAGCAGATACCAACTGCAGTGTCTTCCCAGTGGATAGATGCAAAACATATGATTTGCCGAAAATTAAAGGATGATCTCTATATCCTTTAGTCCACCTATTCAGTATATATGGCTCATGAAGAGTGCAAAAATCATGACTCTTTAGATAAGCAAGTATGTGTCTACATGGAATTCCTTTGAATTCTAACCTAAAACAATTGCATGATACCATATTAGTGGATGAGTCTTTCTTCAAAAAAATGAGGAGAACTAGAACCACCAAGATGATATACCTCAAACACAACATCATCAGAAGTTTCCTTTACATTGTACACCATACTTTGATGAACTTTAGCTTGAAAGATCTTAAAAATTACCTTGGTGTATATACCTCTCATTTGCTCCTCTAAAGGCCACAATGAAGCCAAAGGCAAATAGCTATACTCATCTTCAAAATCCTTCAGATTTTCTATCTCCCGCACATGAGAGTAAGAAGTCTCTAAGCAACATACAAGTTCAAACAAAGTTTTCCTACTATTGACATGACTTCTAATAAAAGCATTCAAACTCTCACTTCTTTGTGTTGTCCTCATACCAGCAAAGAAGGAATCCTGCATGAAACATGAAACATGAAACATGAAACCCAATCCCATCACATAGCATACATATCAGAGAACCAACTAATAGATAATAGGTCATTCTCTTCAACTACAAAATTCCAACTCTCTTAAAATGTGTCTGTGTCATCTGTGTTCCATACACAATCATTCAAAGAGCTAATAATCTGATCCTTGTTTGGAATACCACCAAGCTTAGAGGGAAGCTTATGTAGGATGTGTCAGCTGTAGAAATGATGCTTACAATTTGGAAAAATAGTAATGATAGCAGCATTCATAGTCGGGTCTTGGTCGGTTATAATGGAAATCGACTCTTTGCCAAAACAAAGTAAGTTTGCTTGAAAACCCAAACAAAAGAGTCATACTTCTCATCAACCAATAGAGTTGAGGCAAACAACACCGTCTTGCGATGGTGATCCACACCACCAAACATTCCAAAAACCATGGAATACTTGTTGGTACGGTAAGTGGTATCAAATACAATAGCATCTCCAAATAATGCACAGTCATCAACAGAAGCCGGGTCATACCAAAACAAATGTGTCAAGCAACCATCAGAAGCATTTTGATAAGAGTAAAAGAATTTAGAATCTAAAACCTTCAAGCTTGCAAAATGATCCAAAACCATGTCCACATCATATTCAGATGACTCCTTCCTCTTGCTACTGAGGTGTCCATGAGCTTGTCTACTTGTAAATGTCAAGTTTTCATAACCACCAGACTCAGTTGCTATCAATTCAAGTTGTCTAGAGACATGTATATTTGCTTGACTCATAGAAGAAAGCATCTCTTTTTTAGTTTGGTCAAGAGATGAATTACACTTCAAGTAGCGCAAGTGAGAATCATCGACAAGATCATGATTGTGTTCATCAATAAAAGCAGTAACAACCCATACAGATGAAGACTTATCTAGTGTAAATTAGATCATTTCTTTACAACCACACCTTTTCACAGGATGTTTGTGCTTCTTGGATATCTTCTCATGCAAATCACTAACATTGTCGCACACATGACTCAGAAGACCTTTGGATCTCTTAGAACAACTAATCTAACCTAGCTTATCGCATACCAAATCTTTAGCAAGCCAGATCTTAGTACCTCCTTCGTAATGATTATCATCTTTCCTAACATTAAACCCAATCAAACCAGCATACCTATAGTAAAACGATATGCCATCATCTAAACTTCCTAATTGTAGTTCAATTCTAGGGACATCAAATGAGGACACAGTATCAACAACAACAAATGAAGAAGAATGAACATTATCATTGTCAATGTCAATAATAGCATTAGCAGCATCAGTATCAAGACTAGGATCCATTGCAGATTGTAAAAAGTAACTCGGGAGATAGAAAAGTAACTCTGTAAAAAAAACAATAACTATATAAATAAAAAAGTAACTAATACATCACAAAAAGTAACTACAACAAACAGATCACAGAAAAGTAACTACAACAAAACAGGGAGTACGACTGTGTTTCTACTAAATAGACATATACATATACATTGAAAAATACTAAAAACTTTATTTAAAAACACATAGCATGAAAAGAAGGGATATATAAGGTATTATACTTAGCAGGTAACCAACTGCTCAACACAGAAGTTGGTATCAGGTTGTAAAATAGGGATCCCGTATGTAGAAAAAAGATCAAGGAGCCATTGTTTCAGCAAATGACTGTTGCAGAGGTTTGATTGATTAATAGAGTTATTCCTAAGCTTGCTGGGATGACTGTCATAGAATAATTGGTTAGGGTCTCTAATAGATTTAAAAGTACCTGCATTATAGTTATAAGCAAATCACAATTAATGGAGAGTCTAAAGCAATTTCATCTGTGACAAAGTTCAACTCAAAACCCGTCAAGTCGAGGACCTTCTCAGATGCGCCGGTCATCCACACCAATGAAGAACCTGCAACTCCAGCAACCGGTACTCAAAATCAGTAGCGACACAGAACAAGTAACAGCCTGCAACTAGCAGAACTCTAGAAAGTGAGCGGAAGTCCAAAAAAGTTGCAAATGGGGTGCAAGAAGCTCCACTGCCATCAGTGAGCAAGAAGCTAGAAAGGGGATTCACAGAGCCAATGGTGGGCCGACGTCAGAAGACAGGAAGCAGGATCTCAAAGTTAGATTTTGAATTAATTACAAAAATTTCCACCGCGTCAAGGAGGCAGGTAGTGTATCTACAGTACCTGCGCGGGCAATGAAAAAACTACCTACCTACCTATATATATATATGATCTTGTTAGGGATGTTATCTACAACAATGAGGGAGTTTAATGCTAAGAAGGAGGCACATATGAATATTTTTATTGACCCACATGAGTAAAGATCGATACTTTGATTGGATGATGTCATAATTTTTTGCATGGTTGGGGAAGAATATGTTTGTGGTTCAGATAGGGGTTTCCACCTTGATGGACTTGAGGGGTGGCGATTACATTGTGAGGTAGGCTATCCTTAAAGCCGCCTTAGTCAAATTTCCAAGCATGGGAAAGTGTGTATCAACAATTGAAACCATTTTATACCTTTTGGATTGAGATCTTTTAGTTATTAAAACTAGAGAATGTAGAGATTCTCAATAGGGGTCAAAAGGTTATGCACATTAATGTTATGACCCCTAGGTATATGGATGTAGTGTTTAGATGATGGGTTTTTCCATCCTAAAAGGGACGATGGAAAATGATAACCCGACTACCTTCCAGCTCAATGTAGTTGTTAGGTCTAAAAGCAAAGAATGAGAGATGTTGTGATGTAGTTAATCAATAGAGGGTCTAGATTTAATAGTACAACTATTTATATCCTAAACATGAAGTACATACAAAAACTAGTAGGGGAGATTATGTTTATTCCACAAAGTGGTACAAACCCCTAATAAAAGAGTGGAAGGCTAGATTTAAAGATGAAAGGATTAGAAGCAAAAAGAGAATTTGTAGTTGGGTCATCATACCAGAAAGACTCACACTTAATCTATGGACTTCCACCTATTTCTTCTCCCTTATGTCTTATAACCTCCTTTCTTTTTTCACCATTCCTTCTTAGACTAGGGGTGGAAGTTTTACTATAGAACCTAAGGTAATCAATATTATAATAGGAAAATGGAAAAAGGCCCCTCGAATAAAAAAAAATAGTTATATATACATATATACGTATGTATAATTATGTATATGTGTATATGTGTTTATAAACAATCTACACAAGTGTTGACACCCCATTTTTCTCACTCATGGATTTTCATGATAATGTTCATTCTTTGTCTAATGATGGAGTTCATTCAAATTTCACACGTTCTTTCCAATTTTTTTCACCCATCAATCCACATGTTTCATCCATTTACCATGCACCAAGAGTCTAGTGAAAAGAAAATCCTTTACAAGGACTTCAACACAATTTTCATGCCATTGAGATTTTTACGAGACTTTTCCTATTATTTCACATTGAATTCACTTGCATATAATATTCAAAATTTAAATCCATGGAGATACAATTGCCTTTTTTGCCATTATCCTAATAAAAGGATAATTTTCTTTAATTCATATTTATTTAGCAAGAAAGAGAAAAAGAAAGACTTGTTCACTAAGTTACCATCTTCCCTTAATATTTAAATATGAGTTTTAATTAATATGACTCAAATCTCTGAAAACTCAATCCAGATGATAATCAAAACACTCTAGAATATCCCAAATTTGGATACATAAACACAAAATTTTCTACCTTGGGGACTCATAGTGGAACCATGCATTCCCCCAGGTGCCATGTGTTGGAATCTATGTTTCACTCTTAGTATCAATTGTGTATTCCTACAATCTACCATGATTGTCCCCCAAGTAATCTAAGTCTACCTTTTTTATTTCGTTTTTCCTCATTCCAAGAGATAAAATCTCAAAGCTTCCATTTGAAACCCTAATCATCGACCCCCTCTTGATTCTCCTAAAGCCAAAGAACCAACAACCTCCGCCTTCTATTTTCAATCATTCAAGTGACTAGAGGATCCTTACTCTATCAGAATGGTTTCATAATCTATTTGCAATAGTTTCCTAATCTGTTCACTATAAGTTTTTGATCTATTCATAAGGATAATTGTAATTACTCCAATACATGCATCTCTAATTGCAACCACTCTAATCTACATATCTAATCATAATTGCTCTAATATGTTAATGCATGCTTATAAATGATCTGGTATGTATATATGTTTGTAATAATCCATGACTATTTATCAACCGATCCTCTTTTATGTAATCTAATCCAAATATTTTGCATGATTTGATTGATCAAATGAATTAGATCTCTCTCATCTAGAATTGGTTTTCTCTAATGTATCCTTTATATTCCTATGCCTTAGTCCTAACTTCTTGGGATGGATCTCTATTGTGGGATATCCTGAGGTGATTAGGACCCCACATCTAAGAAATTAGGGTCTTTAGGTAAATGATAGAAAATCCAGAGCCATCTCCAGCCCCAGTTATTTGCTAAAAGACTTGTTTTTTGTTTTGTTTTCTTAATCAATAGCTTTTGACCTACAGAGTGAAATATACAATACTATTTTTACAGGTGATACAGGGGTGATAACACGTTCCTATGATCTCCATACTCTGATTTTGGCCACTCATACCATCTTTTTCCTTATCTGCCCTTGAGTGGAGTCAAAAAAATGGTTTTTACATTTTGTTTTTTTATTTAAATGTGTCTCTTATTTTTCTCATTTTAATAATAAAACATGGTGGTAAGATGATCCTTTTTTATCATTTTTCTTGTGTTATAGAGATTATCAAATTAGCTTACATGGAGGATTTTTTTGGTAGGCGCAATAGATTGGAGAGATGCAAGGTGATCTGATTTGTTTTCACTTTCAAGATTTTGGGTTTTACTAATTGAGCAGTCTTTTTTGTATGGAAGAATCAGAGATCCATCCACGCACCTTTATGGATGAATCAGGGATCCCACTAGGTTTCTCTCTGTCATTTTGATTTTTGAGTTTTCTTGGCAAATCAAAAGTTGTCTTATTTTTCTCATCTTCCAGGAGGAATCAGAGTTTTTTTCCAGGTTTTCTCTCTCTACAGTTTTGGTTTTTGGGTTATCCTATAGACCGAAAACTACCAGTACTTCTCATGATTACTATTTTTAGTTTTTTCTTTCCTATTGTTTTTAGAGTTCTCTTTTCTACATCCTAATTAGGGTTATCCGTCGCTTCCCAGTTAGGGTTTTGTTTACTGCTTCCAAATTTTGGTTAGCCTCTTCTTCCCAATCAAACATTTTTTCCACTTCCTAATTAGGGTATTCTTCCACTTCCATTTAATGGTTTCTTGTATGCTTCCCTTTTTATTTTATCCTCTTTCAAAAAAATAAAAAATAAAAATGAGTAAAATAGGAAAACGATAAGGGATCCATTCCATTATGAGCAAGATTATTTTCTATTGATTACATGTTTTCTTTCATGATTGATTATTTTGGTAAAGGGATATTGATTTCTTGTCCACATTAGGGTTTCCTATTTAGTTTCATTTTCATCTTCTTACTTAACATGGGCTTTCTTCAAAAACATAAAATATATACACTTGTTCTTTGTACACCTACAAACCCATGCATCTACAAAATGGGTGCCAAGACTCACATTGAATCCTTCATGAGGAACAAGGGTGTTAGTAAAGGTACTAGCACCCCATAATGATCTACATCGAAAGGCCTTGAGGACACCCCCTCTCCTAGCACTCACGACTGATTACTACCAAAATAGTCACAAGGTGTATCAATGATACTACCATATCCGATGAAACTAGGTTACCCTCCCCCACAACGAGTGTCATTATGCCATAGAGAAGTTAAGGAACAACCTGTCTTGTACAAATCACACTCAAGTGTGGACATAAATTGCATATAAACTCATGAGCTAAAATGGGGGAAGCTTTATCTTCTATACATGCATTGCTAAGATTGTTCTATTTCTTTTAAGTTCTAAAATTTTTGAATAGTTCATGTTTTAAGATTTCAAAGATTGTTTGCTAACATATTCATGTTTGGATCAACAATCTCAAATAAAGGATCTTATCATACCAACAATAATCTCAATCAAATAATCTACAATCAACAATCTTCAATAAGCAATCTTCAATCAACAATAACTAAATCTACAATCTCAAGCATGCAATCTATAATGATAAAAAATGATCTCAAACAAACTAATACATATACCCTTCAAGCCTCAACAAATTTTAACCATATTTTCATATCTCAACAAAGTGGAACAATCCCTTCAATCTTCAACAAAGTTTAACAATCTCTTTAAACCTTTAAAAAGTTGAACCATCCTTTCACATATTCAATGAAGTTGGACGACCTTTTCTAACCTCAACAAAGTTGAAAAATTCCTTCAATTTTGATCTATCTCATGGACACAAACTTTTCATGTTAACAATCCCCTCGAATCAATTTGAAACCATGTTTGTGTGACTAAAATCTTCCAACATATTTGATAACCTAACCAATGGACCCTATGCCAATGGGATCCCCATATTTAAATCAATCACCTCACAAGAAGTTCAAATCCCATAACCCATCGACAAACTGTCAAACTTTATCCTTGTGTATCATGTTTTATTGAGTGGTTATCTTTCATCTTCCCAAAATACTATATCACACAAGAAGGATGCTAAAGTTATCCTTCATGATATCTCATACTTTTGGAAACCTTTTCCAAAGTCTTTCGATATGATCCATGCCGAAAGGTTTTCTGAATTGGGTTTCCCTTTATGAGCCATCACTCATACTCAAACCCTTTGGTCTCCATCCAAATGCTGCCAAAATTCATTCAAAGCCTTTGAATATTCTTTACTCTCTGGCTTTGAGCATAAATGAGGTAAAGAGACATACCTTTTAAGAAACCTCTTCAGAATTCCTTGAACTTATAGGGACTAATTAGTTTCCAAACCTTCATTATAGTGCCAAAAGGCTACCCAATTTTATGAATGAGCTATGTGCTTTCTCTAAAAAATCACTTCCATCTTTGTGTCGCCTGCTCTAGCCATGAGCTACTCATGCATGTTTGACCAGAAGCTACCTCCTTCAAGGGCCTTATGACTTAACTTGATCCTTTCAAATAAAAGCTTCACAATTATGTCATAAGACAACTCAATCCTAAACTTCCAGATCATGACAAAGATATTGACCCATACCCCAAGCATACCAACTTTATTTGATCAAAAGGATTTTTCTAGCTTGACTAAGATGTCACCAGTAGAGCTATGGTCTACCTATCTTTACATGGACCACACATGATCTTGGACCTTAACCTAAAAAGAATCCATTTTCTATTTCACTTTCATATCCATGCGGTCCCATACCATGACCTAAACTAGATCAACACACCCTTTATCTTATGAGAAGTTCTCTCATGAAATCTCACATGAGGTGAGAGGAATCTCACACACCAAAATATATATAGATATCTAGCCACGACCTATGGCCCTGAGTATGTCACCTTGTCTAAGGGTACTCCTTTTTCTTATAAAATCTTCCTTGGGGAATCTCACACAGATACATATAGATTTACCAACCACAACCTTTTTCCCTTAATATGGCACCTTGTCCCTAGATACTCATTTTTCTTGTGAGTATTTCTCTCATAAAATATTCTGGTGGAGTCTCATATGCCAACATGAAGATAAAAATTAAGTGACATTCTCTAGCCCTGAGTGGGTCACCTTTTCCTTGGTTACCTTCTTATAAGTATATCTCTTATAAAATCTCTCATATGAAAAGAAGAAACTCATACACCAAAACACATATGGATAACTATCTATAGTCTATAGCCCTGAGTGGGTCACCTTACCCCTAGACCCATCCTAACTCCACATCTACAACCAACAACCACAATCCACATGATCAATCCTAGTGCTATTGGACATATCTCATGACAAGACTGGAGAAGTCCTTTCACATAAGCCAATCTAAGGGCATGTCTCTCTTAAATGTCATTGGGTCTAAAAATATATTCTAGTACATGAACAATCATTCTCACATAAGGGAAAGGTTCCCAATTTTAACATGATCATTGCTCCCTTTGCTATGCAAGGGGCATGATACCTTGTCTAATCATTAGTTTCAAAAGCCTCTTATACACAATGTGAAATCTCTTTTGAAACCTCCCTGAAATGTTGTGGAACATGAATGTCATCTTTGATTTTACACATGTTGAAGCCTCTTGCCTAAAGAAAGGGGCAGACTCTCTATAAACATGCTTTTGGCATTTTCATGCCTTGATCCCTTGATATGCAAGGGGCAAATTCTCATTTTGTATCCTCATCCTGATACACAATCATCCAACCTTCTAAGTATAAAAAGATACCACAAAAGTCTCAGGCATCTATGCACTTACTTACAATTTTCGAAAGAGCCCCTTGAGATGGCAAGTACAAACAAACAGTCCAACCATGATGAGGTAATGGAGACACTAGTTAAAAACTCCCATGATGAACTAAAATCTCAAGTCGACACAAAATCTATCAAGTGGTCAGAACAAGATGAAGAACCATGGGTCACATAAGCACTTAAGTTTCATAGTAGGAAGGCATCAAGGCTACAATGGGTTAGCGAGAGCCATAGATAGAAGTGTTCCTCTTTGCAAGTCATGCAAAACTATCACCACTATACAACCTATGGGGTGAATAGCTATCACATCATGGATGAGTCTAGATAAGGGTATACCAGTGCAAGAACATGACATATGAGCATTCATGGTAGGAAACATCTAAGACACAAGTAGTCACTCCATTGAACATCCTCAAGTTGATCATCAAAAAGGATAATCCAATGAAGAACCAAAAAGAATAATTTATTAAGGATTGAAAGTCAAAAGAAATAAAGGTCATAAGACTACAACTCTACTACAAAGAAGAGGTTAGATATAGTCGGTCCCATGATGTAACCCTCCACCACCACCCTAAAACTATCCCCTTGTCCCAAAAACATACAGGTACCCACCTCATTTGGATTTGACCATAGCATGGACATTTAGAGGTCCCTCGGAGATCCAACATACTAAAGGTCCCATTCTGGGAGAAATCATGTAGACTTAAAGATATAGAGATTAAGATAGTAGAAATCGACATGTTTAGAGGCTGCCATCAAGAAATCACAAATCTTGATTGCCAAAGAAATGATGAATAAGATTTGTTGCCAAAGGTAACTACTACCCCACCATTTTCAAAGAGGAGAAACCAACACATAAACCAAGAAGAAGATTCACACCTTAGGGGCCCTCTTAGTAATCTCTCTAATTAGTCCAACATCTTGTGAAGTTTGCAACCAACAGGGAGCCTCATAATTCCTTTTCAAGGAACTATAACCCCATGTTCGACATGTAACATACTCATGTCTGGCCCTCAAGAACATCATTGGAAACCTTATCGAGGGAAGGTTGGTCAAGGTGGACATTCCTAAAGAAGTCACTCCAAATCTTGTCGCCAAAGAGCCAAATATAGTCTTAGAACCATTTGAATCTCCACTTAAGCCATATTTTTTTAGGTGATCTGTAAGAGATATAATTATTATGAGCCCCACAACATTTGGTAATCATGAAAGATCTATGGAATTATTTTTACTTTCCAAAATAAAATTTAAAATAAGTTTAAAAAAAGTAAACAAATAAACAAGACATGAAAAAAAATCAAAATATATAAATGGTCCTCATCTAGTAAAGTTACACATTTTGTATAATAACCTTTTTCAAAAAAATGTTACATGCACACCAATAAGTAATTTTTTCACAAATTAATGAGAAAGAGGTAGATTGTACTACTCCACTTGACACTTACAATATGCAAACAGACCAATATAAGCAAAGTTAATCACACAAAATTGAAGAAGACATGTACTACAAAGAATTGTTCTGAAAAAGTTGTCACTTTATGCAACCCAGTGACTGAAAAAGGAAGAAGGGACACAATTTTATCACTTCACACAAACAAATCTAAAAAGGCAAGAAAAATAATATTCATAGAGATATGAGTCAAACAATCTTATAAAGATGGTTTGATACATTAGAAATGTGGAGGCTAGACCAGATGAGCCCTTATCGAACATGGTTGCAAATCAGTGTCGTTGGGAGCATTATGTTGAACATGGCTTTGGCAGCCTAATCCCAATGCAAACCTCTACCTCTATATCATCCCATGTGTGGAACATACCTCACCTGTCATCCACACACCCATACCAAGCCTCCCTATGCCTCTTCTAAAAACTCCCTTTGCCCTGTTGCAAAGTCACAAGCAAAGTAGATGGAGAACACAACAGCAACCATGCCCTGATGTGGTTACAGAGGCTAGAGATGGAGGAGGTGTCGAGAGGAGAGGTTGTAACACAAC